>JAXCHB010000052.1:1200000-1541542 GCA_036926305.1 Uropetala carovei | reverse complement strand
CTTCCTCCCTTCCTCCCTCCCTCCCTTCATCCCTCCATCCCCTTCTCCTCTCTCCCTTCCTACCTCATTCTCTCCCTTCATCCCCTTATATTCTCTCCCTTCATTCCTCTCTCCCTTCTTCCCTCCCTCCCTTCATCAGTCCCTCCCTTCATCCCTCACTCCCCTTATCCTCTCTCCCTTCATACATCCCTCCATTCTTCCCTCCCTCCTTCATCACTCCCTCCCTTCATCCCTCCCTCCCTTCATCCCTCCATCCCCTTATCCTCTCTCCCTTCATACCTCCCTCCCTTCTTCCCTCCCTCCCTTCATCACTCCCTCCCTTCATCCCTCCCTCCCTTCATCCCTCCATCCCCTTATCCTCTCTCCCTTCATACCTCCCTCCCTTCTTCCCTCCCTCCCTTCATCACTCCCTCCCTTCATCCCTCTATCCCCTTATCCTCTCTCCCTTCATACCTCCCTCCATTCTTCCCTCCCTCCCTTCATCCCTCCATCCCCTTATCCTCTCTCCCTTCATACCTCCCTCCATTCTTCCCTCCCTCCTTTCATCACTCCCTCCCTTCTTCCCTCCCTCCCTTCATCCCTCCATCCCCTTATCCGCTCTCCCTTCATACCTCCCTCCATTCTTCCCTCCCTCCTTTCATCACTCCCTCCCTTCATCCCTCCCTCCCTTCATCCCTCCATCCCCTTATCCTCTCTCCCTTCATACCTCCCTCCCTTCTTCCCTCCCTCCCTTCATCACTCCCTCCCTTCATCCCTTCATCCCTCCATCCCCTTATCCTCTCTCCCTCCATACCTCCCTCCTTCTTCCCTCCCTCCCTTCATCACTCCCTCCCTTCATCCCTCCATCCCCTTATCCTCTCTCCCTTCATACCTCCCTCCATTCTTTCCTCCCTCCCTTCATCCCTCCATCCCCTTATCCTCTCTCCCTTCATACCTCCCTCCCTTCTTCCCTCCCTCCCTTCATCACTCCCTCCCTTCATCCCTCCATCCCCTTATCCTCTCTCCCTTCATACCTCCCTCCATTCTTCCCTCCCTCCCTTCATCCCTCCATCCCCTTATCCTCTCTCCCTTCATACCTCCCTCCATTCTTCCCTCCCTCCCTTCATCACTCCCTCCCTTCATCCCTCCCTCCCTTCATCCCTCCATCCCCTTATCCTCTCTCCCTTCATACCTCCCTCCCTTCTTCCCTCCCTCCCTTCATCACTCCCTCCCTTCATCCCTCCATCCCCTTATCCTCTCTCCCTTCATACCTCCCTCCATTCTTCCCTCCCTCCCTTCATCCCTCCATCCCCTTATCCTCTCTCCCTTCATACCTCCCTCCCTTCTTCCCTCCCTCCCTTCATCACTCCCTCCCTTCATTCCTCCATCCCCTTATCCTCTCTCCTTTCATACCTCCCTCCATTCTTCCCTCCCTCCCTTCATCCCTCCATCCCCTTATCCTCTCTCCCTTCATACCTCCCTCCATTCTTCCCTCCCTCCCTTCATCCCTCCATCCCCTTATCCTCTCTCCCTTCATACCTCCCTCCATTCTTCCCTCCCTCCCTTCTTCCCTCCCTCCCGTCATCACTCCCTCCCTTCATCCCTCCCTCCCTTCATCCCTCCATCCCCTTATCCTCTCTCCCTTCATACCTCCCTCCCTTCTTCCCTCCCTCCCTTCATCACTCCCTCCCTTCATCCCTCACTCCCCTTATCCTCTCTCCCTTCATACATCCCTCCATTCTTCCCTCCCTCCTTTCATCACTCCCTCCCTTCATCCCTCCCTCCCTTCATCCCTCTCTCCCTTCGTCCCTCCCACCCCTTATCCTCTCTCCCTTCATACCTCCCTCCCTTCATCCCTCCATCCCCTTATCCTCTCTCCCTTCATTCCTCCCTCCCTTCTTCCCTCCTCCCTTCATCACTCCCTCCCTTCATCCCTCCCTCCCTTCATCCCTCTATCCCCTTATCCTCTCTCCCTTCATACCTCCCTCCATTCTTCCCTCCCTCCCTTCATCCCTCCATCCCCTTATCCTCTCTCCCTTCATCACTCCCTCCCTTCATCCCTCCCTCCCTTCAACACTCCCTCGCTTCATCCTTCCCTTCATCCCTCCCTCCCTTCATCCCTCCATCCCCTTATATTCTCTCCCTTCATACCTCTCTCCCTTCTTCCCTCCCTCCCTTCATCACTCCCTCCCTTCATCCCTCACTCCCCTTATCCTCTCTCCCTTCATACATCCCTCCATTCTTCCCTCCCTCCTTTCATCACTCCCTCCCTTCATCCCTCCCTCCCTTCATTTCTCTCTCCCTTCGTCCCTCCCACCCCTTATCCTCTCTCCCTTCATACCTCCCTCCCTTCTTCCCTCTCTCCCGTCATCATTCCCTCCCTTCATCCCTCCCTCCCTTCATCCCTCCATCCCCTTATCCTCTCTCCCTTCATACCTCCCTCCCTTCTTCCCTCCCTTCTTCCCTCCCTCCCTTCATCACTCCCTCCCTTCATCCCTCCATCCCCTTATTCTCTCTCCCTTCATACCTCCCTCCATTCTTCCCTCCCTCCCTTCATCACTTCCTCCCTTCATCCCTCCCTCCCTTCATCCTCCATCCCCTTATCCTCTCTCCCTTCATACCTCCCTCCATTCTTCCCTCCCTCCCTTCATCACTTCCTCCCTTCATCCCTCCCTCCCTTCATCCCTCCATCCCCTTATCCTCTCTCCCTTCATACCTCTCTCCATTCTTCCCTCCCTCCCTGCAACACTCCCTCGCTTCATCCTTCCCTTCATCCCTCCATCCCCTTATATTCTCTCCCTTCATACCTCTCTCCCTTCTTCCCTCCCTCCCTTCATCACTCCCTCCCTTCATCCCTCACTCCCCTTATCCTCTCTCCCTTCATACATCCCTCCATTCTTCCCTCCCTCCTTTCATCACTCCCTCCCTTCATCCCTCCCTCCCTTCATCCCTCCCTCCCTTCATCCCTCCCACCCCTTATCCTCTCTCCTTTCATACCTCTCTCCATTCTTCCCTCCCTCCCTTCAACACTCCCTCGCTTCATCCTTCCCTTCATCCCTCCATCCCCTTATATTCTCTCCTTCATACCTCTCTCCCTTCTTCCCTCTCTCCCGTCATCATTCCCTCCCTTCATCCCTCCCTCCCTTCATCCCTCCATCCCCTTATCCTCTCTCCCTTCATACCTCCCTCCCTTCTTCCCTCCCTCCCTTCATCACTCCCTCCCTTCATCCCTCCATCCCCTTATCCTCTCTCCCTTCATACCTCCCTCCATTCTTCCCTCCCTCCCTTCATCCCTCCATCCCCTTATCCTCTCTCCCTTCATACCTCCCTCCATTCTTCCCTCCCTCCCTTCATCCCTCGTTCCCCTTATCCTCTCTCCCTTCCTACCTCCCTCCATTCTTCCCTCCCTCCGTTCATCACTCCTTCCCTTCATCCCTCCCTCCCTTCATCCCTCCATCCCCTTATATTCTCTCCCTTCATACCTCTCTCCCTTTTTCCCTCCCTCCCTTCATCACTCCCTCCCTTCATCCCTCACTCCCCTTATCCTCTCTCCCTTCATACCTCCCTCCATTCTTCCCTCCTTCCCTTCATCACTTCCTCCCTTCATCCCTCCCTCCCTTCATCCCTCCATCCCCTTATCCTCTCTCCCTTCATACCTCTCTCCATTCTTCCCTCCCTCCCTTCAACACTCCCTCGCTTCATCCTTCCCTTCATCCCTCCATCCCCTTATATTCTCTCCCTTCATCCCCTTATATTCTCTCCCTTCATTCCTCTCTCCCTTCTTCCCTCCCTCCCTTCATCAGTCCCTCCCTTCATCCCTCACTCCCCTTATCCTCTCTCCCTTCATACATCCCTCCATTCTTCCCTCCCTCCTTTCATCACTCCCTCCCTTCATCCCTCCCTCCCTTCATCCCTCCATCCCCTTATCCTCTCTCCCTTCATACCTCCCTCCCTTCTTCCCTCCCTCCCTTCATCACTCCCTCCCTTCATCCCTCCCTCCCTTCATCCCTCCATCCCCTTATCCTCTCTCCCTTCATACCTCCCTCCCTTCTTCCCTCCCTCCCTTCATCACTCCCTCCCTTCATCCCTCTATCCCCTTATCCTCTCTCCCTTCATACCTCCCTCCATTCTTCCCTCCCTCCCTTCATCCCTCCATCCCCTTATCCTCTCTCCCTTCATACCTCCCTCCATTCTTCCCTCCCTCCTTTCATCACTCCCTCCCTTCTTCCCTCCCTCCCTTCATCCCTCCATCCCCTTATCCGCTCTCCCTTCATACCTCCCTCCATTCTTCCCTCCCTCCTTTCATCACTCCCTCCCTTCATCCCTCCCTCCCTTCATCCCTCCATCCCCTTATCCTCTCTCCCTTCATACCTCCCTCCCCTTCTTCCCTCCCTCCCATCATCACTCCCTCCCTTCATCCCTTCATCCCTCCATCCCCTTATCCTCTCTCCCTCCATACCTCCCTCCCTTCTTCCCTCCCTCCCTTCATCACTCCCTCCCTTCATCCCTCCATCCCCTTATCCTCTCTCCCTTCATACCTCCCTCCATTCTTTCCTCCCTCCCTTCATCCCTCCATCCCCTTATCCTCTCTCCCTTCATACCTCCCTCCCTTCTTCCCTCCCTCCCTTCATCACTCCCTCCCTTCATCCCTCCATCCCCTTATCCTCTCTCCCTTCATACCTCCCTCCATTCTTCCCTCCCTCCCTTCATCCCTCCATCCCCTTATCCTCTCTCCCTTCATACCTCCCTCCATTCTTCCCTCCCTCCCTTCATCACTCCCTCCCTTCATCCCTCCCTCCCTTCATCCCTCCATCCCCTTATCCTCTCTCCCTTCATACCTCCCTCCCTTCTTCCCTCCCTCCCTTCATCACTCCCTCCCTTCATCCCTCCATCCCCTTATCCTCTCTCCCTTCATACCTCCCTCCATTCTTCCCTCCCTCCCTTCATCCCTCCATCCCCTTATCCTCTCTCCCTTCATACCTCCCTCCATTCTTCCCTCCCTCCTTTCATCACTCCCTCCCTTCTTCCCTCCCTCCCTTCATCCCTCCATCCCCTTATCCGCTCTCCCTTCATACCTCCCTCCATTCTTCCCTCCCTCCTTTCATCACTCCCTCCCTTCATCCCTCCCTCCCTTCATCCCTCCATCCCCTTATCCTCTCTCCCTTCATACCTCCCTCCATTCTTCCCTCCCTCCCTTCATCACTCCCTCCCTTCATCCCTCCCTCCCTTCATCCCTCCATCCCCTTATCCTCTCTCCCTTCATACCTCCCTCCCTTCTTCCCTCCCTCCCTTCATCACTCCCTCCCTTCATCCCTCCATCCCCTTATCCTCTCTCCTTTCATACCTCCCTCCATTCTTCCCTCCCTCCCTTCATCCCTCCATCCCCTTATCCTCTCTCCCTTCATACCTCCCTCCATTCTTCCCTCCCTCCCTTCATCCCTCCATCCCCTTATCCTCTCTCCCTTCATACCTCCCTCCATTCTTCCCTCCCTCCCTTCTTCCCTCCCTCCCGTCATCACTCCCTCCCTTCATCCCTCCCTCCCTTCATCCCTCCATCCCCTTATCCTCTCTCCCTTCATACCTCCCTCCCTTCTTCCCTCCCTCCCTTCATCACTCCCTCCCTTCAACCCTCCATCCCCTTATCCTCTCTCCCTTCATACCTCCCTCCATTCTTCCCTCCCTCCCTTCATCCCTCCATCCCCTTATCCTCTCTCCCTTCATCCCTCCCTCCATTCTTCCCTCCTCCCTTCATCACTCCCTCCCTTCATCCCTCCATCCCCTTATCTTCTCTCCCTTCATACCTCCATCCCTTCTTCCCTCCCTCCCTTCATCACTCCCTCCCTTCATCCCTCCCCCCCTTCAACCCTATCTCCTTTCAAGTCTTGTTGTATTTATCCCTCCCCCCCTTCAGCCCTCCCTCCCTTCATCCCTTATTCTATTTACCCCTCCCTCCCTTCTTTCCTCCTTCTCTCATACCTCCCTCCCTCCCTCCTTCCCTCTCCCTCATTACTTCTCTCTTTTGTCCTTATTCCTCCTTTCCCTCAGAATCGTGTACACAGCTCTGTTTCCCCTACTTTCACGTACATGTTATTAGGACAAGGTGGCATTAATTTATGTTGGGTCTACTCATTGTTAAAGCAATTAAAAATGCGCAGTTTGTCATCTTCCAGCTTTATTTCGAGATATTTCGAATATTTCCTCTCCTCAAGAAAAACACATTATGTAGTTTTTGGCGTGCGAACGTTTGCGTCCCGAATTTTGTTCCCCATTGTAACTAATTTTTTAATGTAAAATTCTACTACGCTGCATACATTCCTCCGTTATTAAATTGGAAGGAAATAGAAGAGGAAAACTTATTAATATTGAAATTGTTCGGTGAAACGGTTCATCACACAACCGTACAGTCTTTGTGGCGGTTAAATTGACACCTCCTGCTTCTTTCTACCTTTTGTAATATTGTTAGGTTTGCTCACACAATCAAGCAAGAATCCTGATATTATATACAGATATATTATGTATATATGTATATATATATATATTTTTTTTTACTATTTATATATTGTCATCAATGAATTTATATTCTGTTTACTATTATTATGTTACTATTTCTTCAATATTCTGTAATTAAATGTAACTTTATTCTTATCTTTTAATCCATGTAGGGCTTTTCTGTTTCTTAACCTCCCTTCTCTTTGTGTTTTTCTGCAGTAGGTTTTACTATAATACACAATATAAGTTATTATTAGGTTTTCCCCATCGACATTGTCATCTGAAACTTTAATTTCCACACATTTGTGAATTTATTGTAAATATTATTTAATTATACTGATTATGTACGTATCTATGGCGACGGATTAAATGGATGAAAGGACTTCATATTCTCACTTTCGCTCGAATAAGGAGCTTTATCTACCTTCTCTCCTCCCCCCCCTTTCCTCCCCCCTCTCCTCCCCCCTCTCCTCCCCCCTCTCCTCCCCCCTCTCCTCCCCCCTCTCCTCCCCTCTCTCCTCCCCCCTCTCCTCCCCCCTCTCCTCCCCCCTCTCCTCTTCCCTCTCCTCTTCCCTCTCCTCCTCCCTCTCCTCTCCCTCTCCTCTCCCTCTCCTCTCCCTCTCCTCCCCCTCTCCTCCCCCCTCTCCTCCTCCCTCTCCTCCTCCCTCTCCTCCCCCCTCTCCTCCCCCCCTCCTCCCCCCCTCCTCCCCCCTCTCCTCCTCCCTCTCCTCCCCCTCTGCTCCCCGCTCTCCTCTCCTACCACATTCTCCACTCCGGCGACGACGGCCACATCAAAGAAGGTGCTTCATATTCTCATTTAAATTAAATAACTAATTCTGCCTGTCTGTCCGTCTCGTCACTTACTATGGATTCCTTGTCTTCTTGAGGCACTTGGCTGCCCAACTTGAGTTCTGCAGCAACCGCCATGTTTTCGGCCACCGTGAGCAGCCCTTGAAGGCGGTCCTCTTGCATTATGTAGCACGAGAGGCGGCGGAATTCGGCCAAATCGCGTTCCTCGCCGTTTACACACACTAGGCCATCGACTCCTGTCGTCCTGTAAGAGGACGAAGGTGCATACGGATCAAAATGTATTGTCTTTTAGAATGGGTTTCTCGATATTCGATGGACAATCGTGCTGTCCTGAAATTTGTCGCTTTGTTGTAAAATTTTAGATTCATGCGCAATAATTCGCGGACTCTGATAAAGCTACTACCTCAAAAATCTATTATATAATTTCTTTATACGGTAGAAATACCAAATTTGATTCTCATGTAATAAATTTAATACGTTAGCAATGTGGATTTTTCGGGTAAAAAAATCGTCCAAGGCAGAGTCTTATAGGACGACTCTATGGATATAATCTCCCTTCGGGTTCGAATAATCATTCGACGGATGTAGCCTTCAAGTGTTTGAACTCCATATTCAGGAAATAATGATAAATAGCAAAACACCAAGTGTTATTATTATTATTTTCTTCGAATATTCAATTGCATCGCTAAATACATGATAATTTCTGTTTGGTACCAACGATCCAACACTTTTTGTAGATACCTAATAATTTAATGAATCTGATTATAATTAAAGCCAAAATGGTGTATTTATTATTATTATTTATTTTGCGAGGTATTTAGTCGATGCGGGAAATTCCGTTTTACTGTATAGTTAAAGAGGTCTTTGACTAAGGATTCCATCACTGCACGCCCTCCCCTTCCCTCTTCTCGTCCCCCCTCTCCCTATCCCCCTCCCTCTCCCCCCACCCCTCCCCCTCCTTTATTTATAACTAGTGGAAATACACGTCAAAAATGACGGGTAGGCATGGCTAAATTATTAAATTAAAACTCTTCCCATTCTTCCTCACTCTTTTTCTCCCTCTGTCCAATTTTTTATCTCACATTCTCCCTCTCCCTCTCCCCCCTCTCTCTCTCCCTCTCTCTCTCTCTCTCCCTCCCTCTCCTCCCTCTCTCTCTCCCTCTCTCTCTCCCTCCCTCTCTCTCCCCCCCTCTCTCTCACCCTCTCTCTCTCCCTCCCTCTCCCTCCCTCTCTCTCTCCCTCTCTCTCTCCCTCCCTCTCTCCCCCCTTTCTCTCCCTCTCTCTCCCTCCCTCTCTCCCCCCTCTCTCTCCCTCTCTCTCCCTCTCTCTCCCTCTCTCTCCCTCACTCTCCCTCCCTCTCCCTCACCCTCTCCCTCACCCTCTCCCTCACCCTCTCCCTCCCTCTCTCCCTCCCTCTCTCCCTCCCTCTCTCCCTCCCTCTCTCCCTCCCTCTCTCCCTCCCTCTCTCCCTCCCTCTCTCTCTCCCTCTTATTCTCCCTCTCTCTTTCTCTCCCTCTCATTCTCCCTCTCTCTCCCTCCCTCTCCCTCCCTCTCCCTCCCTCTCCCTCCCTCCCTCTCCCTCCCTCTCCCTCCATCCCTCCCTCCCTCTCTCCCTCTCTCTCTCCCTCTCATTCTCCCTCTCTCTCTCCCTCTCATTCTCCCTCTCTCTCTCCCTCTCTCTCTCCCTCTCTCTCTCCCTCGCTCTCCCTCCCTCTCCCTCTCTCTCCCTCCCTCTCTCTCTCTCCCTCCCTCTCTCTCTCTCCCTCCCTCTCCCTCCCTCTCTCTCTCCCTCTCTAGGGTTAAATGGAAGAGGGGACCTTATGGTCTCAATTTCGCCCTGAAAATAAAGCCACTTATCTATCTATCCCTCCCTCTCCCTATCTTCATTATAGTGCGGTGCAAGCAAAATTATATAGGGGATGATCGCTTTATGACACATGCTTTTATTGTGCAACGGATGACAATTGATACAAATATGACTCCCTACTTTGCTAAACATTTTCTGAAGGCAAAATCCATAAGCTTTGTTTTTAAAACGTCTTATTGAGACATTAGGCGACCTCGTACAACTTGAATCTTGACCAGGAAAAGAAGCTGGTCACGCAAACACGGGATCACGTCTCGGAACTTCTTTTGTTTTGAATATGTTCGCTAGGTTGCCTAAAATGTACCTATGAAAATATATGCTGATTGATATTTCTCTCCATTGAAATTAATTGTCGGTTTGATTGAACTTTCATTTGCATACCGTAATGAAAGCCCGATTGGTTGAGCGCCCATCGACCGACACTAACATAATTTTTAAAAATAAGAGAGGATTTTATGAATTTCGTTCTGATAGTGCTTCGAGTTTCACTATAACATCATTGCAAGATACTCTAATTGTCCTTCGAGTTACTCCCAATGGCTCTTTATTGTAATAGCCATAAGATGAATTTATAGTGAATAAAGGAAAATACTAATTGCCAAAACGAATATAGCGCCGCGTTAAAACAATTTTATGAGAGATTTGTCTCCACGAACGAAAAAATTGCGAAGTCTATATGAGCAATGAGATTCAATAATTGTGGTCACCTTTCTTTTCTTTCTAGTTGTATGTCTCTATAATAGGTAAAAACTGTTTAATGCTTTACAGTTGGCAACGCTGGCATCGCCATCTGTAATTCAAATGTTTTATCACAGCAACGGAAAAAAAGTTGTCGCATAGCAACATTCAATGTACTGAACATAAATTCAAATGCATAATCGAAATACATATCTCTTATATATTCCGATTTATGAACAAATGCTTCAAGTGAAAGATGTAGAAAATTATATTGTCACCGGATTTAGTAATGACAAATAATTACATTAATGGAGCCCTAAAAGAGATGTTTGGCAAGAACGTGAAATTAACAAGAGTAAATCTTCGCTTCCGCTTTATAAGTTTTAGCTTAAATCTAATAAGACGTTAATTTTATAACAAAAATCTTAATTATATAGTTTTTTATTTGATAAGTGGTTTTTGAGTTAGAGGGTTCACAAAATTCCAATCACAGGGATATCATTGAGAAAATCTCGATGATGTGCTCAAATAGCCTTCAAACTTGTATTTCCGTTAAATTCGAATTCTACTTCTTTCATGAAAACAATAGATTGTCTTATTCCGCGTATGGCGAAAATAATGAATAAATTGAGGAGGGTGGAAGCAATGTTAGACATTTCCGCAGACGGCAAGTGATCGCTTCTTCCCCACATCTATAATAGCCAACCTGTATCCGGTGAGGATGTCGAGCAGAGAGGACTTTCCCGCACCAGACGGCCCCATGATGGCGATGAGCTGTCCAGATTGAAATGAACCCGTCACGTTCCTCAGGATCGTCTTCCGACCTGCGAAAGAGGATGGAAGGGAGGAGGATGAGGGAAATGGAAGGGAAGGAGGAGGAGGATGAGGGAAATGGAAGGGAGGGAGGAGGATGAGGGAAATGGAAGGGAGGGAGGAGGATGAGGGAAATGGAAGGGAGGGAGGAGGATGAGGGAAATGGAAGGGAGGGAGGAGGATGAGGGAAATGGAAGGGAGGGAGGAGGATGAGGGAAATGGAAGGGAGGGAGGAGGATGAGGGAAATGGAAGGGAGGGAGGAGGATGAGGGAAATGGAAGGGAGGGAGGGGGAGAAAGCGGGTCATCACTCTTACCAGATAAATTCATGGATCATTTGGAAGGAAATATTTTTATGTTAGGCAGCCAATCGCTTAAATATTTATTACGGTGGTTCAGATATATAGATGATATTGTACGTATCTGGTCGGAAGCCGATTGCCAAGTAAAGTTGTTCTTAACGTTTTTAAACTCGTTACAGACTGCCATAAAATTTGCTATCGAAATTGAATGCAATTGGTCCGTTAATTTTTTTAGATTTATCAATCGACCACAACAAGATAACCTTCTCAATCTTCCGTAAACCGATTGACATCTATCTTGTCATTTTCAACCACTCATGCCATCACTTCTCTCATAAACATGCGGTTTTTCATTCAATGCACCACACCAACAAAGGCTACACTATCCATTTAATAGGCTTAATACGAAAAATCGCTCCAACATAAATTGTACATATTTTCTCATATACTAATGCGTCGTTTAGTTATCTTTAGAAAAATATGAATTCTGCAAAATTATTATACACATCAACTTAAATAACTATACGAAATTTGATGAAAATGTATGAGTCGATTTTTAGATAAACCAATTTTTGTTAATGTTGCCCAAGAACAAACTATCCTTTTATTAAAAAATCTGATGTGGCCAACACATGACTTTCTCCATATTTGGGGTATAGATATTTAAATTCTTTTTATGAATAGCATTATAAGGCAAAATTATTATTTCGTATCGTAAGAAAATACAGTCGTCCTTATTACCGCAAATTACGTATATTTTGAATATGTTTACAGAAGTCACCGCTATATGGTGCTGCCGCTGTATACTGGTATTAAGAAAATCAAAATATCTCCGAAGTGGAAGGTTCAGCGAAAATTTGATTCGAACAAAACTTGCAAGAAATATTATTCTCCACAACTCTTGTCCTCACGAAGATTACCAAGAACGATGTTTTTAAGGAGAAAACCAAAAAACCGGTTATTTATAAATAACTCCTAAACAATAACTACAATACAAAATTATTGGAAATGAATGTTGTAGGAAATTACCTTCTCTATAACTTTTGTATAGAATTGTAAATACAATAATGATATTTTAACGAAGAAATATGGTAAAAACCGAATCGGGTATCGAATAAACCTCGACTTCCGGTTACCCGTTATTGTCCAAAAACTAATCAGTTCTTTGTGCTCATGTTAAAGTGTTATATATGAAGTTTGGTAATGATATGACACGTACTTTTTGTTAGAGCGCCCACAATAACATGCACACACACACACCCACAGACATCATTCCGAAAATAGTCTAAACGTGTTCTAGGGACCTAAAAACATCTATTTCCGTTGAAATCTCGAAGTCGATTTTTTTCATGAATACAATACTTTCCCATTACTACGTATGGAGAAAGTAAACAGTAAAAAGCAAAATATCTCCGAAATGGATGGTTCTACGAAAATTTGTTTCAAACAAAACTTGGAAGAAATATTATTCTCTACAACTTTGGTCCTCACGAAGATTACCAATAACGATGTTTTTAAGGAGAAAACCGAAAAACCGGTTTTTTATAAATAACTCCTAAACAATAACTACAATACAAAATTGTTTCAAAAGAAAGTTGTAGGAAATTACATTCTCTATAACTTTTGTATAGAATTGTAAATACAATAATGATGTTTTAACGGACAAATATCACAAAAACCGAATCGGGTTTCGAATAAACCTTGACTTCCGGTTACCCGTTATTGTCCAAAAACTAATCAGTTCTTTGTGCTCATGCTGTAGTGTTATATATGAAGTTTGGTAACGATATGGCATGTACGGTTTGAGTTAGAGCGCCCACACACACACGCACGCATGCACACACACACACACACAGACAGACATCATTCCTAAAATAGTCTAAACGTGTTCTAGGGACCTCAAAACATGTATTTCCGTTGAAATCTCGAAGTCGATTTTTTTCATGAAAACAATACTTTCCCATTACTACGTATGGAGGAAGTAAAAATGTGATGTGTCCAACACATGACTTTGTCCATATTTGGGTATAGATATTTAAATTGTTATGAATAGCATTATGAGGGAAAATTATTATTTCGTATCATAAAAGAATGAAGTCTTCCTTATTGCCGTAAATTACGTATATTTTTTATATGTGTACAGAATTTGCCGCTACATGGTGGTGGCACTGTATACTGGTATTAAGAAAGCAAAATATCTCCGAAATGGATGGTTCTACGAAAATTTGTTTCAAACAAAACTTGGAAGAAATATTATTCTCTACAACTTTGGTCCTCACGAAGATTACCAATAACGATGTTTTTAAGGAGAACACCGAAAAACCGGTTTTTTATAAATAATTCCTAGACAATAACTGCTATGGAAAATTGTTTCAAATGAACGTTGTTGGAAATTACATTCTCTATGACCTTTGTATAGAATTGTATATACAATAATGATGTTTTAACGGAGAAATATCGCAAAAACAGAATCGGGTGTCGAATAAACCTCGACTTCCGGTTAACCGTTATTGTCTAAAAACTAATCATTACTTTATGCTAATGCTAAAGTGTCGTATTTGAAGTTTGGTAACAATATGGCAAGTGCTTTTTGAGTTAGAGCGCCCAAAATCACATGCGCACACAAATAAGCACACGCGCACACACAGACATCATTCCGAAAATAGTCTAAACGTGTTCTAGGGACCTCAAAACGTGTATTTCCGTTGAAATCTCGAAGTCGATTTTTTTCATGAAAATAATACTTTCTCTATATTACGTATACGGAGAAAGTAAAAATAATGAAAGCATACAGTCGATTTTATTGTGTTATTTTAATGGGAGGTCTAAATGGTTTCCATTGGAATCGAACCCAGCACTTTTTTCGAGATTTTTTTCGTCACCACTTTATCATATGTGAATCGAGCATTCTTGCCAAATTTAGAGTTTCTATATTTTCTCTCGAGTTATCGATAGATGGGGTTGGATACCAATGTTATGGTCGCGGGTTTGAATTCTGCCGAGGTCATGTCAAAATAAAAATATCATTATTCTCATTTTTTCTAGCGAGCGGGTTTGGCGTTACATCCGACATACAAACCAACCAACAGATCCCGGAAAATGTCCATAGAATCTGTGAGCTATATAAGCATAGGGACATTGGGTGTATGTTTGGTGCAGTAGAGTATATATCGCTTGGCAGAAGAGCGTGGGGAGTTTGATACATCTAGGGAGGAATATGTTATAGCGGCAGTCAATGCAAATTGGGTGGCATAAATCAGGGGGTAATTTCGTGTTTTGGGTGGTCTATATCGAAGGGGCAATCAAGTGATTGATGGTCGTATATATATTAGGCCCTAATAATTAGGGTTTGTTGTGCAAGTTGGGTGGCATATATTCCAGCTGATTTTTGATGCGTTTTTGGTGGCACACAAACATATACGCTCACCCTCACACACACACACACACATACCCTCACACACACACCCTCACACACACACCCTCACACACACACACACACACAATACCGTCACACACACACAGGTTTTTTGGAAAGTGCAAATGATTTATTGTATTAGCAATTCCACTTCTTGTTAACAATAAAATACAAAACCAGAAACAAGCTAGGAAAATACGGCGAAAGTAGACATTATAAGAAATATTATAATAATATGTTATAAGAAACATTAGAATAAATATTATTCTCTACAACTTTGGTCCTTACGAAGATTACTAATAACGACGTTTTTAAGATGTTTGACGGAAACCGAAAATATCGATTATTTATAAATAATTCCTAAACAATAACAGCTATGGAAAATTGTTTCAACTGAAAGTTGTAGTAAATTACATTCTCTATAATCTTTGTATAGATTTGTATATACAATAATGATGTTTTAACGAAGAAATATCGCAAAAACCGAATCGGGTTTCGAATAAACTTCGACTTCCAGTTACCCGTTATTGTCCAAAAACTAATCATTACTTTGTACTCATGATATAGTGTTACATATGAAGTTTGGTAACGATATGGCACGTACTTTTTGAGTTAGAGCGCCCACAATTACATAAACACACAGACTTCATTCCGAAAACAGTCTAAGCGTGTTCTAGAGACCTCAAAACGTGTATTTCCGTTGAAATCAAGAAGTCGATTTTTTTCATGAATGCAATACTTTCCCATTATTACGTATGGAGAAAGTAAAAAGCGACCGGTTTCGACTAATATCTAGTTATCATCAGGTACAAAAACAAGAAGCAACACAAATATATATGGAATCGGAGGGGAGTGGGGGAGGGAAATGCGTAGAGAGGGGAACGATGAATGGGAGGGCGAGTGTGATTTGAATGAGCCTTGTAAGAATGATTTTCTATGTTCGGTGGTCCTAACGTGGAAATTTCTCCGTTTGCCCAATATAAAAGGCGTTACAATCATTACATGAGAGTTTATAGACACCGCTCGTAAATAAATGGTCAACCTTATCTTTATCGTTAGATAAAAATTTTCCAAGATTTTTGAGAGTGTAGAATGCTGTACGTTATTTTTCTTTGGGGATGCAATTCGCAATTATCTGAAAAGATGGTGGATGTATGGGAATTTACACCAACGGGGTTTGTTATCAGAAGGCGGAATATTATAACAACGTTCAATAGTTAGTTTCCTCTGTTTTCTGTATAGGATTGTGTCGATTAATTTATGTAAAAAAACGGCGTTTGCTACTTGTTTAGTGACTTTTTATTCTTTATCGAATTCTACCTGTGAGAGAGGGGTATGGGTTAACCGGTGTACAAGCAGTCCTCGACATCCGTACATTCGAAATCCGTACAATTCGCTCTTTCGTACATTGTAAATTCTCGCCCCTTAACCGCCGTTTGTACGCCGAATTCGGACTTTCGTTCGTCAGTCGACTGTCAAACATTTCGAGCTATCGGATAATGGCGCTGTCTGTCAACCAACCCAACACTTTTAATAAATTACAGTATGCTACGTAATAATATACGTATTGTATGCAATGTAAGGTTTGTCTGTAATGTTTTTTAATATTGTACTGAAATTTGACAAGATTAATACCACTGTCAAGTCGGTTAATAATCAATAAATTCTTATTATTATTCAGTCTCGGCAACATTACCGTCTTTGTTTGTACGTACAGCAGTGTTTCTTAGTTTGTGCATTTTACACGTATTATTTTATGAACATGAGTGAGAAACGGAAAACTGAATGTGCTAATACAAGTGGAAATAAACTTAGCGCTCATAAAGTGAACACGATTGTAGGCTGTGTGTGTGTGTGTCTATGTTTGGTTAACTTGAGGAAGTTGAGGGAGTTATTTACTTAAATCTTTTGGGTGAATTTAATGGACGGATGTAAGCTATTGAGGATAGATAAAAATTGGTCCAATTGTCTGAGGGAACTTATCGAAATACAAAATATATCATCCACATAACGGTACCACACAACAACTTTATTAATGGCCGAAAATTTAGAACTAAAAATTTTACATTCAAAATTATTCAAAAAAATATAATTTATAATTTAACCATACATGACACAAACACAGCCTACAATTCTCAATTTTCAGGAAACCGACTTATACCAATCACATCATTTACTCTTCTTCTTTCCACCCCACTCCGCACAAACACGAGGCTTATCATGCTCTTATATACCGGCTAACCCCCTCCCCCCTCTCTCTCTAGGAAATATTTTATCTAACGATAAAGATAAGGTTGACCTAAATGGTGTCTATAAACTCTCATGTAATGATTGTAACGCCTTTTATATTGGGCAAACAGGGAGAAATTTCCACGTTAGGACCACCGAACATAGAAAATCTTTCTTACAAGGCTCATTCAAATCACACTTTGCCAAACACTTACTCCAAAACAACCATTCCTCCAACTTTAATCCATTTCACAACTAAAGGTCCCAGTTTAAATCTTTGAGAACAGTTGGAAATACTTTTACACCACAATGATAACACACTCAAGCTCGTTAACAAACTTATTTCCCCGACCCACTCACCCTTGCTTACTTTGTTTCACCCTGACACCCACCCATCTCCAGTACCTTGATTCGGCCCCCACCCCCTCGCCGTCCCATTCATCGTTCCCCTCTCTACGCATTTCCCTCCCCCACTCCCCTCCGATTCCATATATATTTGTGTTGCTTCTTGTTTTTACTTTCTCCATACATCTACATCTATCTACATCTACATGATACCCTGCAAATCACCAGACTGGTGGTGGCAGGGGGTGCAGCACACCAAAACCTACCTAATAACGTCCCTCGTGGGAATCACTCTCCTGTTATGATCCCGTATGGTCCTTGGGAAAAACGAGCTCTGATATCGCTCGGTCCTACAGTCGATCTCTCGTATTTTATTCACGTGATCGTGCCTGCCCATGTACGTAGGTGCCTCTAATATTCCTGAGACCTCCTCTAAGAGAACTTCCGACCTAAATTTCTCCAGAAGCCTTAACCTAGCCCTAGCGATATCCAATTCAACTTCTTCAAGAGTGATGTGACGCTAAATTTTTGCTCATATTTTTGCTTTACGAATCTGGCTGCTCTGCGTTGGATTCTTTCTATCTCAAGTATCTGTCCCTTTTCTTACGGATCCCATATGCTGGAAGCGTATTCGACCTGAGATCTGACCAATGATAAATAACACGTTTCTCGTACCTGTTATGTGCTACTTCTTACTATTCTGCCTACGAAGCCCAATTTCTTATTAGATGCGCCTACGATCCTTCGAATATGCATATTCCACGATAGATCACGACAAATGGTGACTCCTAAATATTTAACGTACTCTGCAGATTGGATATTCAATGTATCAATTGTGTACTCCGAGTCTAATTCATTTTTCTTACTCTTCCAGAAACTCAATAAGGAGCATTTGCTGTGATTAACTTAGATTTTCCAATGTTAACACCATGCTGAAAGGGCGTTTAAATCTTCCTGGAGCGATTTTTGGTCATCCTGGCTCATTATCTCCTTATATAAAACGGTGTCATCTGCGAAAAGTCTTATTTTGCAGCGAACAACGGAGCACATATCGTTTATATATATCAGTATAGTTGTGGACCTATGACACTTCCCTGTGGAACATCTGACGCGACTTTTACCGGAGATACATAGTAATGGGAAAGCATTGTGTTCACGAAAAAAATCGACTTCGAGATTTCAAGGGAAATACACATTTTTAGGTCACTAGAAAACGTTTATACTATTTACGGAATGATGTCTGTATGTGCGTTTGTGTGTGTGTGCGTGGGTGTATGTGAATGTGGGCGCTCTAACTCAAAAAGTAGCTGCCATATCGTTACCAAACTTCATATATAACACTTTAACTTGAGCACAAAGAAATGATTAGTTTTTGGACAATAACTGGTAAAGGGAAGTCGAGGCTTTTTCGAAATCCGATTCGGTTTTTGCGTTATTTCTTCTTTAAAACATCATTATTGCATATAAAATTCTATACCAAATTAATAGAGAGTGTACTTTCCTACAACTTTCATTTGAAACAATTTTCTATTGTAGTTATTGTTTAAGAGTTATTTATAAATAACCGGTTTTTCAGTTTTCTCCTTAAAAACACCATTGGTAATCTTCGTGAGGACCATAGTTGTAGAGAATAATATTTCTTTCAAGTTTTGTTAGAAACAAATTTTCGTAGAACCATCCATTTCGGAGATATTTTGCTTTTTCTTAATACCAGTGTACAGCGCCATCACCATGTAGCGGTGAATTCTGTCAACATATTCCCGTTACGAAGTATGGAGAATAAAAATAATCGGTTCTTTCGGTTTTCGTCAAATCTCTCATTAAAAACATAGTAATTTGTCATCATCGTAAGGACCAAAGTTGTAGAGAATAATATTTCTCCCAAGTTGTGTTTGAAACAAATTTTCATAGAACCATCCCCTTCGGAAAAAATTCTTTTTTACTTTCTCCATACGTAGTAATGGGAAAGTATTGTATTCATGAAAAAAATCGACTTCGAGATTACAACGGAAATACTTGTTTCGAGGTCCCTAGAACACGTGGAATGTCTGTGGGTGCGTGTGTATGTGGTTTTTGGGCGCTCTAACTCAAAAAGTACTAGCGATATCCTTACCAAACATCATATATAACACGTTAGCATGAGCACAAAGAACTGGTTTGTTATTGGATAATAACGGTTAAACGGAAGTCGAGGTTTATTCGGAACCCGATTCGGATTTTGCGGTATTTCTCCGTTAAAACATCATTATTGTGTATACAATTCTATACAAACGTTATAGAGAATGTAATTTCCTACAACTTTCATTTGAAACAATTTTCTATAGTAGTTGTTGTTTAGGAATTATTTATAAATAACCGGTTTTTCGGTTTCCGTCAAACATCTCTTTAAAAACGTCGTTATTGGTAATCTTCCTGAGGACCAAAATTGCAGACAATAGTATTTCTTCGAGGTATTGTTCGAAACAAATTTTCGTAGAACTATCCATTTCGGAGATATTCAACTTTTTCTTAATTTCGAGTATACAGCGCCAACACTATGTAGCGGTGAATTCTGTAAACATATTGAAAATATAACTTACGGCAATAAGGACTACTGTATTTAATTACAATACGAATTAATAATTTTGCCTTATAATGCTATTCATAATAATTTAAATATCTATACCCCAAATATGGAGAAAGTCGTGTGTTGGCCACATCAGATTTTTGTATACATTTACCATTATAAAAACAGTAGAAAATATATTTTCCTACATCTTTTATTTCATACAGTTTTCCATAGCAGTTATTGTTAATCGAATATGTTCTTTAAGACGCTGTTATTTACAATTTTTACAAGAAACTAAGTTATAGAAAATAACATTCCTTCCAACTTTTGTTTGAAAGGATTTTTCGTAGAACCGTCCATTTCTGAGAAATTTAACTTATTTGTAATTTAAGTATACAGCGTCAACACCATGTAGCGGTGAATTTTGTAAACATATTAAAAATATACGTAATTTACGGCAATAAGGACGACTGTATTCTTTTACGATGCGAAATAATAATTTTTCTTTATAATGCTATTGTAATAATTTAAATATCTATACGCTAAATATGGAGAAAGTCATGTTTTGGCCACATCAGATTTTATTTGCTCTTTAGTATACTTAAAGATATACAGACGTCGGTGGCGTTTTTATATATTTTTATTATTTTAAGTTATGCAGCAACAAATAGATGGTCGTGATTACCCAATCTAGTGCTCCGTTCTTCTTTAAATACTCGTTACTTTGAAGGACGCATTTTCTCTTCGCGTCAGCATTTTTTTGTGAACTTGCATCACACTCGGATATTTCCACGCTATTTTCTCGCAATGACGGCGCTAAATATTCTCGTTTGCGCGTAGCTAATTAGCTTTAAAACATTCAGAACTAGCATAATTTCCCGTTGAATTTCAATGGATTTAGTGTACCTATTACAGCATAACATAAAAACTCTTTAAAATACATGATAGATACTTTTCAAATTACAATTAGCTTTTCTGAACAATTAATCATATTTGCTTGTATCAATCCGTTTCCGAGCCTATTGCATTCAAATAAAATCTGACGTGGCCAACACATGACTTTCTCCATGTTTTGATTATAGATATTCAAATTATTATGAATAGCATTATGAGACAAAATTATTATTTCCTATCGTAAAAGAATACAGTCGTCCTTATTGCAGTAAATTATATTTTGAATATGTGTAGAGAATTCACCGCTACATGGTGGTGGCGCTGTATACTGGAAATTACGAAAAATTACGAAAAAGTTACATATCTCCGAAATGGAAGGTTCTACGAAAATTTGTTTCAAACAAAACTTGGAAGAAATATTATTCTCTACAACTTTGTTCCTCACGTAGATTACCTATAACGATGTTTTTACGGAGACATTTGACGGAAACCGAAAAACCATCCATTTCGGAGATATTTAACTTATTCGTAATTTGCTGTATACAGCGCCACCACCATGTAGCGGTGAATTCTGTAAACATATTCAAAACTAGCAGTAATTCCGGCGTTGCCCGGAGAAATTTGGTTCAAATCCGATCGGAATTCTAGAAGATACATGGTATTTAAAAATTCACTCGGCCGCCGTATTGAATAAAACGGGCAGAGAGAAGCAAAAACCACGTATGAATTATTTCTGGGAGCCCTCCACAATCGTACCAAAGTTGATTTAAATCAATAGTAGGACTTGGGAAAATACTCGTAGTTTAATCAGTACCCGCCGTCCAATTACGGATAACGAAGTAGTCGTTTCCCACCTTTCTCACTGTGTATAAGATGTAGAGTTACCTGTTCTTTGAGAACAGGAAGTTTATGAGAACAGTTATTTTATTGAACAGTTTAGGCGTCAGAACAGTTCGAAAAGAACTGTCCCGTACTTTCTGACCCATCTCTAGATGGCAATGCATTAGCGTACAAAGATGTTTTGCTTTTTGTACAATTAATATAAAACATTTGGGATTAAAAAGTAACCCTCGATCTTCCTATTTGTGAAGAAAGTATTTGTTGAAAGTTTGATTATTCTAGCTTTAACGGTGTGGAAATATATAGATGCACAAACAAACAAACTTTCATAAATATATGGGAGATTGATCTTATACTTGTATTGAAAGTGACAAATATAAAATGTGAACTTCTTAAGTAAATTTACTCGAGATTTATCGTCGAAAAACCAAATTGATGCCCCCAAACCACCAATTAAAATTTTTTTGGAGATACACCACATAGCCTATATTTTAAGTTGGACCAGTCTAAAGATACGCTGCAAGTTTCATAAAAATTCGACCAGCCGTTTTTGCGTGATGCGGTAACAAACAAACAGACAGACAGACAACAATTCTGCTAACCGGTTCAAACGTCTTCTTGTGATGCAAGACACACAAAAAAAGTAAAACCCCGACAAAAAAACAAATGTGCAGACAGAGGTTACAATTTCATTTATATAGATATACGTAATTTATGGCAATAAGGACGACTGTATTCTTTTAAGATACGAAATAATATCTTTGCCTTATAATGCAATTCGTAATCATTTAAATATCTATCTGTGTTGGCCACATCAGATTTTATTTTAATGCAATAGGCTCGGATACGGATTGTTACAAGCAAATATGATTAATTGTTAAGAAAAGCTAATTGTAATTTGAAAAGTATCTACTATATAGGTTTTTTAAAGTGTTTGTATGTTGTGCTGTAGTAGCTTCACTAAATCCGTTGAAATACAACGGGAAATTCTTCTAGCAGTAGATAACATCGTGGAAGCGCCCGCTGCCGATTCGAATATGCGAAGGTTAAAATTGCGACCCTCGCTGAAGAAGATAGCATATTTAGGAAGGATATGTAATTTAACACACCAAATTCGAATTAAGAGCAATATGGTTTGGAAGTTCACTCATTATACAGTTTGTTTATGCTTAACCGGATAATTGAACGAAAGCATTTTAAAATATTAAACCTCGTCTACGCAGGAAAGATTTTTTTGCCATGTACTTTTTATCAATTTGAAAAATTTTATTTTTATATATGATAGTAGTTATACGTCCATTGCGAATGTGGTAGTATTGACTGACTGAATGTAGCCTATCGGATAGATTAGATTATAGCTCCGTTTGAAATGACTCCTCGTAATCTACCGTCCAAGGTGTAACGAAGCACGCGATAGGCATTTGCAGAGCCCTCTTAAAAATATAGTTTTTCAGAGGACCAAGGAATACAAGTGGCGAACAACTGAGTGGAACTGATGAAATCACAAAAAACGAACGGAGAGAGAAAAAGACGATGGAATAACACCGAAATGCGCCAAAAGGCAATTTGGCTCTGTTTCCCGACGATTTTCGGGAGTTGCGACGGCCGTGTAAGATACAGGACAATATTTGATGGAATTCACTAATCGAAGAGGACGCGAAGAATGCCGGGATACGCTGCCATTTCGTGATAATCGACGGTATCGATTCTGTGGCGTTTTGAGAGCGGCGAGTGAGTGGAAAGGGAGAGAAGGGAGGACGAATATCACGTGCACGCTTCACGCGAATCTTCAAATTCCAATGGGAGATACATTTCATGCAGTGCGATGCGAGTTTTTAATTCTTAACCTTTGATATCCGATCGCCCATCCATCGAACTGTCGTTCAGATATTCGACCTTGACGACCACGTTTTCGACCTTCCCCGGAGCAGGGGAGAGAAGAATCATCTAGGAACGATGGCAGCGCTCCAACGCCGGAGGAAAATAACTATCAGAGAGTGACTATGGAAAGGAAATAAGTGCGAGGGTCAGGGGCGGAGTGCGAACCGTGGCTTTATCCGGATGACGCAGCATCGCTACGCACCCGGAAGAGAAAGGGAAATCTGCCCTTTCTCCTTTCCCTCCTTTTCCCCCTCATTATTTCTTTCCCGCTCACTTCCTGCACGTATAAACCTTTCCGCGTCAAACGAGTCAATATTGCGATATTTATTCTTTTTATCCCCCACCTATCCCCCTCCCTATCACCACACTTGCCCCCCTTCTCTATTCCCCACCTATTCCCAGGACCGGTCCGAGGTACCGGCGAGCAGGGTGTCTGCCCGGGGCGCCAAAGGCTTAAGGGGCGTTATTCCGATCATATATCTACACATTACACGTTTCTCCCAAGGACCATACGGGATCATAACGGGAGAGTGATTCCCACGAGGGACGATATTACGTAGGTTTTGGAGTGCTGCACCCCCTGCCACCCACCAGTCTGGTGATTTGCAGGGTATCATGTAGATGTAGATAGATGTAGATTACTTGAAAGTGAATAAATATTGGATACCAATTTATATCACGGAGCAGGCTATAATATTACTGTCATCCCTTATATTTTGTCATCATCAATAATTTTTACATATCTATGAATAAATTAATGTGTAATTGGAAAATATCTCAACAAGCATTTACTGAGGAGGCGCTGGAGTGTTATCTCGCCCGGAGCGCCAAAATTCCTCTGGCCGCTCCTACCTATCCCCCACCTACTCCCCCACCTATTACCTACCTACACCCCCTCTCACTCTCCCCGCCCCTTCACCCCCCTCCCTCTCTGCCGCCGCATTAATTAAAAAACTCGCCGTTTTCTCCGTTATTCTCGTTTGCCTCTGTTACTCTTAGGCTATTTGCACACTTGACGATATTATCGCTGCCGCCTGCCACAGCGACAATTGTCGCTGTCGCATGTGCTTTGCACAAGCAACGACATTATCGCTGTCGCGGGATAACTGGCGATATTTCCCTAAACCCGGCGATACTGCCAGTTGTGATTTAGATTTCAATTTAATATAAATAAAAATGTATTTCCATTCAATTTACCTATCTTATTTTGTTCCTTCCGGTTCAAACTTTCAAACTCCTCGAAAAACATGAACACTTATTTCCACGCCGTTTGCTTCTTTATTTTATCTTTGTAGTCATCTGCCGTCTTGTCCCACAAGGTGGGCCTGCTCTCCACTAGTCCAATAAGTGTTGTTATATCATACTTAAATTTTTCGGCACTCATTTTTAACACAATAAACACGCGCTGTTTAAAACGTTGTAAAGTTCACGTGTTCCAAACTCAGACTGAAATGTGGCACGTCGGTGCTAGAGGGAAGCGACATGTCAGTGCGTGTGCAAGTGCGCCATTTGGTTACACTGTTTTTCTGAGGACGCGATATCGCCTGTCGCGCCGATTGTTAGAACCGGGCGACAGACAAGACGACACTTTTATCGTGACGCGTGTCGCCGCGATACTTTTGTCGTGTCGCCCTACGTGTGCAAGTCACTCGTTTAAACACACGTATTCACAACTCGAGCGATATCGCTATCGTCGACGACAGCGATAATATCGTCACGTGTGCAAATGGCCTTAGAAAGTTCGCGCGATGCGAATAGCGAGGCCTAATATTGGCCTGCCTGGGGGAAAGAAAGGGAAGGAGGGAGAGAAAAGGGGAGGGGGAATGAGGGGGAGAGAAGTAAGTATGTAAATAATCGGAGGGGAGGGGGAGAGGAGAAGGAGGGGAGGTAAAGGAAGGAGGAGGGGAGGTAAGGGGAGAGAGCACGCACGTCTTCTCGAATTCATCAATATTTGGAAACCGTTTTATGACTAACCGCGACAATGTCGATCAAAGAGCCGCTTTGAATTTTTAAAAAGACGGTCGCAGGTGGTCGTAAGCGTATTTGTTACATTCTCAAACGGAGACTCAGACAATGGAGTTTTTTAAACTGTCTGTTCATATGTGGTGTTATAAATCAGAAAGAGTCTCTGTCCGTCCCCTATCTCAGTGCTCTCCAACCGGTGTGCCGCACACACTCGGAGGATATTTAATTTTCACAAAAGCGTTTGGAACAAACTAATTCGCATACATTTTATCATCCAAAGAATTTATTCTGAAACTACGAGAGAATTGGTAGACCTTAGTAACGATCATACAACTTAAATTATTATGCTACCTTTAGATGTACGTATTTTGGCTAAATGCTAAAGGTGAATATCCTTCAATATATGAATATCCCATCGATATGACATTCCAAATTCAACAAGGTATTTATGCGAATTTAGTTCATAGTGATGTTTCTTACTTTCTACAACAGGGATAACCCACACCTAGAATGCTTGCTACATGTGGCTTGAATAATTATTTTATGGAGCTATTATATTAATCTATATGATTAATATTAAATGATAATATCAAACTTTTTAATGATCCTAAGAAAATGAAGTTAACCATAATGAAAGACAAACATACTTAAAGAAAAATACAGTGATGTACATAATACAATTTATTACAGTATTCTAATTTGCAATACAAAAAAGCATAAAAAATCTAGAAAATAATAAATTTATACTACTAAAAATATGTAAATGTAAAGAATATTGTAAAATTTAACAGAAGTAATTTAAATATCAGTCTTTTTGACTGGAAACTTGGCCCCTTTTTGATTCTACCAATTGATCAATATTGGGTTGGATTTTCTGGGAAGAAATAATTTTCAATATGTAACTTAAATGTTCCTCTGATAGCTGAGATCGAGTACCTGTTTTGTTTAATTTCATTACAGAAAATAATTGCTCACAGGCATAAGTACTTCCGAACATTGAAAGAATTCTAATGACAAAATGCCGTAACTTCGGAAGGCGATCCACAGGCAGGCACTTATAAAATTCTGGCAAATCTAAATCGGTGTATTTCCGCTTCAACATAGTATCACACTGCAACTCAATTAATTCCATCTGTAGAGACTCTTCAACATTACTTATATCAATTGAAAAAGGAGATGAAAAAAGAGAAAAGTGATTTTCAAGAGCTTTAAAATCTTGAAATCGCTTTTCAAATTCTTCTCTCAGTAAAAATAATTTGGAAGAAAACTTAGAAAAGGAACCAGGTTGGAATTCAAGTGATCTACAAGAAGGAAAATTTAATAAATTCCCTAGTTCCAATTGAGTAAACCATAAACGAAGTTTCACAATGAATGCACGCACATTATCATACATGTGTGTTATAATCAAGTTTTTGCCTTGAAGTTTTGTGTTGAG
This sequence comes from Uropetala carovei, assembly GCA_036926305.1. NCBI lineage: Eukaryota > Metazoa > Arthropoda > Insecta > Odonata > Petaluridae > Uropetala > Uropetala carovei. The sequence continues at coordinate 1,515,053 of JAXCHB010000052.1, read as the reverse complement.
AGAATTAAGAGAATTAAAACGCCAAATCAGTCAACCAATCAGGGTCACATAATTCAGGAATGTCTTTTTTTTCATCTTCATGAAGCTGCCAATTTCATTTCGGATAGAAAAGAATCTTTTCAGCACGTTCCCCCGACTCAGCCATCTCACTTCTGTGTGATACAAAATTTCACCGTATTCACTATCCATTTCAGCAAGTAAGGATACAAATTGGCGATGATTGAGCCCCTTTGAGCGAATGAAATTCACGATTTTTAAAACAACTGACATTACATGATCCATTTGCAGTATTTTCCCACAGAATGCCTCTTGATGTATTATGCAGTGGAAACAATGAAATGGAGGTGACGCAGTTGAGAGTATTTCATTACAAAAACCTAGCTTTTCTTTTAATTTGACCGAAACACCGTTCTTTCTACCGATCATGTTTGGAGCACCGTCTTTCACCAAAGAAACTAAATTTCTCCAATATAACCCGGTATTATCGACTGTTTCTTCGAGCTTGGCAAATATATCCGCTGCTGTTGTAGTACCCTCCGTCGTTACTATTTCTAACAGCTCTTCGGTAACATTTAAGTCAATATCCACTCCACGAATGAAAATTGATAATTGCGCCAAGTCTTTCACGTCTAAGCTCTCGTCAATTGCTAATGAATAGCCGATGAATTCTTTCGAACACTCTTGTATTTGCCTACTGATATTACCCGCCAATTCATTTATTCTTTCGGCAACTGTGTTTGGCAAATTCGGTCTTTTTTTCCGGACAAATTATTTCCGCTACTTTTAGCATGCATTCTTTTATGTGAAAGGCATAGAATGCCTAGCTACCAATTCTGACACTACAAAACTTGCTTTTATACAGGATTCATTGGTCTTTAACACTTTCTTGAACACAAACTGCTGTTTTTCCACCTGACGTTTAAGCCGTCGAACAGTATCATTACGTATCACACCTTCAAGAGAATTGTTTTCCCCCCCATGCTTTGTGGTATAATTCCTTCGCAAATTATATTCCTTGAGGACGGAAATACACTGGTGACAAATTAAAGATGTGACATGGTTATTTATTTTTGTAAAAAATATAAACTTTCCCATTTTTCTTGAAAGACACGTCCTTCATCACAAATTTTCCTTTTCGTGGTAGGCTTATTCTCACTCATACTGAACATGGGTTTCTATAAAAATGCATTAAAATATATTTAAATCAATATCAAATAAAATATAAACTACTTAACATAGATAATTTATTTAATATGGACATACGCTCGATAGTCTGCCAAAACTTAAACACGCTTGTCTTTAATGGATAAAACTTTCACAGACGGAACACGAAAATGTCACTATCACTGTCTGAGAGACATAGATACTGTGCACTGTTGGATGAGCATGGTGCTTTTAAAATTGTTATTGACCAGAGAGCGAATTCAAAGTAACATTTAAAACAGTCTTCTTTGCAAAGACACCTGTATATGCGACTATCAACGTCTGAAACAAATATACACTTTTGGATGAGGAACTAACTACGTAATAAACATCGAGCGCGAGTATACAAAGTATCATTCCAAAAGACTCTTTCTAAACTAAGAACTTTATTCAAAAGTACGGAAAATAAACTTTCGTTACACGGCCGTGCATCGTAGTATAAAAAAGCAATTCTTCGAGGGCCACAAAAAGGATTCGAGTGGGCCGCATGTGGCCCACGGGCCGCAAGTTTGAGATGCCTGACCTAGATGAAGAAGTTCTTGTAGCTCTTTCTATTAGTGAGCCAAATATAAAGCGTCTTTGTACCAAAAGGCAAGCCCAAATTTTCTGTCGAAGAGCACAACATTTTTACATGTTGAATTGTGTGTGTACTTAATTTACAATAAAATTTTACAATTATTTGAATGTTACTTTACCAATCATAGCAATCTAATATAATTGAGACTTTTATTTTTTTTATGGTAGTTTTTCTTCACAAATGTGTATTTACGCAGTGAAATTAATTAAGGGTGTTTTGGTGTGCCGCGATGTATTTAAGCATGCATGAAGGTGTGCCGTGGAGCAGAAAAGGTTGGAGAGCACTATCCTAGGTTATCGGATGGCTGAACATCTCCCGTGGATGGGATTCAGAGAGAGAGATGAAGGCGGTGACATTCTCGATATCAGTACTGTTAACGTTTGGGATTTCGATAAAAATGGTGAAATAAAACGCGATCTGAAAGTAAATGGTATATCAACCAACCGGAAGAATGATAGTATGGAGATGCATGTATTCCTAAAACGAATAGGAATGGAAAAGCTGAGGTTTATCTGAGCAGCGATGGTGAGAAATTAAATGTCGTCGTATCGAACTGCCGCAGCATCCGTAAGAAAATTGCCGATTTTGAGCATATCATTCGCAGACTTCACGCCCATGTCGTGATCGGTACTGACAATTGGCTCACGGACGAGATGGAAAGTCAGGAGATATTCCCTGAAGACTATGGAATTTTTAGAAAAGATCGTAACAGCTCGCCTGTTCGTAAATGATTCGTTGTAATGTGGAGAGAAAAACTCTCAGATTGACGCCGTTTTCATTGACTTTAAAAAGCGTTCGATGACGTACCCCATAAGAAATTAATAGGAACACTAGGAAAGTACCGCATAAACCCGAATATTGTGAGATAGATAAAAGACTTCCTCCCCAACAGAGAACAGATAGTAGTCATTGATGGGAAATATTCCTACCTATACTACGTACCAAACTTAATGATCGCTGACATGGCGGCCAAATATGAGGGCGTACCCTTCGTCAACTAATCAGATGCATCCGGCGTTGCCGCCTGTTTGGTTTCTGCTCAGGGACCCTTTCTAGTTGCGTAGCAGATTTTGGTTGAGGCGGTAGGGTTTATTGCGTGAGAGATGTCTGAGCGAAAATCTGTGAGACGTGTTCTTCAGAGTTCCGCGCGGAATTTAGTTTTAAGTGTACGAAATTACTTCGAGAGGGAGAAAAGTAATGGTGGATCGTTACTTGCTATTTCGAAGGTTGTAAAAAGATCAGCTGCTGCCCTTAACTTGGGAACGACTACAGTCAGTAGAATAACCAACGAGAAGTATTCTCAGGAAAACCGTACTGGTACACACAAAGAAAGTTATCGAGGAGACTTGGATTAAAGAAGGAATATTGGAAGAGGGAATTCAAGAAATTATAATAGCATTGACCTCAAGTTCGGATTCGAATACTAGCAGTGATGTCAATATTAGCGAAGATACCGTTGGACTGGAAGAATTAGGAGTTTCACCTTTGTAGAAGGTAACTATAAAAATATTAAAAATTATAGAAATTATTTATATTTGTTTCATTCTGTTTAAATACTAAGGAAGGTAGGTATTGATTGAATAATTACTCATTGTTTAAAAAATTAAATGTAAAATTAGATAATTACTAATATGCTATATTGTTTTGCCATTTACTCATACAAATATCTCTCTTTTTTTGAACAGCTTCAATTGAACACTGTCAATCAGTCAACAATTTGTCTCCTGATTTAAATATATCTTAATGTTTTAATAGGTAAGAAGGTGAGGTGAATGATGAGTTATAATTTCCTCTTGACTTCTTATTAATAAGTTAAATTTTCAGTCTATGCCAAGTTGATCAGTTCCTCCATGGTGCCTTTGCCCAAATTTCCAGCTGCTAATTAATTTTCACAAGGTAAGTATATTGGAGTATTACCTTACCACACTATTGAATGAGTGTTTTGAAATTCATTACGCTATTCCTCTCTTTTTTGCAGAACCAGTTAATTTCAACCAATGTTCATACTTAAGTTTGATTATAAGTATTAATTCATAAGTTAGAAGTTAAGGCAATGCTAATAATAAAAATAATCTGTAATGATATAACTAAAACCTTCATCAATTAATTAAGACATATTAATTAATTTTATATGGTGAAAAACCTTTCATTTTTTAAAAAAATTTCACTCTTTCCTGCAAGAAAAGTATATGATTCTGTTACATTCCTAAGTTATCTCTTAGGTGCAGTTTTGAATTCTTCCATGGCTTGCTGTAATCCCTACACTTCAAATGTGCATCAATTTATTTGCATGTGTCAGTGCCTACTTAAAATCCCTGTAGTGTGTGTTCATCCATCTATCCCACAGTGCTTTTACTCCCATTTTTAGTGCTATAGCCTTGCCATTTCACGCTCAAATCATGTGTGCTCCAGCTTATTTGATATTCTTTATAATGGTTTACTTATTCAGTGCCTTTTCTACCAAATGTGGTTCTCCCTATTATCCTTATTAAAGTGTAAATTGTAATTTATTTGTATAGGGTCAGTGTCTACTTGAAATCCCTGAAGTGTGAATGTGTTTCTCCCTCTATCCCACAGTGCTTTTCCAGTTTTAGTGCTATAGTTTTTATATTTCATGCTCAAAGCATGTAAGTGCTTCTTCTTCTTTTTAAGGACTTAGCTTATTAAAGTTTAAATTGCAATATATTTGTATAGTGGCAGGTTAGTGCCTGTGTGTACATGAAAGTGATGGATTTAAATAACGTTAAGGCAAGTGAAGATAAGTGATTATTTCAAAGGTATTTTTGTCTTAACTTTTCTCATTATTATGCATTTCCTCTTTATTTTATTACTTACTGTTCATGCTTAGTATATAATTCCATTTCTGTTTATTTTATATCCTAAAATTGCTTCTCTTATTTTTACTTCATCTATTTACAAATAACCTAAATTTTATATGTAGCTACTCTATTTTTAATTCACTCTGTCTCTCTACCTATCATTATATTTCAATAGTGACATTGATGTGGCTATGATTAATCTAATGTCATATGTTTTTTCAGGCAGTTATATTACTTTCTTCTTTTTATGAAATTCAGCAATAATAATATGCTGACAAAAACGGTTATTTTATTCTAGTGTTGATCTTACTATTTATGTGCACAATTTAATTGTGTTTATTGTTATGTTTTCTAATCACTGCTTCTTTTACAGCTCTCTATATCTTAGTTTACCTCAGTAGGTTTCGCAGTTTTTTCACATCCCTCTTCTTGTGGCCGTTTTTCTGCAAATGGGATTTTTGCCTTACTGGTTTTTCCCTGTAAAAATGTTCAATTTGTTTGCAGTTTTAAATATATTAAGTAATTTTACTACTTTGAATTTCTTTAATATTCCCATATTCATGCAAACGTTTACTCTGAATCACAGTGTATATAATATATAATGGTTTATTGTCTTTGGAGTAAGTAAAAGTACCTACTCAATGAGAAGCGTTATTTTTATTCTTTTATCCAATCATGATTTCCTAATAATATGCTAATTATTAACTTATGTGTTTGCTTTAATTTGTGTAATGTATTTGTTATATTATAATATTAGTAACAATAGAAGTAAGAAAATACTCGAAATGTTATTCTTCTGTAATCCAACTGCTACCTTTAAGAATATTTTGCTCTTCTTCTTGATGTGATCTATTAACTATTTGCAATTATATAGAGTTGATTGTTAATAATAAAAATAAATAGATGAAATTAAATATTGCGTATTTATTCCTACTCCGCCCCCTCTTCCCTTTCATGATGAATATTGTACTACTTGGTTTTTTTTAAATTAATAGTTCAATAAGATTTTGACCTAAACTTTTAGAATGCTGCATCTTTACAGCCTATGGCTAAAATTTCTGTATTTTCGGCAATACGAGATAGGATATGGAAAATATGGCAGTATTTTCATCTGGCTGAAATGTTATGAGATGGTTCTACGCAGTTCTACCGTTATATACTTAACAGCTGCTTGAAAGCAGAAGCAAATAACTGTGAGAAAGGAACATATGTTGTGGTCATACATGTGGTCCCTTAGAAATCCCACACCATTCTTTTCCCTCATCCTTCCCTCCTTGTGTTTATTATACTACCTGCTCCGACCTTTGCCATTCGCATACCAAATAGTCTCATCTTCCTGCTAACTTTTTTTCTGCGCATTCTCAAAAATGTAAAATATAACATCCTTTTCTCTTATTTGTCATTTAAGCAGAGAATATATTGTTTAAATGACAATCATATAAAATAGGTACACTATAACGTGGAAAATAATTTATATCTACTTATGAAAGATAAAGTAGGAAGTAATATATTTGTAGTTACTAAGATAATATTACCAAATGTAAATACTCGTAATTTTATTTTATGTAGCTTTAAATGTTAAAGTTTTCAACATTTTCATAATTTCGTTTACTCAAGTTCGCCTGTCGCTCCCGTATCTGACCCCACTCCTACAAAGTCTCTTATCTATCCAGCATTTCTGCCCACTTGCGAAGCACTATAATTGGTGCACGTTTGTGGACTGATTCGGCAACAAGGTTCCCTTTCCACACATTTTAACCCCGCCTCCCAGCGATCATTAAGTTTGGTACAGACCATAGTTAAAGTCGCATCAGGTGTTCCACAAGGAAATGTTATAGGCCCACTATTATTCTTAATATATATAAAAGATATCTGATTGGTAGTTCGCTAAAAAATAAACCTTTTTGTAGATGACACCGTCTTATATCTACATCTACATGATATCCTGCAAATCACCAGACTGGTGGGTGGCAGGGGGTGCAGCATACCAAAACCTACCTAATAACATCCCTCGTGGGAATCACTCTCCTGTTATGATCCCGTATGGTCCTTGGGAAAAACGAGCTCTGATATCGCTCGGTCCTACAGTCGATCTCTCGTATTTTATTCACGTGATCGTGCCTGCCCATGTACGTAGGTGCCTCTAATATTCCTGAGACCTCCTCTAAGAGAACTTCCGACCTAAATTTCTCCAGAAGCCTTAACCTAGCCCTAGCGATATCCAATTCAACTTCTTCAAGAGTGATGTGACGCTAAATTTTTGCTCATATTTTTGCTTTACGAATCTGGCTGCTCTGCGTTGGATTCTTTCTATCTCAAGTATCTGTCCCTTTTCTTACGGATCCCATATGCTGGAAGCGTATTCGACCTGAGATCTGACCAATGATAAATAACACGTTTCTCGTACCTGTTATGTGCTACTTCTTACTATTCTGCCTACGAAGCCCAATTTCTTATTAGATGCGCCTACGATCCTTCGAATATGCATATTCCACGATAGATCACGACAAATGGTGACTCCTAAATATTTAACGTACTCTGCAGATTGGATATTCAATGTATCAATTGTGTACTCCGAGTCTAATTCATTTTTCTTACTCTTCCAGAAACTCAATAGGGAGCATTTGCTGTGATTAACTTAGATTTTCCAATGTTGACACCATGCTGAAAGGGCGTTTAAATCTTCCTGGTGTGGCGACCAAAAAACAGAGCCACATAATCCTCTAACTAAATGCTATATTGTACAAGAAATAACAACATAACAATAAAACAAATGCTCTTGAGACGTAACAATAGTCTCGCAACTTAACTACTTCGTGAATATGAAATTATAACATAACAGCAAACAAAGCTCTTGAGTCATAAAACTAGTCTCGCAACATAAAACACTTCATGAATCTCAAATTATAGTTACACTCTGTCCTCAGGAAACTTTCAGCACACGCGACTTGCGAGGATCCGCTCCTCTCTCTCTCTCCGTCACTTGGAATTTTCCTCTCGCCGGCGGCGACCCTCGGCTGACGCTCTCTCAGGATATCTGCCACTCGTTCTCTCGAAAGCCACGGTCATGTGATGGAGCGATTGTGGGGAGATTCGGCAGGTAGCTTAAACGGGCGACTCCTTGAATTCGTATTGGTTAATTTCGTGATTACGTTACATAACCACGAAAAAGGAGGAAATGGGAAAAGGGGTAATATTCGCCCTATATAAAGCGCGTTGGTGTGGGACAAGCCATTGGCTTTCTGTTCGGCGATTACGAAAGACGGCTTCGTTAAGTGCGGAGGTGCGGGGAAAATCGCTGCACTGGAGCGATTTTTGGTCATCCTGGTTCATTATCTCCTTATATAAAACGGTGTCATCTGCGAAAAGTCTTATTTTGCAGCGAACTACAGAGCAGATATAGTTTATATATTTATTTATTTATTAAAGATTAGTCCACATACAGCAAAGAATGCCAATATACAGTGGGCTTTACAACAGGTTTACATTTACATCAATACCCTGCAAGCCGCTAGAAGCGTTTGGCAGGGGGTGTCACAACACCAAGTGAACTCTTAACTAGTTCCTCTGTTGGACTGTCTTATCGCGTCTGGGAAAAAGGATCTGTAGTATTTCTCTGTTCTAGCGATTGTTTCGACATATTTTCTCCTGTACTCTGATCTAACATTACGTTCACTAACACCGATGGGGACGACTATGCCGCGTACGTCTTCAATGAATTCGGAGCTTTCGAATTTTTCAAATAATTTCCTTTTGTAATCAATTCTTCTACTCTTCAACGTCTGCCATTTCAAATCCCTCAATATCTCTGATACACTCGCATCATACCGATATTCTCCTTTTACGAATCTAGCCGCTCTACGCTGAACCATTTCGAGCTCCCTACTTAGGCACTCCTCGAAAGGGTCCCAGACGGCGCAACAGTATTCCACGACGGGTCGTAATAGGGAAAAGTGTGCAATTTCCTTCACGTTCCAGGGGCATCCCCGCAGGACTCTAGAGGAAAGCCCTTGAATTGTGTTTGCCGATGCTATAACGGTTTTGATATGCTCTCTACTAGACAAATTGCTACTGAGAATTACTCCTAGGTATTTGTAGCTATTGACGTATTTTAGCTTTAGTTCAGATATTTGGTACGGGTAACGGTTGAAATTCGTGGAGCGCGTGAAGTTCATTGCGGCGCATTTCTTTATATTCAGGTCGAGTTGCCAATCTTTACACCATTTCGTAATAGCCTGAAGGTCCTTTTGCAAATTCTCCTGATCGTGTATTGTGTTGATTTCTCCATACACAAGTGTGTCATCCGCGAAGAGTCTACCTTTACACTTTGTGTTATCCGCTAAATCATTTATATATATCAAGAATGACAGAGGTCCGATTACACTTCCCTGAGGCACGCCGGAAGTCACTTTGACGACGTCTGATGCAACTCCATCGAGGACTACTCTCTGGGTTCTATCGGAAAGAAACGAGGCGATCCAATTTACAATTTTCTCGTTAATTGAATAAGCCCTTAATTTTTGCACTATTTTCACGTGAGGAACGGTGTCGAAGGCTTTCCTAAAATCTAAAAATACTGCATCAACTCCTATTCCTTTATCCGCTGCTTTCACAATATCCTGTGTGAGTAGAGCTAACTGAGTCTCGCATGACCTGCCTCTCTTCTTTGCTTTCGAGAAATCGCATTATTGAGCTACCGATAATGTGCTCAAAAACCTTACAGAAGATTGACGTCAACGACATAGGGCGTTAGTTCTCCACTTTAAATATACTTCCCGTTTTATGTATTGGTGTAACGTGGGCTGTTTTCCATATCAAAGGAACTACACCCTCATCTAAAGATTTTCTGAATAGAATCTTAAGGTACGGAGCTAATTCGTTTGCTAACGAGTTTATAATGAAAGCAGGTATGGCTTCAGGCCCTGGCGATTTTCTTTTATGGACCTAACTTTGTAATTTAGCGATACCGCTTTCGCTCATATTTGAGTCTATACGAGTAGGGAAATCAATGAAATCACCGCTGTCTATTGTGAAGCAATTTTCGAAGAACCGATTTAACATACTAGCCTTAGTAAATGAATCGTGTACACTTTCAACATTGTCTGTACGTAGAAGAGGTACTGTGGACTGACCTCCTCGAATTTCTCGCACGTACGACCAAAATTCTTTCGAGTCGTTTTTGAGTGAATCCGAGTGTCGTGGATCGGTAGGCGTCAAATTCCTTACGCGCTTTGTCTCTTGCAGATTTACGACTATTTCTGTATATTAAATACTCGTTCGCGTGGTCCCTACCAACTTCTTTAAGGTGCTTTATGCATGCGTGATGCCGTCTTTGTTTCTTGAGCAAGGCACGGAGTTTCGGTTTCACCTTGCGATCACGAATTGCTTTAGTTGGGACAAACGTTTTTATCCCTTCTCGAATGATTCGCAGAATTCCCCTCCAAGAGTTATCTACGCTGTTACTATTCGCAAAATTGATAAATGTCGCTATTTGGTTTCTAACGTAATTTTTTAAACCTGGGAGATCTGCTTTACTGAAGATATAGACTAATCGCGTTGGCTTATATATTGTCGCAGGGGTGTATTTGAAGTCGGCAATTCCTATTTTATGATCAAACCAAAAAACTTCATAACCCAACTACAAGTCTTAAAACTGACCCACCTAAGACCTGTTATTCAGAAATCGGTTATTCTACACACATGTCATACTGTCAGACGGTTTTTAAACAAAGATGAAATGGGGATGAATCCGTTCATTCCCACGTAAGCCACTTTTGAGAGAAAGTGATGCATGAAAATAAGGCTTGTGTCGACTAACTGGGACCACATTTAAAACTGACCTTGAAGCTGACCCCTCGACTGTCATTAACTCGGGTTAGAGGCACCTACCTCGAGACCCATCCTCAAATCGGAGCTCAGGTGCATTTACCCTTCTCCAGGGGGGCGCTAGTCGACCACGTCTTTTGCAATAAAATTTAAACTATTTTATATTGTTAACTTAGTGCGATTGTGACTCAAGCAACATATTCGGGTGAATGCGCTGATCGAGAGCGTCTTTTTAACGGAATTCTACGATAAATAATAACATATTTACGCTCACATCTAATCTTGACGCCAAGGAATACCAACCTCTTAAGAGTATTCGGACGGGATTGTAATGAAAGCAGACATTCGCTAGACGGTGCGGAGGGTGAAATGCTTTGTTGTTATATGGTGTTTGATGGGAGAAAAGGGAAACCGCTCATAACTAAAAAGATTTACAACCTTTTTCGATCAAACTTTCAGAAATCACTTGACGATTCAACTTTTCAATTTGAAACTGCTCGCCGTGTACATAGTAGTTCTGGGTTTGACTTCAGGAGCATATCTTTCCTCCATTTGAATAAAATGGGCAGAGCTGAAACGAAGCGAGGCCTTTTTTCTTATGGAAATAAAAGCGTAAATATATTATTATTTATCGTAGAAATCCGTAAAAAAGACGCTCTCCAACAGCGCATTCACCCGAATATGTTGCTTGAGTTACAATCGCACTATGTTAACAACATAAAATAGTTCAAATTTTATTGCAAAAGAAGTGGTCGGCTAGCGCCCCCCTGGAGAGAGAGTAAAGACACTTGAGCTCGGATTTGAGGATAGGTCTCGACAATGGCGTCTCCCGCTCTACGCGGAAAACGCCCGCGGTCGATTTAACGCGACGAAGCCCGGCAGGTTGACGTATAGGCGTCTCGCGTCGCCCGTGTGCGAAGACCTCACAGGAGGAAGTAATTTCAATTTCACTTAAGTGCGGAGATTGTCGAACTAAGACCAAAAAGGTTATGCGCAAAGCACTAACGGACTTCAAGAAAAAGACTCTTAGTGACCATCTAAGTGAAAATCCCAAATGCTTTTGGTCATATGTTAGAGAAGTTCAAGGTCGACGCCCAACCGTAACCCCGTTAATAAACGACCAAGGAGAGGTAGTTAGCGATAGCACAGATAAAGGAAATTTGTTAAACTTATTTTTTCAGAGCGTATTTACTACCGAAGTCGTGAGAGCGAAGGTCGTGGCGCCCGAGCTAGGCAAGGAAAAAATGAACGATATAGTCATATTAGCGAAAGGGATAGCTCAACAGCTTCAAAATATCAAGTCAAATAAATCTCCGGGTCCAGAAGAGATACCAGCTAGAGTATTCAAAAAGTTAGCACTGGAAATAGCATCTTATCTCGAAATAGTTTTCAGTAAGTCACTTAGTCACGCCGTTGTACCTAAGGAATTACAGGCCAATTTCCTTTACCTTGCAAGGTTCTCGAGCACATTATCGTTAGCTCCGTGATGGACTTCTTAGATAATCAGAACTTGCTAAGTAAATATCAGCATGGCTTCAGGAAGACGAGATCTTGTGAAACAGCTCGCTCTGTTCGTTCACGATATACTAAGATCAGGAGACCGTAAGACTCAGTTAGATGCGGTTTTCCTCGACTTCAAGAAGGCTTTCGATAAAGTCTCGCACAGTAAGTTAGTGAAGAAATTAAATGACTGTGGATTACATCGAAAGATAATCGAGTGGATCAGGGACTTTTAATGACCGTGAACAAGTAGTAGTTATAGATAGATTTAAATCAGATTCAGTCAGCGTAGCCTCAGGCGTTCCACAGGGGAGTGTAATCGGCCCCCTACTATTCCTTTTATTTATAAACGACTTAGATAAGGTTATTAAAAGTAAAATCAAGTTATTCGTGGATGATACAGTAGTTTACAGAGAGATTAACAGTCCTAATGATCAATTATAACTTTCTGATGACTTAAATGCAATTCTCGAGTGGTGTAAAGAGTGGCAGTTAGAATTGAACTTAGGAAAGTGTTCCTTTATGAGATTCTGGGGAAACAAAAACATTAACACGACGAATTACACTGTTGAAGGCGTCCAGCTAAAACTTGCCGATTCCGTCAAATACTTAGGCGTTACTTTAACAAATAACCTCTCATGGGAAAAAGTCAAAGACACATGTTACTTCTCGTTAGTAAGATCGCTATTAGAGTACGCGTCGAGCATATGGGATCCGTACGAGAAATGATCAATCTCAGAGTTAGAAAGAGTGCAGCGAAAAGCCGCTAGATTCGTCAAAAATTGTTACGATAGAAACAAAAGTGTTACAGGCTTGATACAGGATTTAGGATGGAAACCAATAACTGAGCGCCGATCACGCTCTAGGTTATAACTTCTCGAAAGATTTAGAACGCATATATTCTCCAGCGATGTAGAAGAAATAATAAGAGCGCCAACTTATATTGGTAGAATTGACCATCCTCGTAAAATAAGAGAGATAGCCTGTAAGACTGAGATGTATAAAGGTTCGTTTTTCTCTAGAACGATAGCTGAGCAGAACAGAAGTTACGAAAAGAAATCAGCCGACGTAGAGTGATAATATACATTATTATGCGCTTTACCTTGGTGCTATTGCACCACCCGTCACACACCATTGCGGTGGATTGCAGGGTGAACTGTAGATATAGATATGTGCCTCTAACCCGAGTTAATGACGGTCGAGGGGTCATCTTCGCGGTCAGTTTTACATGTGGTCCCAGTTAGTCGACATAAGCCGAAAATAATAATAATAATGACGATAAAAGCAAAATAGTATCGAGCATCGGTGGGTGGCATAAGAGAGTGGTTTTAGATATGTTCTCCACACTTGAGAGAGATATTTCGGAAAACCACCCTAGTGCGAACCATGTGCCGCGTACGGCGAATTTCATCCCACGTAGTTCAACCGCGTTACTGCGAATCCGCGCACGGCGGGGGTCCACTCTATTTATTTTTCGTTTTTCAGATGTCAAGTGTTGCCGACAGCATCATCCAATGACAGACGGAGAAAACTAGAAAGGGAGAACGGCTAACTGGGACATCCAAAAGTGGCCGGGACGCAGACCCCTAGAGACCGCCATTAACTCGGGTTAGAGGGGCCCATACCTCGAGGCCCATCCTCAAATTCGAGCTCAGCTGCTTCTATCCTCTCAGCAGGGGGGCACTAGCCGACCACGTCTTTTGTAATAAAATTTAAACTCTTTTATGTTGTTAACTTAGTGCGATTGTGACTCAAGTAACATATTCGGGTGAATGCGCTGATCAAGAGCGTCTTTTTAATGGAATTCTACTATAAATAATAACACATTTACGCTCACATCTAATCTTGACGCCCAGGAATACCAACCACTCAAGAGTTTTGGGACGGGAGCAATGTTCCCTCTAAACTGCGCGGGTGCGCGGCCGCGCAGTAACTGAAATGCTCCCGCGCACACCTAATTGTTGCCGCGCAGCTGAAATTTTCTTTTAAAAAAGCTGCTGGAAGCACCGTCAGTAGTCGCAAGGAATGCATGCAAAACTGGATGATAATAACGTAGACGGTTCCACCGTGCTTCTCTGATCACATTGCGCAGACCGAAGCATAGTCTGCCTGAATGAATGGCGGGACAACCGCACAGTGGGACAGAATCCGAAAAAGCTGGCCAAAACCCATTTTTTCGAAAGTACGATTGACGTCTGGTAATGTGTTATTTATGCAGTAAATACATGGGAGTATCATGTAAAGCCCCCACATTTTTCCTGCGGTAGAATTCCTTACGTGTATTACCACTCAAACATCACGTTTATCGACCATCTACTTTTCTCGTGTTCCTCGCCCGCATGGCATGAAAGTTTACTGGGAACCTGGTGACACGTAATCAGCGTTGGGATAGTATTTCAGCGTGGGGTTCGGTACTTCTATTCCTCCGCTTTCGGCTCGTTTATATATTTGGAGCGTGGAGAAAAAAATAGGACTGCCGCAGCCGATTCAAAGCACCACTGCATAAGGAGGCAAGCAGAAACTTCATCTGCATTCTTCTTGATATACAAACTGATTTCCGCACATTTCCGCTGCATATTTGGTCTTGATAGGAAGCTCAACTCATCTGCAAACAGGGTGAACAACATTTAGCTGCGACTAGCTGCGACTTCGCCAGTTGTGTTGACAAATGTAAACAGAGGTTGCGCGAACGGCCGCACTGTGGCAGCCTCCCCGCCCGCCGCGCGGAGCTACTATTCGGATAACCGACGGATGCCGATTACTTTTCGCGAATGAGAGCGAAGTTTTCTTTTCTTTTGTACAAAAACTAAGTTACTTTTCAGTTGACTGCACTCAGGTATGGCAGTAACTAATTTCTTATTGTATGGTTATTTAATTCATCATTACGTTTTGTTATAAGTGTATGTTAAATGAAATCTTATAAAAGTACCTTCATTTCAGCCTGAGAGAGTTAATCGAAAATGCCCATTCCAACGTGGCGTCAACTGTTTAGAGTTCTCCAAGAAAAACAATCTCTGACGGAGCAACGTGCACATGTGGAAAAGTACGTTCTTTCCAACGTAGGTGCCTCCGAGATTACCGAGTGTGGCAAGACAAAAGTGAGCCGTGCAGTGCCCCAATCAAAAACAAAAAATAATAATTGGCGATATTTTTTAATATCGAGATACTGACGATGTTGTATGCACCATTTGTGTGGAAGCGAAAGTTGGGGGCGAGTTCAGTAGTGGAAAAATGTGGGAAGAATGGAAGTTAGATTACTTAAAACGGTATCTCAACCAGAGAATTCATGTAGATGCAGTTACCAAATTACGCAACCAGAAGAGGGTGGAATTTTGCAAATGTTAACTGAAACTCCAAAAGAGCGTGTATAGCAAGAGTGGAACAAGATGCGCAAAAGAAGTCTAACTCTGATATAGTCAAGGTGCTGATTGATAACATTATCTTAAAAATGAAAATTAATGCTTCAATGCATTCCGTGCAAGAAATTCATGCACATGTGGCCAAATATGTAAATATACCAGAGAGTTGGCGCAGCAAGAACTATGCGTTTGAATTTGTTGAGTGCATCAGCTTTGTACTTCAGAAACAAATAATGGGAGAATTGCGGAAATCTGCTTTCCATACATTAATTGCTGATGAAAGTACAGACATTTCTGTACAGGAAATGTTAACTTTGTAATTTAAGTTTCGACCAGAAAATGAAACTTCCTATAAGACTGTGTTTGCAGGTATTTTGAAACTAATTGCGTGTGACAGTATCACTATTGTTGAAGCAATGAAAACATTTTATATCAACAACAATCTTGATCTTCAAAAGATGGTGATGTTTAAATCAGACGGAGCGCATGTTATGCTTGGAAAGAATAATGGTGTGGCAGAAATTCTTCGACGAGAAATAAAGCATCTGTCTGCGCAACATTGCGTTGTCCACAGAGAAGACCTGGGATTAGACGACGCATGGAAAAAAGTGTCAATCATGCAGGATATAGAAACACTGTTACGAACAGTATATACAATGTTCAGTAGGTCATCTATTAAAAAAGGAAAGCTAGAAGAATTAGCCAATGTCACAGAATGTGATGTTTTGTCATTTAGACCACTAAAAGAAGTGAGATGGCTGTCAAGATATTTTGCCGTAACTGCTTTAATGAGAAATTACGAAGTTTTAATCCAGTATTGTAAAGAGCAAGTTAATGAATGTAACGATCCAACCAGTAACTACTGCCTGAAGATTTTGACCAATCCAGATATCGATTAGCGTTAACTGTTCTTAACGATGTTTTAGAAGATCTGGCATTTCTCTGTAAATTCCTTCAGAAAAGTTGTTTGAATACAATTGAAGCACTGCAGTATGCAAAAGCAAAAATAAACAAGTTAATGTCACAGTATCTTGGACATACTGTTTATTGGAGTGACAAAGTAAAAGATCTGCTTTAATCTATAAGTTCTGACGTCGATACTACGCCTATTATTCTATTCATTCAACGTGTGTGTAATCACTTGGACAATAGATTTCCTGATGATGAGTTAAGAGAATGGCAAGCTTTTGACCCCATCGCTATGGCAAACGCAACCAATTTTGAATTTGGAGAAGAGAATGTTAAACGACTAATAAAAAATACTCAGCTATCATTACAATAAACGAAAGCATTGCCACAATGATATCGCAGCAGTACTGTGATTTGAAATTCGTCGTTTCTGAGAAAGTTAAGTCGTTCACTGATATGTTGAACTACATGCTTAGAAACGAAGAATTTGAAGAACTGTCAATTCCTGTTGACATCTGTGGAACATTTAAAGCTTCTAGTGCTGAATGTGAACGTGGATTCAGTGTCATAAATTCCATCAAATGTAAATCTAGAAACAGACTGGAAGTTGAACATTTGGATGATCTGATGAGGATTAAGACTTATCTTGCATCTGGGTGCGAAATTAATCTAGACGGTGTTTAAAGTCAATGGATTTCTAATAAGGACTGATGAGAAAAAGTTCTCGAAACGTGAAATAATTTTCTTTGTTGTACTAAATTTTATTGTACCATTCAATTAATAAATAAAATCAAAAGTATGCAGTTTTTCAATTTTCATTGTAAATATTCTTATTATGTATATTACAAAAAAACTTTTAAAGTGCCGCTCAGTCGTCAGGTCGTGTATAAAATTTCTGCTCAGAGCAGTAGCAGGTCCGCGCAGCTGTAAAAAAAATTAAAGGGAACGTTGGAAGGGAGAAGAAAGAAAAGAAAGAGAAAGAGGAAGGAAGGAGGTGAATGGGGGGGGGAAGAAAGTGTTGGAGGAGAAAGGAAGGAAGGAAGGAGGGAGGGAGGGAAGGGGGTGGAAGAAAGGGAAAGAGGGGAAATCTTCAGTGATGAGAAAGAGGGCGGCCAAAGAGGGAGGAATGAGGAGGCGATTAGACAGGCGTACTGGGACAATGTCCAAAGATTGATCCTACTCCCCAGTGGTGTCTTTTTCTCTCTCTCTCCCCTCTCCTTCTGCCAAGCCGTTCTTTCATTTGCTATTCTTCCACGCTGCAGCCAGCCACCAAACTTCCTCTCATTTGCTTCGCACACTTTCTCAATCGTCCCAACTAAACGGATCCTAAACGCTGCTTATCTATCTCTCTATCCACCTCGCCTCTTATAAAGGGCAAGTGTAATTTCATCCCCGGTCAGGAAGTACATCAAGGGCCGCTAATCCCTATGGTGTAATTTCATCCCCGCCTCTTCTATGGGGGCTCGACCCTAACCAGATCCCCCGCCACCTGCTAGGGTTTCCCCACACATCGTAGATATAGTACTGATATATTGTTTTAAGGAAGGATGGGCAATCTCTAATTCTTCTGGATTTGATACTAAATAGGTATATAAGGAAAGGTTCATTTGCGTGGACAAGTCAGTATGTGTTAATCACTCCTTGCGTCAACATCGTCTGCTCTAGTCATTGAGTTATTTTTGCAATACCTAGGAGTGCAGTATGAGTGAAAGTTTGTGATGTTGGACTAGCATCTACATTCAGAGACAAAGCGTCTTAAATTGGGTAATGACTGCGGTGTGTATTTGGCCTATACTATCTGCCTCCAGAGGAAGTGTCGGATTGTTTTGTATTTGCGGGGGGAAGCCCGGGGATAAAATTACACGTTTTCAAGGGGCTACCTGGCGAACCCTTCCAGGGGATTAGGGCGCCCCTACCCAGGGACGAAATTACCATCGCCCCTCTCTCTCTCCCCGTCCTCTTTCTGGCATTTCCGGTATCGGCTGACGCTTTTAATCTGCGTATTCGGTCAAAGCCTTTCTTCTGGTTACGTACAAATCTTTGAATTTATGTTCGCGCGAGCAATGAAATAATTAGTGAAAGAAATTATTAAGATGCGTAGAAAAGTTTAAAGATATTTAGTAAAAGAGATCGAGGGCTACTATGAGATATGCAGAGCCCTCCAAAGTTAGTTTACCACTATAGACCCTCAATAGATCCAAAGCACATTTGCATATTACGTTCTAAAGTCCAATTCTATAAATTCTGATTTAAGAATTAGCTCTCTCTGTTTGTAGCACGCAAAACTTCAATTCTATCCTCGATTACTCATGTCTGTTCTCCAAATCCTCGATATTACTATATGCAACGCCTTGTTGTTTCCATATATCTAAATGGAATAAATGCAGCCGAGGATTAACTGGAGAATCCCTGGAAGAGATTTCGTTTGAAAAGTCCAAGAAACATGCTCTGCCTTTAATTTATGGTCAGTTTGAATTTTCATCAAGAAATATCTAAACAAATTAAGAAAAAACAATGTAAGATTGAAATCGGTAAAAATTATTGAGAATACAGTGGGCCCTCGACTTACGATGCTAATTCGTTCCGATAAACGCATCGTATGTCGGAAAAACGTATTTCGTACCCTGAAATCTATGTAAAACCTCTAATTCGTTCAGAGATCCTTAGATTTCAATTTTTTTGCGCCTAAATAAGGCTTTTCCCATGAAAATAGTTATTTTATGTAGGATTACATATTCTTTTATATATACGTACATGTATAATAAATAAAAAAAAGCAGAAATAAATAAATAGAAATACATGTGCATCATTTTCGCACGGTATGTACTCTTTTCGATTACAATGGATTGGCACTGCAACTTAATATCTTTTAACTACTGCGGCACTCAGATATGGGGTCGCGTTACTTTTCCATGCTTTTAGTTTTCTACTTTGTGTCTTTCTATGCTGAGAAGTCTTGGGACATAAAAAGGACCTTTTGTCATTGTAGCCTCAAATATTATGTTTTTCGTCGCGGATTTCCATTGCAACTTTGTTTCTTTTCACGGTACGTATTTGTATAGGCAGCAGCAAACGCGTTAAGACAAAAACAAAGGTGATTCGTTAGAACAATTTAAAAGACACACGTGATTGACCGGTCAAGAACCAATAATGCATGCTGATTGTCCATCGTATGTCGCAGTTTCATTGTATGTCGATACTACATGGAAGCATGGGAGGCTCATCGGAAGTCGAAAAATCGTATCACGAGGCCATCCTAAGTCTAGGACCCAATATAACTTTATATGACTGTTAAAGATTCTTTTTTTTAATGACTCTAAATTAAATTCTTAACATTTACTATTGCAAAACTCAAATTTTCTTTGCCAGATTTTATTTACGTGGAGTATTCTACGAAATAATGTAAACCATTCCCTCGAATGTTCATTAATACTGATTGTTTTCCATGGTATGAATGCGTCCTTTTGTCACCGCGACGGCACGAGTGACAACTGCACCCTCCCCCCTTTCTTCTTCTCACCCCTCTTCATCCTTTTCCTCCTCGTGTACTCCATTGCTTACTCCATGCTCGCCCTCGTCCACGAAAATGTTTTACGATCCTCCAAAAAGAACCCGCGAAATCTTTAATGGAGGACAGTCTTAAATCATAAGAAACGCTGGATTAGATCGATCGGGTCGCGTTGGATAGGACGTAGGATTTCATATGCTCGAATGCCGTCAGCCTAGAGGTCAAAGATCATCGCCTGCATTCGAACATCTATGATGCGGGACACTCGGATGATTAATGCGCGATGCAATCTCCCCTGAGCACTCCGATCGCTCGCCGTCCTTAGGACGGAGCGATTCGAGCGACTTTCGCGCCGGAGAGAGGGCGGCGGTCGAAGGTCGAACTATACACTAACCTTTCCGCATCCCCATTGACACCGTGTAGTTGAGATCGGTGAACTCCATATCGACGGGGGCTCTTTGCGGAAGGCGAGAGAAGGTGGTCGGGGGAACGAGAGAGGGTTGGGTCCCATCGTCCCTGCCTCCTGCCTCTACAGACGACGCTCCCGTCATTTTCACTGCTGCTTTCGGCGCTCCCGATTCTGCTAAGAAGGAAAGATGAGGTGCGTCGATCATGAGAGCGAAGGCGAGAATGGAGTCTGTTGGTGGTCTCCCCCCTCCGTCTCCCCCATGTCGTCCTCCCCGCCCAGAAGATCCAATGTCCATCCCGTCGTCTCTCTCCGCCTTTCCCAACCCAATCCACACCCCCACCTCTCTCTCTCTCTCTCTCTACAATCTTCATTACGACACCTCCCTACCTCTCTCTTTATTTCTCTCCTTGGACTCGTGAAACTCGGGCAAACGACAATTTCTCGATAAAATTCCGATCAAAGCTCTCTCTCTCTGTCTGAGATTCGAATGCAACATCTCGTGACGCGAGGACCACAATCCTCTTGCATCTTCAACTGGGTCAATAAAGAATCGAAATTTGTTGCTTTGATGCCAAACACCGGCGCGGTATTCAATTGAGCTATAATATGCATACATTTTCCAGCGTCAGAGCCGCTTTATCCAACGGGCATAGTATGCAACTGCCCAGGGTCCTCTGACTTTAGGGGCTCACGCCGCGTGAGCTTCGTTAGCATGTGGTTAACCCTTAGACCGCGAAACAGAAATTTAGTACAACTCCCTCGTATGAGGCGAATTTTATACCTAAACAAATTATGTTTTAAATTGTGGTTTTTTGACAATAAAATTTGATCCAATTTTCCTTGTTTATACTTCTCAAGCATTCTAGTTTCAATAAAAAACAATTAAGATGAATATATGATGTTGGTAACATAAACCGTCATAAATAAATACGAATTACGAAAAAACCAGTAGACGTGCGACACGTGTGTATAGAAATTTCGCGCCGTCTGTTTAAAATCGTTTTATAAATTAAACAAGGAAACATTTCCTTTTTACTTTCTCATACGAAGTATCGAGAAAGTATCGTTATCGCGAAAAAATTCGACCTCGAGATTTTTACGGAAATATACGTTCTAGGTGTCGCTGAATTCGAAAAAGTGGTTTTCGCAATGCCGTCTGTCTGTTACTGGCTCTGGAACCTAGACGGTATAGCAAAATGAATGAAATCTTGTACTTACAATTAGACATTTTATCATACTGAGCAGAGTATACATAGAAATGGTTTACATAGCTCCATAGTTATGAGTAGTTTATTCTACGCATTTTTAACAACAATCCGATTTTCTCAAAAACGACTCTAACGATTTTGATAAAATTTCGTACAGTTACTTGAGTTTACGTCTTCAATAATAATGTATAGTTCATATTACTCAAAAAATTAATATAAGGCTAGTTTATTCTAGGCAACCTTAGCAATAATTCGATTTTCTCAACAACGGCTCAAACGATTTTGAACAAATTTCGTACAGTTGCTTGAGTATACATCTACAATAATACTACGTATTTCATTTTTCTCAATGAATGAATATAAGGCTAGTTTATTCTTGGGCAACTTTAACAAAACTTGGTTTTTCTAAAAAAAGGCTCATAGATTTTCATTTTCTAAAGATAACTAAACGACGCATTAGTACCCATTTATGAGACAGTTTGTAGGATGTATGTTGTACCGATTTTTACTTTCTCATACGAAGTATCGAGAAAGTATTGTGATCACGAAAAAAATCGACCTCGAGATTTTTACGGAAATACACGTTTTAGGTGTCGCTGAATCCGACAAAAGTGGTTTTCGTCTGTCTGTCTGTCTGTTACTGGCACTGGAGCCTAGACGGTCCAACGAAAATGAATGAAATCTGGTATTTTATCATACTGAGCAGAGTATACATAGAAATGGTTGACATTGATCAATAATAAGCGTGCTTCAATTTCTACATCTTTCTATTCAATTCACCAAATTGGCATGTGGCAGAGAGTTCAATGCCTCAAAGTCTACCTAACAATTTTCTTTCCCGGATCTCACTCTCTTGTTGTGATCTCATATTGTCCTTGGAAAGAACGAACCTCGATATCGCTCAATCCTATCTTAACGTCACGATCGTTTCTACCTATCTACTTTGGTGATTCAACTATTTCTAAAGCTTCCTCTGTTGGACCTTGCGACCTTTATTTCTCCAGATGTCTTAACATAGTGCTCAGCCTGCGATCTTCCAGAGATATACATTTCAATCCTTTAATAGCGATGTTACGCTTTGCTTACGTTCATACATTTGTTTTACTAATTTGGCTGCTGTACGTTAGATTCGAGCCAATTATCGGCTCTTCTTATACGAATCCCATATACTTGAAGCGTATTCCATCTGTGTTCTAACTAGCGATAAATAAAATGTTTATCGCATTTCTTCTGTAATATTCCTGTGGAAGTCAATTTCTTGTTGTCTGCGCCTATAAATCTACGAATGTTCATATCCCACGAAAAATCGTCACTCCTTAATATTTAACGTGCAGCTACTTGGATATTCAGTCCATCTATTTTATCTTTTTTCTTGCCTTTCCAGAATGTTATGCAGTAAACTTTACGGTAGTTCGTACAAATTTTCGATTCATAGCACAATGTGGAAATAGATTTTCAATCTTCCTGCAGAGACTGATGAACACTGTGGTTGTTTACCCTTTCCATAAACGAGAGAATCATCTGCGAAAAGTGAGGTTATGATACGAACAATCCAATAGATATCATCTTGGTATATTAAGAATAAAAGAGAGAATATTTCGTTGCGGAATATTTGACGCAACCTTTTTACGGGGTATGAGGACTTCCTAACGATCCTCTCTCTTCGAGCACAACTCACGGCTTTCCGATTGATT
This sequence comes from Uropetala carovei, assembly GCA_036926305.1. Lineage (NCBI taxonomy): Eukaryota > Metazoa > Arthropoda > Insecta > Odonata > Petaluridae > Uropetala > Uropetala carovei. Next base: position 1,492,041 of record JAXCHB010000052.1, on the reverse strand, counting down.
TTTCAGCTTAATTTTTACTTTCTCCATACGTAGTAATGGGAAAGTATTGTGATCACGAAATAGTCAACTACGAGATTTCAACGGTTATGCGCGTTTTGAGGTCCCTAGAACACGTTTAGACTATTTTCGGAATGACGTCTCTGTGTGTGTGTGTGCGTACGTACGTGCGCCTGTGTGTATGTGATTGTGGGCTCTCTAACTCAAAATGCACTTGCCATATCGTTACCAAACTGCATATATAACACTTTAGCATGAGCACAAAGAACTGATTAGTTTTTGGACAATAACGGTTAACCGGAAGTCGAGGTTTATTCGAAACCCGATTCGGTTTATGCGATATTTCTCCGTTAAAACATAACTATTGTATTTACAATTCTATATAAAGCTTATATAAAATATAATATCCTACAACTTTCATTTGAAACAACTTTCTTTAGCCGTTATTGTTTAGGAATTATTTATAAATAACTGGTTTTTCGGTTTCCGTCAAATATCTCATTAAAAAATCTGATGTGGCCAACACATGACTTTCTCCATATTTGGGGTATGGTTATTTAAAATATTATGAATAGCATTACAACACAAAATTATTATTTCGTAGCGTAAAAGAATACAGTCGTCCTCACTGCAGTAAATTCCGTAAATTTTGAATATGTTTACATACTCCATCGCTACTGTATACTGAAAATTAAGAAAAAGCAAAATATCTCCGAAATGGATGGATCTACGAAAATTTGCTTCAAACAAAACTTGGAAGAAATATTATCCTCTACAACATTGTTCCTCACGAATATTACCAATAACGACGTTTTTAACGATATATTTGACGGAAACCGAAAAAACCGATTATTTATAAATAATATCTAAACCATAACTGCTATGGAAAAATGAAAGTTGTAGAAAATTACATTCTCTGTAACCTTTGTATATATACTATATATATATATATATATATATATATATATATATATATATATATATATATATATATATATATAAAATGATGTTTTTACGGAGATATTTCGCCAGAACCGAATAGGGTTTCGAATAAACCTAAAATTTCGGTTAACCGGTATTGTCTAAGACCTACTCAGCTCCTCATGCTCATACCAAATTTTTATATTTGAAATATTATTCTCTAAAACTTTGGTCCTCACGAAGATTACCAATAACGATGTTTTTAATGAGAAAGCCGAAAAACCGGTTATTTATAAATAACTCCTAAACAATAACTACAATAGAAAATTGTTTCAAATGAAAGTTGTAGGAAATTACATTTTCTATACCTTTTGTATAGAATTGTATATAAAATAATGATATTTTAACGAAGAAATATCGCAAAAACCGAATCAGGTTTCGAATAAACCTCGACTTCCGTTTAACCGTTATTGTCGAAAAAATAATCAGTTCCTTAGCCTCATGTTAAAGTGTTATATATGAAGTTTGGTAACGATATGGCACGTACTTTTTGAGTTAGAGCGCCCACAATAACATACATACACACACACACACACACACACAGACATCATACCGAAAATAGTCTAAACGTGTTCCAGGGAACTCAAAACATGTATTTCGTTGAAATCTCGAAGTCGATTTTTTGCATGAATACAATACTTTCCCATTACTACGTATGGAGAAAGTAAAAACGTTATTGGTAATCTTCTTGAGGACCATACTTGTAGAGAATAATATTTCTTCCAAGTTTTCTTTGAAAGAAATTTTCGTACAACCATTTATTTCGGAGATATTCTACTTTTTTCGTAATTTTCAGTATACGGCGCCAATACCATGTAGCGGTGAAATCCGTAAAGACATTCTAAATATACGTAATTTACGGAAATAAGGACGACTGTATTCTTTTACGATACGAAATGATAATTTTGCCTCATAATGCTATTCATAATAATTTAAATATCTATACCCCAAATATGGAGAAAGTTATGTGTTGGCCACATCTGATTTTTACTTTCTCCATACGTAGTAATGGGAAAGTATTGTATTCATGAAAAAAATCGACTTTGAGATTTCAACGGAAATACATGTTTTAAGGTCCCTAGAAAACGTTTAGACTATTTGCGGAATGATGTCTGTGTGTGTGTGTATGTTAGTGTGGGCGCTCTAACTCAAAAGGTACGTGCCATATCCTTACCAAACTTCATTTAGAACACTTTAACATTAGCATAAAGAACTGATTGGTTTTTTGACAATAACGGATGACCGGAAGTCGAGGTTTATTCGAAACCCGATTCGGTTTATGCGATTTTTCTCCGTTAAAACATCATTATTTTATACACAATTGTATACAAATGTTGTAGAGAATGTTTTCATTTGAAAAAAAAATATCTATAGGAGTTATTGTTTAGGAGTTAATTATAAATAACCGGTTTTTCGGTTTCAGTTAAATATCTCTTTAAAAACATCGTTATTGGTAATCTTCGTAAGGTCCAAAGTTGTAGAGAATAATATTTCTTCCAAGATTTATTTGAAACTAATTTTCATAGAACCATCCATTTCGGATATATTTTCCTTTTTTACTTTCTCCATACGTAGTGATGGGAAAGTATTGTATTCACGAAAAAAATCGACTACGAGATTTCAACGGAAATACGCGTTTTGAGGTCTTTATCTTAATACCAGTATACAGCGCCAACACCATGTAGCGGTGAATTCTGTAAACATTCAAAATATACGTAATTTACGGCAACAAGGACGTGCTTCTTTTACGATACGAAATAATAGTTTTACCTCGTAATATTATTCATAATAATTTAAATATCTATAACCCAAATATGGAGAAAGTCATGTGTTGGCCACATCAGATTTTTTACTTATAATATACATTTAGTTTTGTGATGGAATAATAATTTTTGCCACGGACCTACGCTCTTTCGGTTTATCAAGTTGACCCATATAGAGCGGATGACCTACAAAGAAAATGTGCTTCCTCTCCTGGGCGTTCGAAAGACAGGATCCTTTGTCATCGAGCCATATCCGTCAGCACTTGGAAGTCGGGCGAGACCGAGAAAGCTTACGCTCGGATATTCATGTTTTACAGAGAAACTTACTAGGTACATATGTTTCGAGTGTTATAATGTAAATTTAATGCTGAATTCAATTACGCATGTGTACATTTTATAAAACAATCATGAAAGTACTTGTGAGATAATATGTAACTTTAAAAAGTTTTCCTTATACTGTGCCTATAATCATTCATAAATACAACTTCATATCTCCGCTTATAATGAACTAAATGTAACCATTTTTTCTATCCGACTTCTGTAATGATTAAAAATGACATACTGCATAACGAAAACGTTTTTATTATTTATAAAACGTCTTTTAAAAAATCATAAATACAACAGTTTAAAAGTTCCAGTCAAGACGGAAAGTTGACATGCGGCAAAATTTTCACCTAATTGGTTTAGATAAGTACATTCAGCGAATGAAATGTTTAGTAATATTTAAATGTTTTTTTGAATAAGATTTCATGTCAATACATTTCATAGCTCTCGCGATGCCGAAAGTTCTATATCAACCGTGATCGCGCTCCGGAAATTTAAGTGATTGGTGTTTATTCACTTCTACTGCAGGAATATTTGTGTGTGACATATGATACTTCAAATTATACTGTTTTGAAATTTCATCCTTTATGTATACTTACAAAAATATTCGTCAAAATAAAAAGAAAACATCAAAATATATGAATTTTTAAAAATTTTCACAAATTTTCTCACCTTTACTCATCTTTACCTGTATTTTAAAGAAATCTCATTCGGCGAATAAGGTAGGTCTTCATAAATATCTTCCTGGCCTGAGGGGTTAAGAAAGGAATGAACGAATAACACCAAATATATGGTCCAATTATATTGAGCATATAAAAAAATCTGATGTGGCCAACACATGACTTTCTCCATATTTGGGGTATAGATATTTAAATTATCATGAATAGCATTATGAGGCAAAATTATTATTCCGTATCGTAAAAGTATACAATCGTCCTCATTGGCGTAAATTCCGTATATTTTGATATTTTCACAGAATTCACCGCTACATGGTGCTAGCGCTATATACTGGTATTAAGAGAAAGCGAAATATCTCATAAATGGATGGTTCAACGAAAATTTGTTACAAACACAACTTGGAAGAAATATTATTCTCTACAACTTTGGTCCCTACGAAGATTACCAATAACTGTGTTTTTAAGGGGATATGTGACGGAAACCGAAAAACCGGATATTTATAAATAACTCCTAAGCAGTACTCCCATAGAAAATTGTTTCAAAAGAAAGTTGTAGGGAATAACATTCTCTATAACATCTGTATAGGATAGTATATATCATACAGATGTTTCAACGGAGAAATATCGCAAAAACCGATTCGGGTTCGAATAAACCTCGACTTCCGGTTAATCGTTATTGTCCAAAACTAATCAGTTCTTTGTACTCATGTCTAACTTTTATATATGAAGTTTGGCAACGGTATGACAAATACTTTTTCAGTTAGAGCGCTCACAGTCACATACACACAAACACGCACACACACACAGACATCATTCCGAAAATAGTCTAAACGTCTTCTAGGGACCTCAACACGTGTATTTACTTTGAAATCTCGAAGTCGATTTTTTTCATGGTCACCATACTTTCCCATTACTTCGTATGGAGAAAGTAAAAAGCAAAATATCTCCCAAATGGATGGTTCTACGAAAATTTGTTTCAAACAAATTTTGGAAGAAATATTATTCTCTACAACTTTGGTCCTTAAGAAGAATACCAATAACGACGTTTTTAAGGAGAAAACCGAAAAACCGGTTATTTACAAATAACTCCTAAACAATAATTACAATAGAAAATTGTTCCCAATAAAAGTTGTGGGAAATTTCATTCTCTATGACATTTGTATGCAATTGTAAATACAATGATGGTGTTTTAACGAAGAAATATCGCAAAAACCGAATCGGGTTTCCAATAATCCTCGACTTCCGGTTACCCGTTATTGTCTAAAAAGTAATCAGATCTTTGTGCTCATGTTAAAGTGTTATATATGAAGTTTGGTAACGATATGGCACGTACTTATTCACTTAGAGCCCCAAAATAACATACAAACACACGCACACACACACAGACATCATTCCCAAAATAGTCTAAACGTCTTCTAGGGACCTCAAAACGCGTAATTCCGTTGAATAAAATACTTTCCCATTATAACGTATGGAGAAAGTAAAAAGCAAAATATATCCGAAATGGATGGTTCTACGAAAATTTGTTTCAAATATAACTTGGAAGAAATATTATTCTCTACAAGTTTGGTCCTCACGAAGATACCAATAACGATGTTTTTAAGGAGAAAACCGAAAAACCGGCTATTTATGAATAACTCCTAAACAATAATTACAATAGAAAATTGTTTCAAAATAAAGTTGTAGGAAATTACATTCTCTATATCATTTTTATATAACTAAAATACAATAATGTTGTTTTAACGAAGAAGTATCGCAAAAACCGAATCGGGTTTCGAATAAACCTCGACTTCCGGTTACTCGTTATTGTCCAAAAACCAACCAGTTCTTTCTTCTCATGCTAAAGTGTTATATATGATGTTTGGTAACGATATGGCACGTACTTTTTGAGTTAGAGCGCTCACAATCACATACACACGCATACACACACAGACATCATTCCGAAAATAGTGAAACCTGTTCTAAGGACCTCAAAACGCGTATTTCCGTTGAAATCTCGTAGTCGATTTTTTTCGTGAATACAATACTTTCCCATCACTACGTATGGAGAAAGTAAAAAAGGAAAATATCTCCGAAATGGATGGTTCTACGAAAATTTGTTTCAAATATAACTTGGAAGAAATATTATTCTCTACAAGTTTGGTCCTCACGAAGATACCAATAACGATGTTTTTAAGGAGAAAACCGAAAAACCGGTTATTTATAAAGAACTCCTAAACAATAACTACAATAGAAAATTGTTCCCAATAAAAGTTGTGGGAAATTTCATTCTCTATGACATTTGTATGGAATTGTAGATACAATGATGGTGTTTTAACGAAGAAATATCGCAAAAACCGAATCGGGTTTCGAATAATCCTCGACTTCCGGTTACCCGTTATTGTCTAAAAAGTAATCAGATCTTTGTGCTCATGTTAAAGTGTTATATATGAAGTTTGGTAACGATATGGCACGTACTTATTCACTTAGAGCCCCAAAATAACATACAAACACACGCACACACACACAGACATCATTCCGAAAATAGTCTAGACGTATTCTAGGGACCTCAAAACATGTATTTCCGTTGAAATCTCGAAGTCGATTTTTACTTACTCCATACGTAGTAATGGGAAATTATTGTATTCATGAAGAAAATCGACTTCAAGATTTCACCTGAAATACACGTTTTGAGGTCCCTAGAACACGTTTGGACTATTTTCGGAATGATGTCTGTGTGTGTGTGCGTGCGTGTGTATATTATTGTGGGCGCTCTAACTCAAAAAGTGCGTGCCATATCGTTACCAAACTTCAAATATAACACTTTAGCATGAGTACAAAATAGTGGTTAGTTTTTTGACAGTTACGGGTAACCGGAAGTCGAGGTCTCCCGATCGGAAAATCGTTTTCTGGAACACGTGTTGTCAATACCCGTGTAACGTCAGTAATGCCTCAGTAAAAAATAGTAAGAGCAACATAAAACCACTGTTCACACGAAGGGGTTTGGGCCTATTATTAAATGCATTAATTACTCTTAAGAAATTTGCTTTCACCAACATACAGAGCTAGAAGTGGCAACAGCGCGCGCTCGCAAACCCTTTCTCCCTCCGTTTGCATAATAATTTAAATATCTATACCCCAAATATGGAGAAAGTCATGTGTTGGCCACATGAGATTTTTTACTGCTATATTTAGAATAGCGGAAGGCGGGAAAGTTAGCATTGAAAACTGGCAACAGCGTCTTGCGTAAAGGTTCACTATGGGCTCATTTCCCTCCCTCCCCTCCAGCGCCGCTTGTCAGAGATCAACTCTCGCCGGCCCGACTATAGGTACATGTATGTAGATGCGGTGACACAAAAAAGGGTCCGGACCCTACTCGCCCTTGGAAAATTGTGATTTTTCTTTACTGTTGAAACATACATCTTTATTTTAAATCTAACAATAAGATCATGTGCGCCGTCAGAAAGGAATAGGAGACGGTTTATCATCACGTAAAATTAAATGACCTTATGGAATACTTATTTAGAGTATTCGGATGGATTATATTTTAAATGTTTCGCTTTCTGAACGATTCGAATGATCGTAATGCTTCCGTTAAATTTTAACGGGAAATTCAACTAGTTGAGGGCATATTTGCTATCTTTCGAGAATCTTCTTCCCAAGATGATATAGTGTATATTCTTCTTTATCTAATGCACCATTTTTTGTCGGAATTATCACTATCTAATTTATAAGGGTCCATCCAGAATAACAACACTACTTCAACCATCATTTATTATACACAATTAACAGATTATTTTGCTTTTTTCATTAAACGTAAATATCAATAGTTCGTAAATTGATGAATTTCTGATTTCATTTGTTGGAACAGCTTGCGAATTGCGATTTCCGATCTTTTGTTATTTATTGCTAGGATCTGAAATTGTATCGCGGGAACAATTTTTTGATATCCTCGTCTTGTCTGAATTTGTATTTGCATTTCCAACTAACCCAACCCAAACATTTTTTAAAAAACTCTGCTGTTAGCTATGTAATTCGCAAGTTTAGCAAAAAACAAAAGAAGATCGGAAATCGCATCGGAGGAACTGGCTGGGTAATTCGCCAGCTTAGCCCATTGAAACAGTGCATGTGCTGTTAAAAGTATTTAGCATTTTCAATTAATGTTACATAAATTTAGTATGGGTCAATAAATTTTACAAATGCATTGCAGAATTTTCAGTGGGATATCTGGATGTTAATCACGAAATTTTCCATACTTTAACAATAATTATAAGGGGATTCAGTAAGTAATAAGCCTGAATATTTAGTTGTTTCAGAAGACATTTATTCATTTAGTGTTACGTGCTCCTTATCAAAATAACATCTATGGAGTGCAAAGCTTTTATACCGGAGTAAGTTCCATAATTGAAAGATCCGATTGTAACCAATTTCTGGAACGATGTTTCCGGATCGCTTGCAGAGGTTCATTTATTTATTTGAAGAAACCCAAAAACAGCACTATGGCCTTTACATTGGGCAGTTCATGATAGAAATAAATCATTGGTTGCTGATATCCAATTAAAAATATAAAAACATGTTAAACCAATGCGAAAGCAGTACTTATTTGATGAGGCTCATTTCGACAGTTTAAAATCTAATTTAAATGAGGTTTACCCGCGTTACTGTTACATTGAGTGTATTTTAAGAAAAAAGGCATAAGTCTATTTGACCCAAGCAATTAAAAACAGATAGCAAAGAACTCCGTTGGCTCAACACAGGTATCAATTGATTGCCCACGTAACTTCGGATCAACGTAAATCGGGATAAATTTGTACTTCTTTTTTCAATTTTGAATTTCCAGTGCATATTCTTTTGATTAATTTTTAGCCATACGACAGGCTTAACAATTTTCTATTGAATTACTTAACTAGAGTGAATGAATGATAATGTTACTTTATGTGCGAGAGTGCGTATGACTGATCACAAATGTGAAGGAGAAAAATTGTGAACTACGTTACTATCCTAAATGAAATCCGCGCGTCTATACGTTACATTACTCTTTTGTTTTTCTCTATTTACGAGAGCTGAAAGTCGGCAGGCGATTATCGTTTATTTGTGGAAGCAAATTCATATCTTTAAATAATTGATATTTAACATGTGTCATTTTACAATCTATACGTTTTGTGCTTAATTATATCATATTAATTCGGTCTACGTCTGCATCAGGAATTAAAATATAAAGATCAATTTTGGTTACGAATTTAATGCTTTTACCGCGAACATATTTCTGTAAAGTTTGTTTGTAAATTGATTTGAAAGTTTTGTTAATTTCACTTATAATATGGGCCAGCATTTAGATGGACAGAATTCTTCTGAGGTCAACTATAATTTTACTCATCATTGGGGTGAGTGAAATGTTAGAACCAATTCATTTTATGGTTATGAAATATTGCTTCCAGATGGTTGTCTTTTATTGCCACTTTAAATTTGTACTCGGTGTAACCGAAAAAGAATTAGCTATTTTCGCGGTATCAACCTTCCCACTTAACATTATCACATTTTAGGTATTTATATAAACTAGCGAAACTGGTAGGCTACATGTAAATAATTGTTAAAAGACATGGAAGTTTATATTTTCTTGGCATCTTCTTCAGTAAGCTGTATTTTTAATAAAAGTAGTCAAAATAAGCAGTTGATTGTATTTTTGTACATAGCTGTCATGAAACTAGCATAGATTTCAATAAGAAACGGACGAAAAAGCAAGTTTCTTAATATTTAGCATGAATATAAGTTGAAAGTTACAAGTTTTGCATTTTATCTTAAGTATTTGCTCTCGAGTTAATTCCCTTATTAAAATCAGTTCTGGCAACCTCGTTTAACGAATTTTAATGGCCATCAATCTAACATTTTGTTTTATTTGTTTTGTCCTAAATTGCATATTATTATGTTAACTTTTCATGAATTTTATAAATATTTTGTTTGCTACGATGTAAAAATGATTATTATAATTAATGGGATAATTATTAGAACTATACTATAATAGATTCCCATAATTAAATGTGATTAGAAAATATAAGTTGTGTACGTCTTGTGTATACCGCATATGAAAACCAAGTATCAAACAGTTGGTAGGTAATTTTAAGAGAGTGCTGCGGAAAATAGATAAATTGGGTTGTGAGATACGACAATCTTGAAGAAGAACAGGTAAGTGGGCAATGCCTATGCAAACAAGCTAATGTGTAAGGACATCAATAAGATGGGAAAGCAGATTTGCTTGGGTTGGTGGAGTAACAAATATAAAATACAGCCATAAAGACAAAAATATTGGGTAAAATATTGATTCCTAGATAGGGGAATAGAAGATTGGTACAATATACCTGCAGTAGTCATACTATTGTGGTGTCATATTATGGGAGACTTAAGTGGGTGCTGGTTTCACTTCAGCAACCATAAAGGATTTCTATGAATCCTAAAAAAATCTCTATGTTAGAGAAATGACTATATAAAAGTTATTAATGTAATTTTAACCTCTGTTATTGTGCATTCTCTCAGTTTGTTAGTAATAATTTTGGAAATTTTAAAAAATTTATTCATGAATGTAAAATATAATCTGTGACTGTAAAAATATTGCTATGTATGTTGTTTTTCTTGTGTTACACTGTTGTGATAATGTCTTATGACCAAATTGTACTTTTTTTTATGACGATAAAGATAATTATTTTTATTGTTAAAAGTACATAGCCATAAGAGGAAAAATGAATAAATATTATGTCTTAGCTTTTAACATTTTAAGATTTGCTAAGTAAAACTGAAAGGCAATGTAGTTGTCATTGGCATTATAATTAAATACTTGGTAAAGTACCGTGGTTTTTTTGTTCAGCTTCACCGCTTCATTATTTTGTCAGGGAAAAATAAGGAAGAAATATTCTGAAATGCAAACTCTCTTGATGATTGCCCTTACTTTATTTCAGGAATATCCAAGTATGTACTTGCTTTAATTGTGTTTTTTCATAGATTTAATTATTTTTATTTATTTTGTTTCAAAGGATCACTGGAGGGTCTCATCATAGGTGGAGGATGTGGGCAATGGAGAGAACCCCAGCAGCTCCTCTTCCATTTAGCCAACGGATGTTTCCTAACTTCATATGTGTCCCCGCATACAAGGCATGGTGCCCTCTTCATGCACTCTGTCCTCATTTTAGGTTAGTTCAGAATCTGTAGAATTTTGTTACCTAAGGATTGTGAAGTATATGAAAGGTGAAATTTATTGAATTATAATAACAGAAAATAAGGTACATAGGGAGTGCTTAGTTTGCACTACCTAGTTCAGTGTTTTGCCACTAGATGGCACTTCTTATGCGCACCATTCTGCCTCCCAAGAACTTCTAATTTTGGCCATGACGAGGCACTGTGTGCATTAGTCACTTACACGGTCGTAGAATAACAGGTCTGGACTCTAGGCTCGAAAAACCGTACGCGCTGTGAAGCTGTAATGCCATCGGTAGCCAATAGATGCGCTAGTATCAGTCCGTCTTATATTTTACGTTTAATCGTAAGGCCGGCTGGCAGTGATATAATTGCATTGGATGAAATTGACATTTTTTGTAAAAAAAATCAGCCCCTAGTTAACGTCCGCAAACCACAATTCATTAAATTTGGGCACTATGAAAATAATTTCCAGAAAGCATTACTGCACAAGTATTAGAAATTATACTTTTAAATTTGTAGACTATGTAAAAGATGGGGATACTTTCGTGCTGTTAAGCATGATTTCATTTTACACTTATTTCAGATTTTCTAAATATACAATCATAAAAGAAACATTTGATCACCTCAGGCCTGCCTTTTCCGTTTTATTCTAGAATTTAAGGTGGAGATGTCATTATTTCAATGAAGAATAAGATGTATTATAGCATAAGGCTTCTATAATCATTATAATAAAAAGCAATTGTCTATAACGTTAACTTAAACACTAATAACTCAAGAAGTAATGAAGATAGAAACTCGAAATTTGGCAGGGATGCTTGATTAACACTTTTTCAGGCGATGACGAGTTTAAATCGCGAAAAAATTCCTTGGTTCGACTCCAATGGAGGCATTTCCATTTCCCACTACTTAAGATGTAAAATGCGATTTTTTGAAGTGCAGGCTTTTATTCATTTGGAAAAATGAAATTAGAAAGAATTAACCTATGACCTTCGGATTTGAACCATTTTGAAGAAAAAATTATAGTTTCTTATTCTGTTCATCTTTTTTCGCCCACAGTTCGAAATATCCCATGTTAAACGGTTAATTTACATATTTTATGGAAATCTTGCCATTGTAACTAATTATATTGTTAGACCTCAAAATCCTATTGTTGTATCAGTCCTTACGGGTGTAAGCCTGCTTTGCTTTTTATATGAGTTAGGGGGAGAGAGAGAGAGGGAGGGAGGGAGAGAGAGGGAGGGAGAGAGAGGGAAGGAGACAGACAGACGAACAACTTTATTGAGAGCAAAATTGAACTATATAGTCCCTTCTTACATTAAAGAGAGAGAGGGAGGGAGGGAGAAGGGAAGGAAAGGATGAAAGGGAGGTGGAGAGATAAAGAGGGGGAGAGAGAGGTAACTATTTTAAGATTAACTAAAGATATCCAGTCATATTGACGGGCAATTACGCTAGTATGACTGAATGTTAGTGTGCCATTTTTCCAGCTTAAATACTACAATAAAGTAAACAAGGTAGTGGCAGTGGACATATATTTTCTTACAAAGTTGTACACGACAGAAAACAAAATATTTTAAATTACAAAATTTAATTTCTCATATATACTAATTTTTCGAAAACTTATTCATTTTCCCTCTCACTTGGTGCTGCTTTGATGTATATATATAAGTTGCGCTGCTGGGTAAACTGCCGCATTCTCATTGTGATGTAATATTTCACAACATGGGAGATGATGTCTGCAGCATGATCCTGACAAGGAAATCTCGTAAATTCTTTTCATTTTGTCAGTTCATCCATAATAAGTTCATACACATTTGTCTGGTCACAATATTTAGAAAAACACTCCTCTATACTTTTAATAAAATTTTTAAAAAATTTATGTTAGGATGAATTAATTTTCCTCTTGTTTTCAAATTCACAAGCTTAGCCACTAATTCTTGACTATTGCCAAACGAAGACACCAAAGCAGACTTGCATACAGAGCATTTAATGTTCCTCATCATTTGCTTGCAAAGGTATCCTGTCACATAATATATGACACAATCCACAACAGGTGCTAAAGCATAGTCATGCGCGACCACATCATCGAACTCCCAATCCTCTGTCTCTATAATAGAATTGAGTTTCTTTTTGAACTCTTCCACTAATGAGGGTTCACTGTCCTTTTTGATATAAACTTCCTTTATATCTGTCAAGGAAATCAGAGGTTTCTGTGGCCTATTGTCTTCCACAGTGCAATTTCCAGACTTGGGTGGTTTCAGCACACTATAAACACTTAAAAGTTTATACAGCTGCAGAAAAGTTGGGGTCCCAGGGTGATTATTAGATCCAGCAACTTGCCTGATAGTACCAAAGAACTTCTGAAAAAATGAATAAAAAAGTAAATAATCTGCATTATCTGTAACTTCAATTTCCAAATATGTAATATCTTCTATCATGTAGTCTTGCTAACCTCCAATGAATCTTGATTGATTTTACCAGTCAAAACATAATGAAATCCACATTTTGTTAACAAGTATTGACAAAGATCAATGGTAGAATGCAGTGTCACCCTTAGTCCTTCTGCACTATTTTGGGTAAGAAACTGTTCTTCAGAAATGATTTTATTTTCTTTTGCTCGTTCCCAAGCATTGAGCCATTTTAATGACTCGCCCATGACCTAGGTAAAAATATTAGTGCATATTTAATATAGAGAAATACAGTCATATTAATCTATTCAACAGCAAAAGATTATTTTCAACTTGGAAAATAGTTTATATAAAAATTATTTAAAAAGCAAGAAGAATGAATGCATATGCTAATTCAGGTTTATTACTCACTGTTAAATCACTTCCATTTAATGTAACTCCTTCAATGGGAATTCTTTTGTTCAAGGAATCAAACATATCGTTTATTTTCAAACAAAAATTGACAGTAGCTTCAGCATCCTCCAGTCCTGCAACCTTATTGTCTTTAAAAAGTCTTAAACCAGCAGCCACAGATTTACTGAAAATCTACAAAACGTCAAAATAAAAATCTAAAATAAATAAAAATCAAACAGCAGAAATGAACTTTTAAATCACAAGTATTTTGTGTTATTAAAATAACTATCACAGATACTTGATAAATTACCTGTGCAGCCAATCGGACTCTCATCTTGGAGCTGGGATTTAATATTAAATGCTTCTGATTTATTTTTGGACAAACACGTAGTTCAGCAGGCAGCAAAGTATCCTGAAAGTATAGGATTTTAAAGTGATTCCACTTAAAAAATCCATCATTTGGATCAGCCTGTAAAATAAAACATCACATTTTCTTATACTTGCATAGACTATTTTCAGTGTGACCATAACATAAACGTATTTCTAGAGTTTTTTCAAGTGAATGAGTAAATAAACAAACCCTATGAAATACACCAGCAAAAGATATTCCCAAATGAATAATTAATTAACAATTATTAATTAATTATTCATTTGGTAATAATTTTTAATAAATTCAATTATTCATATTTATTATAAATTAACCTACCCTAGGTCACAAAACAACTTGAGAAACTGTAGACAGTATTTTACTTCACTTACCAATAATTCATTTTTATTGTAGAGCCTGTTTCTTACATTCTTCACCAAATGTGGAGTGTCTGAAAATACAAAAACTTTTCGGCTGCAATCCATGGGATGCTGAAACCAATTTTTCTCTCTGTTTAATTTTCCAGAAACACCCAGCTCAGACCACATTTTCCTGTTAGTTTGTGCTGCATCTGACACTGCACCATGAACTTTTGCACCAATTCCTTCTAATAAAATAATGGCCTTTAACAAGAGTTTTGCCAATTCCACTCCTTTAACAGATCCTCTTGATGCAAAAACTGCGATAGGTTGGGTGTAAGAATCAGCTAGAGGCTGGAACATGAACACTAAACCATGTGTTGCCATTTCATTAACATTTTGTGCATGCACACCGTCAGCACCAAAATCAATAAGCCCTCTGTATGTCAAAGAACTACTGCAAACAGACAAAGCTCTCTAACACTAATTTCATCTATCAGCACAATGCCATGAAGTTTCATGCTGTCTTTGGAGCCAAAATGCTTTTTAAGAAAGCTGAAGAAATCTTCATCAAAACCACATTTTGAATTAATTACAGACAAGTATCTCCTGATCGTCCTTGGACAGGGTAATGGGAGGACTTCATTATTTCAGATGAATTTATAATGTCCTGGAGATCTAATGTGCATTAATAAGCAAAGCATGATCCAGTCATCAGAATATCTCCTTCCTTTGGTATGAATACCTGACACTGCAACTGTTTCTTTGACTGCTATGCGCTGAGTAGGAGGCATAATTATTTTTTCTAATTTCTCCTCCAATGATTGCTCAGACAAGCTCTTAATGGCTTCCTGATCTTTTGCTAAATGTTCTTTTAGCCTTTCCTTTTGTTTGGTACATTGATATTTCGCACTTCGAATACTTGCATTTTTTTGTTGCAACCAATGTAATTTATCTTTCTGAGTAGTTCTCTGTGCAAGACAAGCTCTTTTGAGCAGTGCTCTTCGCTCAAGTCGCAACTTTCTTTGCAATAAGGTCTTCCTGACTCTACTACAGGGATCACATCGGCTGCACTGAACTGTCATCCTATATAAGCAATTTTTATGACGCCAGATATCAACTTCATCTTTAATTGCTACACTCACACAAGTATCACGATAATTTTCTCCAAAGTGGACCCCTTCACATACCCTAACTGCGTCAAATCTTTTAATATTTTCTTCCAGGTCCTGCACACTCCTAATTGGATCAGCATTCATTAAATCAGCAATTTCTACAGGTTTATTTAAAATGGATACATGAACTCTAAGATCTTCTCCCAGTATAAAACATTTTTTCATTACTGGCATTAATACATTATTCTTCGTTTTTATAACAAACGTCGAATAACCTACCCATCTTTGAGCATCGCATGGCGTGAATCCATTCCAGTTTTTTGGGAGATTTACTGGTAATGAATCGGAGAAAATCTTGTCAAATAAACTGCTTTTCACAGAGATACTATCTGAAATCATGCCTCTTTCCTCTGAAATGGCATCAGGAGTTTCCTTATTCTCAGTAACACTGGTACCCGCATCATCAAAGGAACCTTCTTTTACATTCTGCAAACGTAAACGTTTCTTAGGAGATCCTCTCTTTGTAGGAGCCTTCCTTTTAAACACCTTAGTAGATAAATAAGAAGGACAATTTGGAAAAATTGATGGAACTGCATCACCTTTCAATCTGGGTTTCTGGAAATCAATCTACAACAGAGTAATCACAATTGTTTATTAATTAATAAATTCCTGGATACATAAATATATGAGAGATAATCTGTAAAAGTCTTATTTTTGTATAAAAAACAATAGTACTTACCTTTGCGATTATATTTCCGTCTTTATCCTTGTGCACGAAAGACCGTATGATGTCCATCTCCAAAAAGTGTTTCTCGGACACTACATGCCTCGGTTCTAAAATAAAATCCTTCCGAGGAATTGCTTTTTGCCACTTCATTCCAAATAATTCGTCTCTTGGAACACGAAACACAGAAATACTTTCCCGACACGTGTCATAACCAGTTTTGCAACCGGGACAAATGCACTTGTCTGGCATAGTTTCCGTTAGTTATTTATAAAAAGATAACTAACAGTAATAACAAAATGTCACTAATAACAGTAAATAACAAAATAACGAAATAACAACGAAATAACAACAATATTTGAAAAAACTAATAATTGGAGAGAGAAACCACTAAAATCCACGCACCGCAAAGCAAGCAAAAGCACGACATAAGCCGGACTGATACTAGCGCCATGCGACAATTGAGCAAACTACAGCCTCAATTAGCATATGCGCTTTCCCTGTTGCTAGGTAGGGAAGAGTCCAGACCTGTTATTCTATAACCGTGGTCACTTAGATGCAATGTTTTTTAAGTTCTCATTCCTGGCAGAATTGGATTTTCCCGAATCCAGAGATCTGAACAACCTAACCGTTATTTTGTAACCCTGATGTGCAACAATAGTGCCGTAGCAATTACTGTATTTTATGGCATATAAGATGCACCTCCATTTCAGTGGGGAATATTTAGGAAAAAACTTAGTGTATTTAAGCATTTAATGTTTACTCCTACTAATATGTCTGTTATTGGATCTAGAGCCTAAACGGTAGAGCGAAAATGAACGAAATCTCGTACTTAGGCATTTTGTCATACTGAGCAGAAGCTCTGAAGAAATGGTTGACATTGCTCAATAATTAAGGGAAGTTTATTCTACGCATTTTTAACAACAATCTGATTTTCTCGAAAACGGCTCTAACGATTTTGATCAAATTTCGTACAGTCACTTGAGTTTACGTCTTCAATAATACTGTATAGTTCATATATCTCAAAAAATGAATATAAGGTTAGTTTATTCTAGGCAACTTTAACAATAATTTGATTTTCTCAAAAACAGCTCTAACGATTTTGATCAAATTTCGTACAGTTACTTGAGTATACATCTACAATAATACTACGTATTTTATTTTTCTCAATGAATGAATATAAGGCTAGTTTATTCTTGGGCAACTTTAACAAAAATTGGATTTTCTAAAAACAGGCTCATACGATTTTCATTTTCTAATGATAACTAAACGACGCATTAGTATATGAGAAAGTTTGTACAATGTATGTTGTACTGATTTTTTCTGTAGGTGGTGGCCCATAAACCTGTTCTGCAGCTCTATTTCCATGCTCTTTCTCATAATTTATCACCTTTAGTTTGTAGCTAATAGTAAAGCTCAACCCCTCAAGCCTGGAAAATATTTATAAAAACCTATCTTTGTCACCAAATGATGTTTTTTAAAAAACACAAAAAATATGCGGAAACGTACAAAATTTGGCAAAATTTTAAAAAATTCATAATTTTTTGTTTTCTTTTTATTTTGGAGTAATTTTTTGTGAATGTACATAAAAGATGAAATTTTTAAACAGTATCATTTAAAATATCATACGTTGCATACAAACATTGCTGCAGTAGAAGTGAATAAACACCAATCACTTAATTTTCCGGAGCACGTTCACGGTTTATATATAACTTCCGGCATCGCGAGAACTATGAAATGTATTGACATGAAATCTTATTCAAAAAAACATTTAAATATTACTAAACATTTCATTTGCTGAATGTACCTATCTAAACCAATTAGGTGAAAAGTTTGTCGCATGTCAACTTTTCCATGTCTTGACTGGAAATTTTTAACTAAGTGTTGTATTTATGATTTTTTAAAAGAAGTTTTATAAATAATATAAACGTTTTCGTTATGCAGTATTTCATTTTTAATCATTACAGAAGTCAGATAGAAGAAATGGTTACATTTACTTCATTAGAAGCAGAGATATAAAATTGTATATATCATGAATGATTTTAGACACAGAATACGGAAAACTTTTAAAAGTTACATATTATCTCACAAGTGCTTTCCTGATTTTTTAGAAAATGTATTGTAATTACAACCGAAAGCGCTTAGGTCTGTGGCAAAAATTAAAATACCATCACAAAACTAAATGTATAAGTATAAAATGGAGTGAATCTAAGAATTTGCCTCCATGAAAATCATAGGCTCCTTCTCAAGTAAATTGCTTTGGATAAGCAGGAAAATTTGGTAAACTCACCCATAGCGAAAAAGCGAAAGGAAAGAGGTTGGGTATACGCTTTCTTTGGCAGCGAGGTACAAAGGATAAGACTGGTCGTCGAAGGCTCGTTGAAGGATCAGAGAAACGCATGTGTCCTGACATGTTTTTGCTCAAATTAGTTGCATATGTCATGAATTGTCACTCACTCTGAAGAAGG
This sequence comes from Uropetala carovei, assembly GCA_036926305.1. Classification (NCBI taxonomy): domain Eukaryota; kingdom Metazoa; phylum Arthropoda; class Insecta; order Odonata; family Petaluridae; genus Uropetala; species Uropetala carovei. Next base: position 1,473,301 of record JAXCHB010000052.1, on the reverse strand, counting down.
CGAAGGAAAGGAGGTTGGGGGAGACGCTTTCCTTTTCTGCGAAGTGAGAAGTGTAAGAATGGTCATAGAAGGGTCCTTGAAGGGCCATTGAAGCGAATGTGCCTCAACTTACAAGGGGAGGCCATAACATTAATATTGAAATTCATAAAACCCTTTTAGGAGGTGAAACTAGAACTAAAATATCAAATATATCTCTCGGCATCTTTTCCAATGGGTCTTTGTTTAAAAGATATGAACAATTTAAAATCACGTTTAAGCATGGATGAGTCATATACCATTAACCTTAATGGTACAAACAGAAGGGGTGATAGTTGGATGGTTATAATGAATGTCTAGTAATCCGATGGGCTGGGGTTCGATCCCAGCTGCCAGCATATTTTTTCATAAATTTTCAGAAATGGTCTGTATATGTATTTTAACTAGTAAAATTGTATTATTATTATTACATTTTTATCGTATTTTTATTTTTTTTCTCGTATTTTTTGTGATTTTTTTGTCTTTTTTCACGTACTTTTTGGTACTTGATTTATTTGCATTTTATGCATATAATTATACTTGCAATTAGTATTGTTAATTCCGATCAGAGTGTACCTCTTCTATCTCACTTACTTCTACAGCATTACAATACTTCGGATGATACAATTAAAAAAAACAAGATAATTGTTCGTGATAAACATTTCATAAATGTCGTAAAAAACAAGATAATTGTTCATAATAAACATATCGTAAATGTCGTAAAAAACAAGATAATTGTTCATAATAAACATATCGTAAATGTCGTATTAAAGAATTGATATTTTAATAAGCAATCAAATAATGATTATAACCTTCTAAATTATATTATTTATTTATAATTATAATGTTATATTATATGCAGAAAATGCAAATAAATCAAGTACAGTAAAAGCTCATTTTAATGGCACCCATTCTAGCGGCAAACTCTCTCTAACGGCATCTTCGGTGAACTCAGATTTTCCAATTGTCTAATACAGGGGTTTCCAACCTGGTGCTCGCGAGCACCACTATGCTCTTTGAAAGCCTGATGGTGCTCTTTGACAGGCTGACTGTGCTCTTCTACGGTGCTATAATATCTCATTTCTTAGGATATATAATTTAATTTGCTCGGTTTATTTCTTTCTAAACGTATTCAAGATCGTTAAGAATAACTTTTGATGTTGGTTTGATTTTATTTATTATCATTACTACGCTTACGGATGTGTGAGTGGTGCCCTTTTGATATTCTAGGATGCAACATGGTGCTCGATTGATGTTCTAAGATAGAACTTGGTGCTCGCCACATCGAAAAAGTTTGGAACCCCTGGTCTAATAGATGTTGCCACAGTCATGACCAATCTCCGTAAGTTTAACCACATATTGCGAGTAGTTCCTCTTCTGTTTCAAGGTGTCAACAGTCGTGATGTACTGCGTAATAATTTTATTTGTTATTAACCTCATTTTATAAACATTTAAAGAAACCCTAAAGAACGTGAGTAGTGGCAGCAGTAGTAGAAAACAAGAGAAGTGAATGGTGCTTACTTTACGACAGAAAATTCACATTTGCCAACGTCTGGATAATGGGGTAAATAGACATATATTAATGAACGAGTACAATATAAGCTCATCTACTATATATGGTATTAAAGCAAGAAAACGGCAACTTCTAAAAATTTTGCTGGATCTTAGACAAATACAAATATCCCAAAACGTAAAAATTTAAGGAAGCCAAAGCTAGAACAATTGGATGCAATATTATATGAGTGGTTTAAAGTGAAACGTTCTTAAGGTTTCCCAATCACAGATCCACTATTAATTGAAAAGGCAAAATACTTTTATCAGCGATGTATTTTTTCTGTTGGGAGGCTATCTCGTTTTAAACATCGTCACGGGATACAAAAACTGGATGTCTCGGGTGAACTTAAATCAACTGATAGTGAGGTTGCACATTCGTATTAAAGAATTGATATTTTAATAAGCAATCAAATATTGATTATAACATTGTAAATTATATTATTTATTTATAATTATAATGTTATAATTATATGCAGAAAATGCAAATAAATCAAGTACAGTAAAAGCTCATTTTAACGGCACCCATTCTAGCGGCAAACTCGCTCTAACGGCATCTTCGGTGAACTCAGATTTTCCAATTGTCTAATACAGGGGTTTCCAACCTGGTGCTCGCGAGGCAACGTAAATGCAACCGTTTATTTCGATTATCAATGAAGAGAAGATAACCATATAATGCGTTTACAAAATAACGTGCATCCCTATTCTCATCTAAGTTTTAATTTATGCGTGAGCCTATTTGCATTAATTAGGATTACAGATTTGTAATATGGTGGTTCTACTTACAAAAAAGTAAGATTCCAACCTTCAAACAACGAAATGAAGATTCAATTGCTTCGACTAAATCGTTAGAAGCATTTCCCATATGCAGCAATACGCAGTCAACAGAATAATTGTCCTTAAATATTTACGGTGCTATGCTTCATTAATTTCGATGCTCAAACAACAGGTCGATGCAAATAACACTTTTCTTTCGTCTATTTGAAGGTTTAATTGGCATTAAATGAATCGGAGGCAACAATGAGAGTCTCCTTGGCAATGCCTGGAATGAGTACGAAAAATCCATAAATTTTCGAAAAATAGAGTGTGTATTTCGGAAAATGTCGACCGTGTAACATGTAAACATCGCAAGAATAAAATAGTATAGAGTTTTGGCCGATGAATAATGCCAAAACGAAGAAAATCGGTCCATATGTACGTATTTTAGTGAATGAAGGAAAAAAACCTTGCACTCAAAAATGGAAAATCCCGTGTAAATGTATGGGCAAATATAATTGTCTCCTGGATTCGAACCGGGACACTAAAACAAACGAAAATATTTTTCATGGACCTCATAGCCAGTAGAAACAAAACGCCGTTTACCTCATATCTTTACAACGAACAGTTCTCGAGGAATACGCCGATCAGTGGCGTAGCTACCATATAGCAAGAGTAGGCAATGCCTAAGGACCCTCGAACAAAAGGAGCCCATACGTTGTGTTGAAATTGTCAATTGTCAATATCTTCGCAAATGCAAAAGCAAGGAAAAAGACATTTTAAGCTAATTTCTTTAACCTTTAAAGGACGGGTTTAAATCCCAATTGTATTTCCTGGGGACCAAGACATTTAAATGGCCTTCTCTACATTTTAATGCACCTCTTCAGAAAAATTGATATTTCTCGAGAACTATAAATTAAAAACGAAACGGTAAAGAGCTTCTTAAAGTAAAATATTTCGTCCACAGTCACATCTAATGAAGGCAAGTACTGATTGTAATACCTGTTAGTTTCCACCACCAGCAGTTGGATAATTTCTATGAAAAACAACAGAAATTCTTCACCAGCTGAAGGATCTTTATTTATCTGCATGGCCGCTTCATTCCTAAAGCCACTGAGACGACCAGAATAAGGAAAATTCCTACTACCCACGTGGCGGCATTGGCTGCTCCATCCGTCGACGCTAGCACGAACCAACGAGACTCCATTTTCACTCTCACTCGATTCCAAAGTACCTATATAATCCTCAGAATCACTCTCCAAAAAAATTTCTACTTCCCTCTCTGACAGGTTTCTTGCCATTTGAAAGAGTTTGCTAGTAGAAATGGTTATTTGTGAATACAACAAAAACGAAAACTTTTTACTGTGAGATATAGTGCACTATGCTCTGATATGGGCTTCAACCTCAAGACTGAATACGTGCGAAACTATCCGAGGTTCGTGTAAACATCTGTTTATACAAACTGGAAAGGACACCTGATCAAAGGGAACAAATTTTACACCCCCGAGAGTGTTTTGGTTTGGGCTGAGGTCATATAAGAGGCCTGGAAGGTCGGGCGGGCAAGCGGCTACTTTTGAGTGTGTTGGCGGAAACATCCCTCACTCAAAAAAATTTGCGTTGCGAAAATCATCAGCTGCAGTCCTTTTCAAGTGCTCTCTCACAATATCTCGGGCGAAATGGCCTTGAAGACGTCACATGGTGTTTTAAAAGCAATGCAGATTTTACGGTTTCATTTGAAACCTCACGTCTAATTTCAGTTACATATAGCGGTTTCAAATGAAACTGCACATCCTTTAAAGGTTAATCCTTATATATCCTGTGCTGCATAATAAACTACTAGTTGGTATTCTTTCACCTCTTTCTCAAGAGGGCCCCCACCACAGAGAAAAAAAATCGGTACAACATACATTGTACAAACTTTCTCATATACTAATGCGTCATTTAGTTATCTTTAGAAAATGAAAATCGTATGAGCCTGTTTTTAGAAAATCCAATTTTTGTTAAAGTTGCCCAAGAATAAACTAGCCTTATATTCATTCATTGAGAAAAATAAAATACGTAGTATTATTGTAGATGTATACTCAAGTAACTGTACGAAATTTGATCAAAATCGTTAGAGCCGCTATTGAGAAAATCGAATTATTGTTAAAGTTGCCTAGAATAAACTAGCCTTATATTCATTTTTTGAGAAATATGAACTATACAGTATTATTGAAGACGTAAACTCAAGTGACTGTACGAAATTTGATCAAAATCGTTAGAGTCGTTTTCGAGAAAATCGGATTGTTGTTAAAAATGCGTAGAATAAACTACTCATAACTATGGAGCAGTGTAAACCATTTCTATGTATACTCTGCTCAATATGATAAAATGCCTAAGTACGAGATTTCATTCATTTTCGTTCTACTCTCTAGGCTCCAGAGCTAGTAACAGACACAGGCAGACAGACGGCATTGCGAAAACCACTTTTTTGGATTCAGCGACACCTAAAACGTGTATTTCCGTAAAAATCTCGACGTCGAATTTTTTTAAGAAAACAATACTTTCTCGATACTTCGTATGAGAAAGTAATAAACACCAATAAAATATATAAAAATATCTTTTTACTAAAATATTTCCGCTTTTATTTTAAGCTAATTTTTTAAAATCCTTATATATCCTATGCTGCATAATAAACTAGTGGTTGGTATTCTTTCACCTCTTTCTCAAGAGAGGCCCCCATTACTTAAATATTTCCGCTTAGGGCGCCCATCAGCAATTCTTGCCTAGGGGCCCAATACCTCTAGCTACGCTACTGACGCCAATATAAATTATACACAAATGTCGACAGACGTCAATGCAAAATTAATATATAGTGAGATAGATTTATTACATCATAATAATTACGGCAAAAAATAGTAAATTAGATAACGAAGAACAACATATTCAATATCTTATAGGGAAGAAGAACGTTAAAAGATACCAAATATGTTCTCAAAGTAATTGGAATGTGATTTTGCGGCAGCATTCATTATAGCGGCACATTCATTTTAGTGGCATGCCTTTGGTCCCGTGGGTGCCTTTACAGTGGGCTTTTACTGTACAAGAAAGTATGTGAAAAAAAAATAATCATAAAAAAAACGCAAAAAAAAAATATGATAGAAACATAATAATAATAATACAATTTTACTAGTTAAAATACATATACAGACCATTTCTGAAAATTTATGAAAAAAAATGCTGGCAGCTGGCATCAAACCCCAGCCCATCAGATTACTAGACATTCATTATAACCATCCAGCTATCACCCCTTCTGTTTGTACCCTTAAGGTTAATGGTATATGACGCATCCATGCTTAAACTTGATTTTAAATTATTAATATCTTTTAAACAAAGGCCCATTGGCAAAAATGCCCAGAGATATATTTGATATTTTAGTTCTAGTTTCACCTCCTAAAGGGGTTTCACAAATTTCAATATTAATGTTATGGCCTCCCCTTGTTATTACTATATGTCATTAATTGCATTGGAAACATCTCTAGTAGGCTGTGTGTAAACATTTACAAGACCTTTTTCTTTCATGACTCAGGACGACGAAGAGCTTTCTCGAAAAACCACAAAGAAAAAACAAATGTGACAGGAAAAAGATTCTTTCTTCTTTGAGAAGATAAATATTCCCTTACCTCACTTCAAACGCCAAGGAAAGCATTCTTAGTGCATTGAAAAGCAGTTTTTAGGATGAGAACCACTGTAATTTTGTGGCAGAAATGAAAAATGTGCAAAATTTAACGTAGATTATAAATATAAACAAACAACAAAAATTACAAGACATGCAGTACTACAAAGGCCAAAGGTTCCTCTTTCAAAATATATAAAGGTTATTTAGATTTAAGTATGTCCCTTGCGTCAAAAGACAATTAAAATTAGTGCTGATGCACCATAATTTCGTGGCAAAAATGAAAATTTTATCGAAAAATTTATCGTAGATTATAAAATACAAAAACACTATAAAAATTACAAGACATGGATTACTATAAAGGCCAAAGATTCCTCTTTCAAAATATATAAAGGTCATTTAGATTTAAGAATGTCTCTTGCGTCAAAAGATGATTAAAATTAGTGCTGGCAGAGGATGTAATAATATGTAAGACAGCATCTATGGGTTAATCTTCTTCTGTAGCCATACTGTTCTAACTCGAGTTTTCGAATTGCGCTGAGTTTTAAACACAGCTTGATTTTCTTTTCAAACTTAAGGACAGCACCGTAGCTTCCGCGTTATTCACCGTTATCATCATAATTTCAACTTTCTTTCAAAAGGTAAAGGATATTTCCTAATAAAAATAATAAGATAAATATGGCAGGTATGACATTAATAGATAGTAATGCTTGTAAGAGTTCAGAAACGATTACTGCTTAGCTTTGAAGAGTTGGGTGCCGTACTGATGATAATGGTCTCGGGTTAACCAGCTTTATTGTTTCCATTAATTCCTTTTTTAATCTATTAAAGTAATAATAATGTAATAATTATGATGGAATAATAATAATGTGTTTAAGTAAACAATAACATTTTCCATTTTGGAGTTGGGCTAGGTAGAATTGAGCAACTTCACATATTGGACGCAGGGTGATTTTTTGAGCCATTTTTTTGGAATCTTATATGCCATAAAATATGGTACATTTTGTGTGCAAGTAAAAATGGGTGGTCCCAGCTTGCAAGCTAAATAGGCTTGCAAGCTTTGTTAGAACAATTATGTTTTGCATGACAATTACAGGCAGTCCCCTACTTTCGTGCATGATGTGTTTCTGAAAACGTGTACGAAAGTCGAATGTATGAAAGTCGAACAATAGACTTACATGTTATAATGGGGGTTCCATTCCCAGAGAGCCAAAAAATATTATAAAATCTCTAATTATGGTATACATGTTTAGTTTTTTGAGCAGGGATCTTTTAGACACAATCGTCGACGATATATTTCTAGCATTTCGTACATATTCTTTAATTTTGTTCTTTTCCTTCACTATTGAACACACAATCGACCGGCTTAAGTCCAATGAGTGACCAATTGAGGCTAAAGATTCACCGCTTCATTCATAAATTCATATCTTCGGTCATTTGGAGCAAGTTTAATCTTATTTGTAATCTTTAAGCCTTTATTTAGGTGCATATGCATGGAAATTACCGAGGACAACAATACCGGTAATCATGGAATCTTATTGAAATGTTAAAAAAATTACTAAAACTCGTATAAAGTCAAAATATGGGTGAATTCTAATGAGATCGAGTATTCTATGGTAAGAATAAGAATCCTCATTCATTTTCGCATGTTTTAGCATAAATTTCGCGTCGATAACTTAATTTTAAGATGTTTTAAAGAGTAAAAGAATGAAAGCCTTCAAACCAAAAAGTGATTTTTACATGTTACCTTATGGCAGTGGTTTCCAAACTGTGGGATGCGCCCCCCTAGGGGGGTGCGGTGGGCAGGTCAGGGTGGTGCAGAAATACTTCACATTGTATTTACTGCCCTTTTATACCTTGACCGCATAGAAAACGACCTTCTTGGCAACCAGTGGGCGGAGCTAAGGCTACCTACTCCACCTCCACACCTTCCCACCCCTGCTACCCCTTCCCCTCACTCTCGAGCGGAGAGTCCCCTGTAAGCAGCTCAGTGTTGTCAGTTTCCCTCAAATGTGGGTCGTAGGCCTGTTTTCCACTTATGAAAAGTAGCGACATTTTTATTTTTTCAGGAAAAATAACAAACAGCAAAAGCTGGCAACTGCGAGCAAGTGAACCTCCCGCTAGGGTCGTTCACGAGGGAGGGAGTTATAGTGGGAGTGGGGGTATACTCCTGCTCGGAGGGGATGTGCAGGAATTTTCGCGCAGAACGTTTTTATACGTGGTCAAGCTATAGCTGTCACAATCGTGAGACCTACAATATGCAGTTGCCGAATTCTAACTCTCAAGTGGCTAGGGTGTATAATTTGCCATATATATAACATATAAGGGGGCACAAGGACAGTTTCCTTAGTTGTAGGGGGGTGCGGATTTGTAAAGTTTGGAAACTGCTGCCTTATGGGAAACAACATGTATCGTATTGTAGAGGGGTGGTTAGTGTGTCTAACTCCCACTGCAAGTGTCGCAGGTTCGAATCCTGCCGAGGGCATGGTCATTTGTGCTTGTCATAGAAATGTATTACAACACATGTAATTGGGGGAACTTGTTTGTGTTAAATAAATGATTATTAAATGATTATCCTCTGGAGTCAAACCCGTGACCTATTTCAAAATATTTTTAGTCATAATGTAAAGATTCATTAACACTGAAATCCTGAGAAATTTCAGGCTTGTAAGTTTATTAGCCATTACTGTTTTGAATTTTATTATATTTATGCATTTTGCTTCATTTGGTAATTTATTAAAAGTGTTGGCTTGGCTGACAGACAGCGTATGCGATAGCTCGAAATGTTTGTTCGTCAGCCGATGTACGAAAGTCCGAATTTGGCATACGAAAGGCGTTTTAGGGAAGAGAATGTATAATGCACGAAAGTGCGAGTTGTACAAAAGTCGAACGTATGAAAGTTGAGGACTGCCTGTATAATGGGTGCCTTAAATGGAACCAATCCCTCAGTCCCACTTTGCAATCTAAATAGGCCTGCAAGTTTTGTCAGATCAATTACATTTAGCATGAAAGTTATAAATGGAACCTATCACTCAGTCCCAGTTTGCAAGCTAATATGCTCCATTAGCAACACAACAGGCAGGGAGGATATATTGTACTTTAGCCACCAATTTCCCTTTGCATACAACAAAAGAGTATTGAAGAACCTATTGTCGCATGCACTCAAGAAAATTCCATTCCACCAGGAATGAGAATGTAAAAAAACATCGCATCTAAGTGACTAATGCACACACTGCTTTGTCATGGCCAAAATTAGTAGTTTTTGGGAGGCAGAACGGGGTGCACAAGAAGTGCCATCTAGCGGCAAAACATTGAACTAGGTTGTGTGAACTTAATACTCCCAAAGTACTGTGACGACCAAAAAACATAGCCACATACTGCTCTAACTAAATGCTATATTGTACAAAAATAAAGTAACAACAAAACAAATGCTCTTGAGACGTAAGTCTCGCAGCTTAAACACTTCAGACAATGTCCACTTATAGTTACAGTCTGTCCGACAGGAAACTTCAGCACACTCTCCTTGTGAGGAAGGTCTTCTCGCTTGTCACTCCGTCACTCGCAAATCTCTAACTCCCCTCTCTCTCTCGTTTTGCGGCCCTCGGCTCCGGTGTCTCTCGATGCCTCTCCCTCGTTCTCTCGACGGCCACTCTCGTGTGTTGTCGCCGTTCAGGGGAGGTTCGGCGGGTAGCTTAAATGGGCGACTCCTCGACTTCGTATTGGTTAATTTCCTAATTAGGTTATATAACCATGCGAATAGGAGGGAATGGGAAATAGGGGTAATATTCGCCCTATATAAAGCGCGTTGGTGTGGGAACCGCCATTCGGTTGTGCCATTCGGTGGAGTCCTTCAGTGTTCTGTTCGCCGACTGCGAAACGACGCCGACAGCGAAATGCGCCGCGGCGATATTCGGCGATTTTCTGCGTTTTCGTCGCGTTTATTCGACAAGTGCTTCGTTAAGTGCGGAGGTGTGGGGAAAATCGCTGCAGTACCGAAAATAACCTGCCTTGTAACATTTTACAGTAGCTTTCAATTTTATTTGTTGATTAAGTTTTTATTTGATAATTGTTTTAAGAAGACATAAAAGCTAAATATTATGAATATTTGGTTGTCTTCAGCTATAATAATGATCCATTATAATGTGCATTCTCTCAACTGTTATCAATTCTCATTATAGCAAACTTTTATCGTATGCCCACCTTTATAATAGGACCAAATCACCAAAGAAATTGTACAGAGATATTAAATATGATGCAGCAGTGAATCCAGAACATACCGGTGTATCTCCATTAAGGAATCTTGAAAATTATTTTGTGTGTCAATTCAGTCAACCCTTTTTCCTCATACTTCTTCTTCCCTGTGTTTTGTCATGTGGTAGAATTCTTTTCTGTAATACTATCACCAGTTATAGTGCATTGGTGTCCTTCTCCCAGTGTTTCTTGAGTTTATATCCTGCTGTGGTTATCTCTACTTACTTTTAAGACTTAAAACAATTAATAAATTAATACTGGCCATTCCTGACTTAGGACTCTAATGCATTCCTGAAAATAGCATCGTAAGTCGAATATCAATTTCCCATAGACTTACATGTGATAAATTGGGATACGTTCCAGGACCTTGGGAAAAATATGTACCGAGCCTTATTTAGGCTAGAAATTAATTGTGTAAGAACCAATGAGTGTTATATATTGTATAATAAACATTTTTAAGACTTAAAACAATCATAAATTAATATCTACAATGTTGATTTTGAGCTACAGCAACCCCTCCAACGTGTGTTCTTCCAGTGCAGATTTGCTTATATGCTCGAAAATAAATGCGACCAATTATCTGCCAAATGCAGAATATTTGAATATGTGTGGTTTGCCAAACACGCAACAGTATGTGGACTCTAGAACTTCATAAACAGCACCCGGGTACCCCTTAAGTTGCTGATTAGTAAACTAAAAATCTCTGCAACAACATTGTTGCCATTTTCATAGAACTCGTATAAGACAAAGTAACAATGTTTTCATTTATTTGGTGGGTGCTGCTCTCTCCTCTCCCTCAGTCTCGTGTAAGCTGTGGCCATGTTAAGTTCAGTGCCACTTTTTGCAGTCTTACGTAATAACCCTTAGTATGGAATCGAAACGTAAAGCATCTTCAAGTGGTAATGAGGCAAAGAAAAGCTGCAAAGTTATGATATTAGCCGAGACACTTAAGATCCTTGATAAGTTACGAAGCGGCTTGAGTGTAGCACCGGTAGGCTGGGAATATGGCGTGAATGAGTCTACCATAAATACGATCAGAAAAATTGAAGAGAAAATACGTGCAAGTGTTAAGGCTTCTGCCCATTTAAGTGAACGCAATATAGGTAGGCCTTTCCATTTATGTGTGTATAAAAAAAATCTACATATCTAGGTATTTACCGGAGACATCACGTAGCTGCGTTCACATATCCCTCTCAATCCCATGAGGTATTAAGCTTCTCCAATGCAGATTCACCCAATACATCATTCTTGAGGACCATAATCCCCGCGTCAAAGGAGGGCCAACTGTATCAATGTATTAATGTTGTAAGTCCAGGTTTATCGTAAGTTGAAACATTGTAAGCCGAGAACCACCTGTATTACAATAATAGTCTCAAATGGCTTAATTATAATTCTTTGCATCAGCTGCCTAAAACTAATTGTGTGAATTATTAAAATTTGACAAAAATCATGTGACATGTCGATCTTCATCCCTTTTAAATTAAACAAGGTCCTGATCATTTCTCCATACCTATCTCAAATATTCAGTATGTGTAGTATTCTTTTCCCCAATAATGCTTTCAAAATTGAAACTTTTTAACTTTATAGGAAGTGTAATTTCGAATACTCTTTCAGGATTCCTTTTGTTCTCAACTTGGGCCTGGAGTGTAGTTTGTGCACCTGATGTCTTCTCATGGAACTTTGGCTTGGCCGTCCTAAATGTAGCTCAGCTCTTGCATACTGCGTACCAGATGCGACCAGTCAGTTTTGACCCAGAACTCGAGGAGGCATACCGCACACTTTTTCTACCGTTTAAGGTGAAGAAAATTGATTCATTTTGTATGTTAATAAGGATGATTTTTAAGTTGTTTGTAGTACTTTTATTTAATGTAACTAGCATAAATGCCTATTGAATTTCAACGGGTTTAATGAATCTAAATTTTCGTCAATGCAACATGTAAAAATCGCAAGAATAAAATTGTGCACTGTTTTAACCATCGAATATTTCTATAAGTCTGTTTTAATTAATTAACTAAAATCTCACAGAAATTCCTTGTGAATAAAATAGTACCTTTCTTTCTACTAAAATAGCCTTTGTTATTAGTTTTAAATTGATTATAGCATTCGCATTTCAATTTCATGAAATAAGCAGAATTCAGGTAACAAAAAAATTTATTCAATCTTCAATTGACTCTGATAATACTTTAAATAGATTTTGGAATAAAATGTACCTTAATATCGTTTAGCGTCTGCTCACCACTCTGGACTTCTCAGTTTCCGAAATAACAACTTTCAATAGTTATAAATTGATTTTTGCTTTGAAATATATTTACTTGAGTCAATTCAGTACAACTTCCACTTTACATACTGTAAATTCCAAAGTAACTCCTTTTATAATAGGCAATGCTAACCTAAAATTAATTCATTCTGTAAAGTGAATAAATAAAGTTCTTTCTTTAAACTATAATAGCCACTGTTATTAGATTTAAATGGATTATAAGCCTTAGAACATACTCTGTATTAAATAAGCACCAAAATTCCTTTTATAAAAACAAATCATTTCATGAAAAGATCCACTGTTGTTTCTTCGAAAATTGCCTGTTAACAGTTTTAAATGTCCTTTTAATTTTAATTGAATTTTAATTTATATTCGTTTCTAAACTTCAGCCATTGTTACGAAATTAATTCGAGGAATAACAACATAAATTCGTAGGCACGTATGGTTTACAAAGAATTTAATTTACGAATGCTTTTTATTTCCAATTTTTCTAAAATGACTGTTGATACTTAAATTTTTTTATATTTACGTTAATATACTTATTTTCCACAAAACACGCCAATCTCTCCCCTTCCTTCCTCTCTCTCTCTCTCTCTCTCTCGTATTTAACCTAACAATGATAATGGTCGACATAGCAACATCACGTTAAAATGGCGAGATTTCTACAAAATATGGAAATTAAACATTTAACATGGAATATTTCGAACTGTGGGCAAAAAAAGACGAACAGAATAAGAAACTTTATAAATTTTTCTTCAAAATGGTTCAAATCCGAAGGTCGTCTGTTAATTTCTTCTAATTTTAATTTCCAAATGAATAAAAACCTGCACGTCGAAAAATCGCATTTTACATGTTAAGTAATGGGATCTAGGACAATTCACCGACCACATTTCACATATTCACAATTCACTGAAACCACAATTCACCGAATCGCAATTCACCGAATCACATTTCACCGAAAGGTAAATTCACCGACCCACAATTGATCGAATATAAGATTCATCGAAATTTCCAATTCACCTTATGAAGATGGGGAAGAGCGGAAGTAATATAAACGGAATGTTGGCAACAATGACACGTAAAAATAAACCATTAACGTTTAAGGAGGAGTGGGTATGGGGATGAGAAAAGGAAGATAGAATAGTATGACAAAATGAAATAATGGCATCATGGATATCCTTCCATTGCAAATAACTCATCCATGAATAATAAATAAAGAAATTACGCTCATGGGAGTAGGGGGAGAAGAAGGGGAAGGTTAAACATTAAAGAACGTAATCCACACTTGACTTCCATCCACCACCATCAACAACAGTTCTCTGTGAACATCTGGGTTGGCATTGTGGACGATCACCTCGACGCGTTGACTTCAGTGCTCTCTGGCGCATAACAGAGGCTTCTCCGACCACTCATTCCCTATCTCAAAATGGTTTTTTAGGTCTCCTCTATAACCTTACAAAATATTTCGGTGTTATTCTGATACACCCTGTGTGTATATATATATGTAAAATAAAGTGTTTGTATATAATTTTATAGCGCAGTAACTACGTCACGTAGAAACAAGAGAAAGGTATCATTTTAATCCGAAGAATGACTACGGGTGTGTAGTAAGGTTCTTATATGCGTTTGATCTGCCAAATTGTAAAAAATATTTTATTTTTTCATTTGAATAACATAGGGACTAGTGCAGATTATTTCTGATTTGAATTTTAAGGTTACTTAGAAACATGGTACATACTTGAGACTTGAATGGTTCTATGAAGAATAGAATGAAGTTTATTTTTATTGAAGAAATAATTCGAATCCTTATCAAATTAGCATAAAAATGCATTTAGAATCAATAAAATACGTGATTTTATCAGTTTTATTACAATACCCATTATAAGCTACCATGACAACTCTCATTGTAGCCGAAATTCACAGTCCAATGCATTTATATTGAAAAATTTTTAGCGTAATATCGTTTTTCAATTTCTCTGTGTGTGGTTACTTTGTTTAAATGACAACCTAATATTTGTTTATTATAATTGAAATATCTACAAAAAAATTTGGGTGTGTTTGTTGGTTTTTTTGTTTGTTCATGGAACCCCTCCTAAACGATAAAATCTAGAATAACCAAATTTGGTACCATTCTTCCTTACATCCTAACTTAGTGAACGGTCAGTGTTTCATCAACCAGGATTAACCTGTGCTGCCAATATAGGAGATTAACATTTTTCCATAAGATAACACGTATGAATCCATTTTTTGACTTGCAAGTATTATTCCTTCAAGCATTAAAATACATAAATATGGACCGATTTCCTTTGTTTTTGCTTTATTCTACAAATAAAAGTCTATACTATCTTATTCCTGCAAAGTTTACATGTTATACCCTCGAAGTTTTCAGAAATACGCTATTTGTTTCGAAATTTTATGGATTTTTCGTAGTCTTTCCGGGCGTAACCATGGTGGCCGTCATTGTTACCTCCGATTCAGTGAAGCTTATAAATAGACAAAAGTTTAGCGTTATTCGATTGGCACTTTTGTTTAAGCAATGGAACGATCGATGTTTATGGATAGCAATGTAAATAGATACTGATTATTATTCAGGAAGCATTTATAACGATTGATGAAAGTAATTGAACCTTCTTTCGTCTATTGAATACTGGAATTTTACATTTTTTGTAAGTAAAATCATTATATTCTACATTATAATGTTTATTAACATTAATAAGCTCACGTATCTGGTGTACATTTACCAGTGTGTTCAGTCATGGACAACTGTACGTTGCTTTTTCAAGCCATAAAAGTAAATATTTCAGCGAGCCACAATTACACAAGAAATGAAGCTGGATTTGGTGAAAGTAATATGATAGGAAATAAAATTATCGTTATATTTGAATGCAATAGACTTGGAAATGGATTGTTACAAGCAAATATGATTAACTGTTAAGAAAAGCTAATTGTAATTTAAAAAGTATCTACTACATAGGTATTTTAAAGAGTTTGTATGTTGTGCTGTAGTATGGTCACTAAATTCCTTGAAATTCAACAGGAATTTCTTCTAGTTACTAATAAACAGTTTTTAATGATGTTTATGTGTGGTGTAGAGTTCTCCAAAGCAAGATGTTTTTGAAACTACGTAAGTAACTTAAATAATTGGCTTAGATTTTCCACAAATCGTGATTGGATGAATCGTTTCATTGTTCCCAAAGTAGTGTTGATGTAAACAATTTTCTTGTTACAGAACTCATGGATGAGAGAATCGAGCTAATGGTCTGAGGGTAATATTCACTCTTTTTCTTAAACGTTCTCTATTTACTTTTTTATCTTTCGTTAAATTAAATCATCATGTAAGTTCCTTTGTTGATTTATTTTTTGATAATTATTGTCGTCGTGCTGGTTTTACTTACAGTTTTCATTTTGAAGAAATTGTCACGAAACTTCTCATATAATTTTACCCTCCAGGTAACATTTAAGATTTAGCGTAAATTGTTAGTTATTATCGGAAAAAGTTGAATCAAAACCAGCATTCAATCATGGACAACGTTACCTATTCACGAGTTTCATGCTTACAAAACATAAAAGTAAACATTTCAGAAAGGCATAATTACACAAGAAATTAAGCTGGGTTTGGCGAAAGTTATACGATAGGAAATGAAATTATCGTTATATTTGAATGCAACACACTTGGAAGCAGATTGTTTACAAATAAATTTGGTCAATTGTTAAGAAAAGCTAAGTGAAAAAGTATTCTTTATAGGTGGTTTCCAGTTTTTAGTAGAATAAAATGTTTTCGTATATTCTGCATATGCCCTAGAACTGACAGCGAAACTAAATTCACAAAATCCGTTGAAATTCAACAGGCACTTACACTTCTTTAAACATTAAACGTCATATCTCAGCTTCTATTACTCCAATATGGACAATTATTTTTATCGTGCCTCTTGAAAGATTGCATATTACAACCATAGAGGTCAAAAACACATATTGTATATCAAACGCCTTTGAAAAATTATTAACGTTACTTATAAACCCTTCCGGTATCTGCGTTTTTATTTCTCTTTAAACATAAAACGTCTTATCTCTGCTTCTATTGATCAAAAAAGGACAATTTCTTGTGCCTCACGAAAGATTGCTTATAGCAAAGACAGAAATCAAAAGCATATATTATTACTCAAGCGCCTTTGAAAAAGGAATAACTTTTCTCATTCACCGAAATTTCTGCTTGGGACATGAAAAAGTCAGTCTGCGGAAAACTGTTTTCCTAATTGATTTAGAGGGATACATTAAGCAAAGAAAATGTGCGTAAATGTTGAAATTTACTTCTGGAAAAAGCACCAATCCAACGCCTTTTGTAGTTCTCATGATATGGGTGTATAAACAAAAGTGCGGTCTGCGCCGACCGATAAATAGACTGAAGTGATATTTTCAACTTCGGCCTCCGTAACTTATTTAAAAACCAAGGTTACCTAAAGCAACTCAACATATTTTGTGGTACCCGCTTTATAATTAAACTAATAAAAGCTGAGCTTTATTAATTGTAATTATTCACCAGAAAAATAATGCCAAGTTATAATAATAAATAAGTTATAATAATAAATATTATAATAATTATTGAATCAAGCACCCCCTGCCCCCAAATTTTTTTATCGTCATATAGACTATGTTACCCGCAGGGAAAAATTATAGATCTATGCGAAGTGTGATCATGATATCTTCAAAGGTGTGGAAATCACAATTTGTGGAAAATCTACGTCTAATTAGTTACTTAACTGTCACAGTTTTAAAAACTGTTTGCTTATGGAGAACTCTATTCCCCATGAAAATATCATTAAAACCATTTATTATTAATACTAGTATACTATATTTCCGATATTTGAAGTACCGAGTTCGAATCTTGATGGGAAATAATTTAAAAAAGCAAATATAAACACCTCTTCACTGATTTATGTGCTTTTATTATGGGGCAATTATGGGGCCAAAATAGACCCTCAGCATTGGAATTTCAACGATTTTGGATTATTTCCTTCAGTTGTGACCAAAAACCTATAATCATGCCAAATATCACGTTTCTAGCACATCGGAAAGTGCCTCATAATTTGTATTCTCCTCCTATATCTTATATAAGAAGCTTTTATATATAATAGATATCAACAATTATTTGGTTGCCATGTAAAGAAAGCTAAAATGCACACAAATTGAAAGATGATATTACTAACGGTAAATGTTTTCTCATTTAAATGCATTGGATTCAACTTTGGCTGCAATGGGAGTTGTCATGTTAATTTATACTTGGTGTTGTAATAAAACATAAAATCACGTCTTTTTCTGAATGTAAACCAGAGATCTCTAATGCAAATCGTTTGCGGGCCAAAAATAAAAAACTTACACTTCAAAAGGACTAAAAATATTTTTGAATTGGAAAAATTGTTCGACAATGAGCCGGGCAGAATTATATAATTAGAATAAGACCAGTGAGAAGGCCACATAAAATGATCAAGCAGGCTATGTGCAGGCTGCGAATTTGAGACCCTTGTTCTAAACGCATTTTTCCGCTAATTCGGTCAATATTCGGTTTCTGTCTTCAATAAAAATTAGTGTTACCCGTGAGGAGGCTATTTTAAATCTTTTCCTTTCCGTTGAGGTTTCTGTTTCAGCGGGAAGGAACATTTTCGATTCTGACCATATGTCATTGGAAGCTCCACTTTCTACCCTTTCAACCTCGAAGTGTATCCCCCCTCCTCTCTCTCCGCATGGTTAGGGTGTGGAGGAAGGTCAACTAGAAGGTCATTAACCGTTCCTTTTGCCTCCTGACGTGGGATGCGCTCCTTCATGTACTTATCCCTGGAAGAATCTTTCTATGCTTTCTACGACAAAGGTCTTCAAACTGTGACCCGAGGAAATCCAAGGATTCCGCGATAGACTTATTTACAGCAGGAAACTTGAACTTGTAATCTATATACTGCAAGATACATATATTATGTAAATAACAATTATAATGATTATAAAATAAATTTATTGCGATTTCTTTATTAGTGAATGGTAAAGGTTTGGTCATTCGGGATTAGTCAGTGCTGCCATTAAAGGGCATTGACATTTTTCCGTAAGATAACAAGTAAAAATCGATTGCTTGACTCACAAAATTTTATTGTTTTGCAAATTTATATTTCTTAAAATGAATATACGAACTCGGGATAAAAACATATTAATCTGAAAAATCAACTTTATATTTCTAAAAGACATAAATCCCATCAAAGTCAATTTCCGGTAAAATGTAGTATTTAATCATGAAAAAAGGTATTTATTTTAGGTTTTTAACATTGGAAAGTGCAAATATCATATCAACCCGAGCAACGCCGAGCAATTTTGCTAGTGGTTAAATAGTAATCTGCATCTATCTACCTATCTCTAGTCTATAGATATCTGTAAAGAAAAGTGTTTGTGTGTGTGTTTTTCTATAAATCAGCAATTACAGCACTTAGAAGCAAGAAAAAGGTATCATTTTAACCGGAATAAAGAGTTAAATGGTGTAGTCATGTTTTAAACCGATTTGATTGATCATTCTAATTTGTTTTAAATATACTCTTTTTTAATTTTCCCCATTTGAATAACATGGAGGTGACTGCAGCTTATTTTTCATTTGAATTTCAATATTACTTAGAAACATAGTTCGAACTTGAGACTTAATAGTTCAGAATCCGAATCCTGATCGAATTATCTTAAAAATTCATTTAGAATCAGAAAAATACGCGATATTATTAGTTTTATGACATTACCAATTAAAAGCAGCCATGACAACTCCCATTGCCGCCGGATTTGAATCCAATGCATTAAAAATGGGGAAACATTTAACGTAGGTAATATCGTTTTTACTTTCTCATACGAAGTATCGAGAAAGTATTGTTATCGCGATAAAATTCGACCTCGAGATTTTTATGGAAGGTGTCGCTGAATCCGAAAAAGTGGTTCTTGCAATGCCGTCTGTCTGTCTGCCATCTGTCTGTTACTGGCACTGGAGCCTAGATGGTAGAGCAAAAATGAGTGAAATCTCATACTTAGGCATTTTATCATACTAAGCAGAGTATGGTTGACATTGCTCAATAATTAAGAGTAGTTTATTGTACACATTTTTAACAATAATTCGATTTTCTCAAAAACGGCTCTAACGACTTTGATCAGATTTCGTACAGTTACTTGTGTTTACGTCTTCAATAATAATTTATAGTTCATATTTCACAAAAATTGAATATAAGGCTAGTTTATTATAGGCAACTTTAACAACAATTCGATTTTCTCAAAAACTATTTTGATCAAATTTCGTACAGTTACTTGAGTATACATCTACAATAATACTACGTATTTCTTTTTTCTCACTGAATGAACATAAGGCTAGTTTATTCTTGGGCAACTTGAACAAAAATTGGATTTTCTAAAAACAGGATCATACGATTTTCATTTTCTAAAGATAACTAAACGACGCATTAGTACCCATATATGAGAAAGTTTGTACAATGTATGTTGTACTGATTTTTTAATTTTGCTTTGTTTACACGGAAACCAAATATATGCTGATTTCTTGAAGTATTACAAATAAATGGTTTCTAATGATAATATTGTCCCATACGAGGACAAAAATTATAAGGCACTTTCAGCTGAGCTTGAAATTTGTAACGGTTATATGTTTTTGGATAAAACCATTTGTAAAAATTCCAAATATTCTAAATTTTAAAAATGTTTGCAGTGCTAGTATTAATAATAAATAGTTTTAATGATATTTTCATGTGGAATAGAGTTCTCCATAAGCAAACAGTTTTTAAAACTGCGTCAGTAACGTAAATAATTAGATGTAGACTTTCCACAAAATGTGATTTCCACACCTTTGAAGATATCGTGACCACACTTCGCATAGATCTATAATTTTTACCCGTGGGTAACATAGGCTATATGACGATAAAAATAATTGTTCATTTTGGAGTAATAGAAGCTGAGATATGACATTTAATGTTTAAAGAAGTGTAAGTGCCTGTTGAATTTCAACGGATTTTGTGAATTTAGTTTCGCTGTCAGTTCTAGGGCATATGCAGAATATACGAAAACATTTTATTCTACTAAAAACTGGAAACCACCTATAAAGAATACTTTTTCACTTAGCTTTTCTTAACAATTGACCAAATTTATTTGTAAACAATCTGCTTCCAAGTGTGTTGCATTCAAATATAACGATAATTTCATTTCCTATCGTATAACTTTCGCCAAACCCAGCTTAATTTCTTGTGTAATTATGCCTTTCTGAAATGTTTACTTTTATGTTTTGTAAGCATGAAACTCGTGAATAGGTAACGTTGTCCATGATTGAATGCTGGCTTTGATTCAACTTTTTCCGATAATAACTAACAATTTACGCTAAATCTTTACGATAATTTAAATGACGAGTTCAAAACTTGACGGGAAATAATTTAAAAAGCAAACTTAAAAACCCCTACACTGATTTACGGGCTTCCCTTATGGGGCATTGCGCGACGAGTTTGTCCTGCGACGAATTGACGTGAGACGAGTTTTCTTGCAACTACTTGACACGCGACGAATTGACTGCGACGGATTGACGATATACCATAAGGTGGCCATATAGTTAAGAAAAATAATTAAAACATTATTGTAAAATAGAGAACGTTCTTTTCTTTTAAGTGAATTTTCACCTCACAATCAGTTGGAACGAAAATCACCTGTGGTTTTACCGTTAATAGTATTCTATTGTTCTGAAATTTTAAACATTTTTAGAC
This sequence comes from Uropetala carovei, assembly GCA_036926305.1. NCBI lineage: Eukaryota > Metazoa > Arthropoda > Insecta > Odonata > Petaluridae > Uropetala > Uropetala carovei. Next base: position 1,452,051 of record JAXCHB010000052.1, on the reverse strand, counting down.
GTGAATAAATCGTCGAATGTAATATTTTCATTAGTAGTTAATTACTAACCAAATCTGTTTGTATACAAACCACTTCCAAGTATATGGCATTCAAATATAACGTTAATTTGATCTACGACCGTATCACTTTCGCCAAGTCCAGCATCATTTCTTGTGTAATTACTCCTTTCTGAAATGTTAACTTCTATGTTTTGTAAGCATGAAACTCGTGAATAGGCAACGTTGTCCATCAATGGCGTCGGCAGGGGGAGAGGCAAGGGGGGGAGGGGGGGGCAGCTGCTCCCCCTGGAAATGTGTAAAAATGTAAATATTATATTAGATATTATTTTAAAACATGAAAAAATTGGACATGCAAAAAACCTTATCATGTTGCGTACGGATGGCGAGAACTCTCGCCATTCAAATGTCACTTTATTGTAACAAAGACCTTATTTATTGATATCACCAGGGCCGTCTATAGGCGGTAGGCAGGTAAGGCATCGCCGTAGGGCGGCACCTCACTGGGTGCGGCAAATGAGTTGGTCTCGTATTCGCCCGAATTGCGGTAGTCATAAGTCATTGTCGTTGAAAAAAGACAACAAATTCATATCCATAGAATACGAAAAAATATGGCGAGGCTGAAGTTTAGATGCAAACACAAAAGTCGGTATCAGTGCAAGCCTCCAGTTTCTACCTACCCCGGCGACCGATAATGAAAGGTGGCACTTGGGTTTTCTTATTTCCACCGCATTGGGCTTCGTTACACTTCCCACGGGCTCTTTCCCCACCCCTCTTACATCCTTCGCCTTCCTCCCCCATCCCTCTCTTTTGTTTCCCCTTGTGGTAACAGGGGCTGTAAATTCGACTGCCCCTGAGCTTGAGACGAAAATAATGGTATGGGAGAGAAATTTTTGTTCCTAGCGGATTCTTAGGAACATGAAAGGAAATTAAAAACTGTTTTTAATAGCGGAATTTAAGTGACCAGGTTTCCAAGAGCTCACTGCTGTACAAAATGAAAAAATCGGTATAATGTACATTGTACAAACTTTCTCATATAGAAATCAGTGGCGGATCCAGGGAGCGAAGCAAAACCGAAAAGAAAATCAGATTCACATTCACGAATCGACCAAGTGCATCATGTATAAGTTCGTATGCTCGTACAGCAAAGTGCTAAAAAAAACGTTCTATGTAACGTAATGAAATTATGAATTGATTTTTTACTTTCCTATATATGTAGTATATCGTATGTATAGAGATAGTATTGTAATCGTGAAAAGAATACTAATTCCGTTAATATTTATCGTAGAATTTCATTTAAAAAATGCCAATAATCAGGATTTTCACCACAATGCTATGATGTAACTTTCAATCGTCTTATTTGCAAAAGGTATTGCAATTTTGCAATGATAGATCGGGAATTTCACCACCCGCTGTGAGGATAGACTACACTGAGTCCTAGTGAGGGTCGCTAATCCTCTCTAAGGAGGGTCAAAATGGAAGAGCAGGTAGTCTTCCAAAACATGGCCCCCGATATGAGACATAAACCATTAAAGGTATTCTTCTCGATGTACAAATTATACATCGAAATTTATTATGATTATTGAACGTCATAAATGAAGCTTGCCTTGTTGTTTCGAATTTTAGAAGAGAGAGTTATCATTCTCTGTTCATTTATGTTTGCGTCTTTGAAAATCGAAGTACATACATACTTATCCTATGGCCACCTTGTAATTCCGATTTCTTAGATTTTGGATTTATTTTGTGTTATTTTTTAAAGTTCTGTTTTCACCTTATTCGTCCGTCTGCTGATGTGCAAGATTCCAATTATAATAAAAGGCAGTATTAATTGGTTTGTCCTCTGACTGGTTGTTTGTTTGGTCCATGTGTCACGCTGTATAGAAATTCTGACAATTCGTTAAATGGTGTACACAGAGGATCGAAAATTTGACAGGATATTTAAATGGGATATATGAAGGTAACGGCGTAATATATCTCGAAAAATGTCGCAAGATCGACCTCTAGGAATTATTTTCATTTCTCGTAAGATAATATGTAATATTTAAAATTCCGCTCAGCAACCCTTGTTCCTATTGCAAATGAAAATTGGAAATTTTGACATGCGTCCTACGGACCAAGAATATTTTAAAGAAAAAGGAACATTTCTTAATTTGAAAGTCAATTTATCCTTCTATTCGGATTTGCTGGAATTTGGGCGTAATTCCGTGTTTTTAACTAACCATGCCAATTGTTGTATCATTTCACGTGTGTAATGCAAAAATGTCAATGCGGTGTCTATATGCGCTCGAAAGAGATGTAGAGGGAGGATGGCGAGAGGGTTGTAGAGGAAGGAGGTAAATATTGGTATTCAACCGGAAATACGGGAGGTTTTTGCAGGATACGCAAAAGATTCATTTTTCATAACCTTTACGATTAGGTGCAGTAAATACAAATTTAGTCGACCAAAATTAATTTTAATCATTTAAAGATTTTCTGTGGAATTGTTCGTATTATGTGATAATACCAGTGGGTATGCACATCTTCAAAGTTTTCCAAGGGGCACGCTGATCAAAAGGGTTGAATATCACCCTCTGCCACCCACCAGTCTGGTGATTTGCAGGGTATCATGTAGATGTAGACAGAAAGAGGAAAGTGAGGGGAAGAATGATCGGGTGTAGGGAGATAGGGTATTTGTGTCAAAGTATTTATCAGGTCGGAGTGGATTTTAACCCATGCTCGAAATGGAAAATGTTACAAAACGGAATGCTTGTATTGGTCGTGGAATGGAAATTTTTATGAAACGGGACGCTATGTTATAAGGGACAGTATTTCTAAGTGTCTGTCGAAAGAGAACGGTATCATCGGCGCGTGTGACGAGCCGGAGCGGCATACCGGTGCATTCCGGCTCATTCCGAGTTTGATTCTAAGCTGCTTTAAGGGAAATAAATTAGCCATTTAAAATATAATTTGAGTTAATTTCAAGAGGATATTCAACACTGTGATAATATAATTCATAGTGATTCAGTGGTGAGGATTTGTTGTTATTTGGGAGCCGGTTAAGTAAAATTTTGCTGGATTGGGAAAAATTGTGTCCACACATGGGTAATAGGCATTTTTGTATTTTGCCATCCCTGAAAAATTCTCTACCGACATCCATGTTGTCCATGATTGAACATTGGCTTTGATTCAACTTTTTCAATAAAAACTAGTAAGTTACGCTAAACCCCCCCCCCCCTACCATCAGCGTTGAGTGCCTCATTTGTTTATTTATTATTTATTATTCATCTATGAGTTATTTTCAATCGAATGACACTCATGGTGCCAGTATTACGTTTTTTAATGTTTAACCTTCCCCCTCTCCTCCTCCTACCATAAGCCTTGAGTGCGTCATTTGTTTATTTATTGTTAATTATTCATCAACGAGTTATTTGCAATCGAATGACACCCATGGAGCTAGTATTCTGTTTTTAAATGTTTAACCTTCCCCCTTCCCTCCGCCTACCATAAGCCTTGAGTGCGTCATTTGTTTATTTATTGTTAATTATTCATCTACGAGTTATTTGCAATTGAATAGCATCCATGGTGATAGTATTATGTTCTTTAATGTTTAACTTTCCCCCTCTCCTTCCCCTACCAAAAGCCTTGAGTGTGTAATTTGTTTATTTATTTTTAATTATTCATCTACGAGTTATTTGCAACCGAATGACATCCATGGTGCCAGTATGATGTTCTTTAATGTCTAACCTTTCCCTTCTCCTCCCCCTACTTCCGTGAGTGTAATTTGTTATTCATGTACGAGTTATTTGCAATGGAAGGATATCCATGATGCCATTATTTCATTTTGTCATACTATTCCATCTTCCTTTTCTCATCCCCATACCCACTCGTCCTTAAACGTTAATGGTTTATTTTTACGTGTCATTGTTGCCAACATTCCGTTTATATTACTTCCGCTCTTCCCCATCTTCATAAGGTGAATTGGAAATTTCGATGAATACTACATTCGATCAATTGTGGGTCGGTGAATTTACCTTTCAATGAATTGTGATTCGGTGAATTGCGATTCAGTGAATTGTGGTTGTGGTGAATTGTGAATCGGTGAATTTTGGTCGGTGAATTGTCTTTCGGTGAATTGTGGTCGGTGAATTTTCCGTAAGCCAGACGAACCAAGGAATTTTTTCGTGATTTAAATTCGTCATTCTCTGAATAAGTGTTATTCAAGCATCCCTACCAAATTTCAAGCTTCTATCATTATTATTTCTTGAGTTATTAGCGTTTGCATAGAGTAACCAACCAACAGACGACGGCTTTTATTATATTAATGATTATAGGTAATGTTGATTAAATTCTTGATACAAAATTGTGTACTAAGAAAGTTTGTGTTTTGGAATTATATGATAAAAAATTGTAGGAGCAATATACATAGGAGCAGAAAATAGTATAAAAATGGCCATTTACAATTCATAATGAGATTTCTTGGATGCATACTAATTGATCCCACATAATAGCCTTGTACAGCTCTTTCAAAAGCTTGCGGCACATGCGCAGAAGACGATTTTCGGTATGGAAATGTCCACTTTAGAAATGCGAACTCTGTAGGTGTGAGCGTGTTTACAATTGTGAGAGAGCAGCCATTGTGCCTTCGTTGCCAACCGTGCCGCTGTGCTATTAGATTCACTTTTTTATTATCGGTGTTCTGTTTGTTGTTTGGTTATCAAATTTTTCTTATTTCTCATTATTGTTCGCTTTGTTGATCTTTTATTGAGTTTTTCTTGTTGCTCTTCCATTTTCCATTATTAGTTGTTATTATTGTTATTAGTTACCGTCTTCAGGTTTTACTTTGTTCCCGCGTATTCGCTATTTTTCATTTTTTTAATTAATATTTGTTGCTTATTTATATTTGTTACTTTTTCTTCCGTTTGTGTGTAATTTTTTTAACATTGATACCACGTCATCCACTTCTATACTTGGTAATAAAAAGGTGATTCATAATCAGGCGCGAGAAATAATTTATAATGTGCCGAGTTTTGTGAAGAAAGAAGCAGCAGAAGGAATCACTATCCCAATCAAAAGTGTGCATGAGCGGGTTATGGAGGCAACAGGTGTGTCAAAACACACTTTATTACGAATATCGAACGAAGGAGCTGAATTGGCAAAAGTTTCCAAAACAGGTTTCAAAAGTCCACGGAAGATCAAACTCCAGAAAAGCCCGAAATCTTCTGTGGATGATTTTGATGTCCAGATTATATGGGGAACTGTTAATGATTTCCACATTACAGAAAAGAAACACCCCACTCTAGGTGCTCTGCTTCCTAAGATAAGAGAGAGCACAGGTTTCAAAGGAGAGTTTGGTTCACTTATTGTTAGACTTCTCCTTAAGAAAATTGGATTCAACTACGTATAAAGATACATATGATGAATTTATGTTCATTTAAAAAGTTCTACTGATATAATTTCTTCACAGGTGGAGGAAAACTTCCAATAATAAGGCCGTTCTCTGCGAACGCGAAAATATTCGCTTGAAGCGAATAGAATATTGGTCTTGTCTCTAGATATTCACCTTGTATGGTTAAAGAGTTTTTCCTTTTTGAAATACTTCAAAGTTAAATTAGTGCAAAATCAAACTATATACATGATAAGTTACAGTTCAGAACATTTCCGCCTCTTTTAAAACTGGATCTGGTAGTTTGGCCAAGCTGCGGGTTCCAATGCTTCGCTTCCCCTCTCCACAACCGCTTTCCCCTACACTACGTCACAGTCCACGCAGGAAGGTGCTATAAGGTTTTGAAAGTACTGTACCATTCTCTGCATAGCCTATTATAGTCACAATATGAAATATAGGATGAAGTGTATTTATTGTCTGCTTACTTAGCTACCAAATATACTTGAGTATGTCAAGTTTTTCAGACCTAAACTTTCTGGCATGTAGTAGAGGGTCAGTTTATGCCTGGCTAACATTTTTGAGAGGTTGAAATACATCATAGAAGTCTGGCTACTGCACGCCAGAATCCTGCTTTTTGGGTGTATTAAGGGAGAAACCCTACTTAATACCCATAATCCATTAATTTCACAATTTTATTTGCTACAATTTTCCTTCATCTATAGTAGCACACCAGTATTGTTTTCAGAGACTATTCCTATCATAACTACCTATCTCAAAAACTAGATAATATTTTATTTTTCTCTTAAATATTTAATGTGAATTATGGTAGCAGAGGATGGCACAAAAATGTTTTTATTGTTGATCTTCTATTTATATAATAAGGATGAACATTAATCTATATTATAATATCTTAACTTCTGCTGCTGCTGTATGGCCGATCTGAGCATTTTGATTGGTGCCCAAAAGCAGCAGTCCTTCCTCTGGTGGTAAGGAATTTAACTATCTTATTATTCGACTGGAGAGCCTGTTTTAAAATTGTCAGGTTATCTGAATTTTTTCCTTAACTGTTTTCCTGTTTTAATGCAATGGTAGAATTGCAAACACTCAATTCATCAAGAATTTTAATCGCCTGTCAATTACGAAATTTGATCATTCAAAATGATTGCCACCATATTTCCTATTGTAATTTAATAAAATTTCTGGCATTAATAGTTTTAACTAGATTTCAGTATTAAAATGTATGTTAATTGTAATGAATCTGCGTAGAATTTGGTACTAATCGTTGTGTTGTAACTTGCCAATATGACAAACGTAAACTCCTGTTTTGTGTTTATCCAATTTGTTTTTCATTATCTATCAATAAATAAATCGTAGCTAATTGAGACCATGTGGAAATGTAAATAAGCAGACCAATATAATTTCACTTTCTTTTTCTTCACAAAATAGATAAATCTCACAGCAATGTTTGCATAGCCTCATGTAATTAAAATGGTAAGCAGCATGTCCAGTAAATAATTTAAACAACAATTGAGATTGAATAGCAATGACAAGAAAATGTTTATCTCATTACTAAAATAAACATATCTAAGCCAGCAATTGACTTCTAATATGTTAATCTGTTAATGTCTTCTGCTTCCATTTACCAAGCTTTAGTAGTTAAAGAAACCTCAGCAGAAGGAATTGAGCTATGTAATCATATGACTTGAGAGCTTGTGACATGCTTCATAGTCCGATTATTTTAGTTACTAAAAATAATATTCCTGAATAGTTAAAACAAGGTTTCATTTCCTCTGTATTTAAGGTACGTTAATTTATTACTCTTAGCATTTTTTATTAATAAGAGCAATATTTCTTTTCAGATTTATATACAGTAAAACCTGGTTAATTCGAAATTCACGGGACCAAAGAAAGAGCATTTCGAATTAAGAAGAACCTCTATAATTCGAAATTTACAAAAAAGCGTGATTTACCAAATTTAAAAAATGCAAATATAAATTACAGAAAAAGAAAAGAATATGACACCATATTAAAACACAGAAAAAAAGGATGTACTACACATGCATACCTCAAAATATGATGTCGATGAGTAAAAGTCAAATTTAGGATTACTCATTTAAACATTGAAACATATATGGACATATAATTAAACCACTAAAATGTTAATAATGTCTTTCACTTATTTCAACTTAAAAGTAAATAAATAAAAGTGTGTAATAAAATATTAATTTAAATTTATTTTAAAAAGTTGGTTATTTTCCCGTTTCAATTTCAGGGCACTCCCTAGCGCAATGTGTTGCATAATGGCATCAACTTTTTCACAGATATTCATCGGCACGTCTGGCATCCCGGACATGTACCTTTGAAGGGTATCTTAAGCTTTTAAAACATCCTCCTTAGATGGCAATGGCACATCCACCCTAGCATCGACGTTATCCACATCGTCTTCTTCGTCGCTATCACTCGCAACGGTTTTCGATTCGTCGATCGTGGGGTCATACACAACCGACGTAACCAAGTCATTATCAAAGGAAACAAAGTCTCCGAAACTGACAGACCCCAATACATTACTGTCGATTACTTCCTCCACTTCTGTACCTTGGAACACTTCTGCCGGCTGCGAAGATAGCCCGCTTTTCTTAAAACAGTTGGCGATGGTTTGACAATGCCCGGCACGCGTCTAAAATCGTCCATTTTCGTAAATTATCCTGCGAACATCCATTTGTAATTTGCAGCTAGTATGACGACAATAGCTTTTTTTCTGTAATGACTTTTTAAATTTTGAATGATGCCCTGGTCGAGTGGCCGCAGAACACTGGTTGTTTTCGGCGGAAAATACAGCAACTCAACATTGGGCGTATTTATCTGATCCACATGGTGAGCAGAACAGTTGTCTAGTGTCAACAAAATTTTACGATTTTGCACCGCCACACGTTTTACACGTTTTTGCATTCTTATTAAAAAACTTTTGAATATGTCTGGTGTCATCCACACCTTTTTGTTATGCTCGTAAATTATCGGCAAATAATCTCGATTAATACCTTTGAAACAGCATGGGTTGCCATATTTTCCGATGAGTACAAGTTTTTCTTTATTCGACCCATCCATATTTGTGCAGAGCACGGCGCGGCGGTGAGACGCTCCTTACTACGTTTGCCGCCGTGACATTTTTCGCCTCGGAGAGCCAAAGTACGATAGGGCAACATTGAAAAAAAATGCGTTTCATCCATATAAAAAATGTCCTTGAGCGCGTACTTCTCCAAAACATGTTTATTACTTTGCAGCCAGGTCGTCACTTCCTCTTCGTTAATTTTTTGGGCATCACCACGTACTGCGAGACAAACAATATTGTGGCGTCTTTAAAATCATCCAACCACCCATTGGACGCTTTAAAATCTTCAATGTTCAAAGCGTTCGCAAGACTTCTTGATTTTTCAATGAGCATCGGGCTTGTCACAGGTAAATTCGCTGCTCGTACTTGTGAAAAAAAATCGGACAGTTCTTCCTTGAGGTCTTCGTTTTTCGCAGGCCGTGAACGCTCCCTTTAAATTTATAAAAACTTTCTTCAATCTTTGCCCGATTATTTAAAATTATAGATAAAGTCGAGTTCGGAATCCCATACTTTGAGACCAGCTTTCCTTTCGATTCTAACTTCTTGTCAATGTCTTGCAGCAAAGACATTTTTTCAGCAAGAGTAAGAGTCTTATATGCACCACGAACCGGAGCCATTGGAGGGTATATTTAAAAAAATATTTTATAGCAATAAATTTAAATATAGTCTCTCTTGCAGTTATTAAACTAAGAATATTATTTAAACAAGTAACTAACAATGATGAAAAATACAATCTAATACGAAATAAACAACGAACCAAAGGAATATTGGAACTCAAACTCGCAAAACAGTAGAGAAATTGAGGGGATGGACCGAATCTTGTGACAATACCCAACGCCCAGTCGGTATGATCACGATCGCACAGTGTTTGTAAACCAGCCGACATAGTGCCAGAAATATTTAAGAAATTTCATTTAGTTTCTTTTTGGTAAGTTTTATTTCGAATTATATCGACAAAAATGCGTTGATATTCCGAGAATCGGGCAAAATTTTTTTTCGAATTACGAATTATAGAGACTTTCGAATTATTGAACCACATTTGTATGAAATTGGCTTTTTCGGTCTTTCACATGTTAAAAAATTTCGAATTACGTCGAATTTTGAAATATAGAGGTTCGAATTAACCAGGTTTTACTGTAATAGTTAAAAATAAACGTTTTTCCTACCAGTGTAAGTGGAACAAGAAAATGATACTGTCAGCGACTGTAGCCACAGATTCTGAATAAATGACAATGAACATTAGGTGACAGGCTGTTTACTCCAGAGCAGCGTGAAAACATTTATGTTTTACAGTGAGAACCTAGAACTTACCGAAATTTACTTGACTTAGTTGCAGAAACGGTTTTTTTTACATTCCTTCTAAAAGGTGTGTACATTAAAATGATTTCATTTAGTAAAGCATTTGTACTTAGTGCTGTAAGTGTATTAGAGTCCATGAAAATCCTTTTCCTCATTGCCTTCTTAACCTAATAACTCGACCCAATTCATTCTTAGATTGGCAGCAATAAAGTTTCTGACCGAGCAAAACTATTGATGCAACTTAATAGGTTTGACCTTTACTCAAGTACATATGGTATATTTTTCATTACTACCCCTAAATGAAATAGAGTGAATGACCTTAACATGAGGTTTTAGAATACAAAATTGCTCACAAAGGAAGAGTGTAACTTTGAATTACAAGTGACCATTGATCGTAAGAAATAACATTCACATCTAAAGAGATAGAACAATTATTGCCTGAATCATGTGCAGGTATTTTTACTTATTTCTGGAAGTGAAAGGTGTCCAAAAAATGAAATTTCCACACATATCTTACCAATGAAAACACTTAAGGCAAAAAAATATCTTTTAATTTCTGAAGAATCTTGGTGCAGCTTGGGAGAAATTTTGTGATGAAGAATGATAATAAATTAATAACAGTATTTCAAGAAACATAGGCATGAAGGAAAATTAATTAATTTACATTTATGTTTACCTATTATGTAATTTTTATTTATTTTTTATTTTAATTTTCAGAAATTTCATTTGCATGCTGTTGTATGCTAAAATTGAAAAATAATGCCACTTTTCAACTGGTTACCATATCTGAAATTCATCTGTAATTCAATCAAATTAAGTGAACATGAGTAAAACGAAACTGTATCTCATGTAAAAATTGCTATTTAAAAAAATAAAATGCAATGATTGTGTTAGATATGGATTTTTGAAAAATATTCTCATTTGTTTATAATTTATAATATAATGTTTTTTATCATTGTTCATTGCAGTACATTATGTTTTCTTTATTCTTTTGGTGTCCAGATGTGGTACTGTATCACATGTCTTTCATGCTGACCAAGGATTGTGTTGTGGTGTGTGTGCTGCATTTCGTATCACATAAGTATCAACTGGCAGTTTGATTGTCAACAAAAATGACTTGCACTTTGAGGAATACTCTTATGTAAGCAATAATTAGAAATAAGACCAATGTAGAAATAAAAAATAACTTTTTTCTGTTTGGGCAAACACAAGATTATCCATATTTTGGTCACTGAAGCATGATTTTGTAATTTGCTAAGAAGCCTGGTCAGATGTATCATTGAGTAGGCATTCACTCTCCAGTCATTTAGATGAGTAATAAATGTTTTAATATAGCCTATTTCATTTAGCTGAAAGAAATTGTTATTGCTATTGCTTTTTGTAAAACAATGGTAAGTATTCAAGGACAAGCTCTTACAAAAGTACTTATCTGTGATATCCACAACAACTTTCTGAAAAACTAGATGCATATTTCAGATAAAAAGCAGACATCTTCAGTAGTAATTTACCGAAAGTAGATTATAAATTCTGTTAGATCAATTGAAATTATCTTAATTTGAGACCAAAGTGTTAGGATTGCTTGGCATTCTATAGACCAATGTTTCCCAACTGGTGTTCTGCCATCCACCTGGTACTTGGTTGCCCTTCAATTCATAAAGACTTAACAAAACTGTACCAAATTTTGCCGTATTCAGTGGCCACCACGAGCACCAAATATTTTCTGTTAAATGAAAACATTCAATTTTTGCATTCTAAACAAATTTGCACATCGATTTGACGCCTCTTTAAAAATCAGTGATGTGAATATAAAAAAATATTATTTTAGACATTTTTTTGTTCAAGTACTGAGTTTCTACGATGATCATAAATAATTTCAAGATGCAAATGAAAAATATGCTGTACTCATTTCCATTGCTATTCTAATGGGAAAATAGAAACTTCTGAAATCAAACTTGGGATAATGGGATTGGAAGTAAAAATAGCCCTCGACATTACCCTGGATGAAAGTAGACTCTGTGCAAAATTTGGTTGCACTGGTTCTAGAGGTATCCCAATGCATAGAGGACAAATGAACTGATAGACAACTTTAATTTTGATCGAAGGTTTTCGCGTTATTGAGGTTTGATGATATCATCTGCTTTTGGTTTCAGCTGCATCAGGAACATGATGTGACTGATGTTTCGCAACCGTTGCAAATGGCTTCTTCAGGGTGAAGTGAATTGCATGGGAATTGGCCACATATATATATATAGGCCAGAGTGTCGTCGTCCCCTCCTCCTCAACCAAAGGTTTCTAGAGAGTCCCCAATCCCCCCTTCCCCCACCTCTCCCTCCACCTTCTCTCATGGAGTCAGAATCCCTTTCACCGATTCTAATAATGCCTGCCGTATTCTCTCTTGACCGTTGAAACAGTTGTTTCCACATTTGGCTTAATTCCCAGCCATCGTCTTTGTTAAAATTGTTGGGCCATTTTTCTATTTCAACGAATTCTCGGATTAAACGAAGCAAGTAACACTTTTCCCTCGCGAGAACCTTGGCATCCACCATTCTGATCTGATGCTCCTTTCCTAAACTTAAATTTTCCACAATCGCTGATTCCTTACACTGCTTGTTTTTCAAAGCTCTGCAGTGTTCATTCAACCCTCACTCAATCGAGCACCCTGTTTGTCCAACGTACACATTACCACAGGTGCAATGAACCTCATATATCCCTTCGGTGTTTAAGAGGGTGGAGCCGGTCTTTAGCCGAAGGTAGCTTTTCTTTCATTTTAGTAACGGTGCTGAAACGCAGGCAGATGTTCTCCTTGCATAGGATCTGAGCAGTCTTCTCTGATGTTCCTGTAACGTAAAGAATTTTGGCGTACGATACGGGTTTGGGTCGCTCTTCAGGTGTTAGTTTCTTCTTGGAAACCAGATTTCTTCTTATGAAGGATTTGGTGTATCCGTTGTCAACGAGAGCTTTAGTTATGTGGGATTCTTCAGCCTTTAGTGATGCAAGATCGGAGAAAACCTTTGCCCAGTGGATAAGGGTCTCAATGAGCATGGACTTCTGCTGCGGATAGTGATGACAGGCCGCATGGAGATACCGGTCCATATGTGTTTTCATCCAGTAAACCATGCGATGTAATTCGCCCTTTAGTCCTCTCCTCATCAGCACGTCTAGGAATGCTAAGAAACCATTCTCCTTGATCTCCATCATAAATTGGATGGATGGGTGGTTTTTATTTAATTCACTGGGCAAAGGTTGCATCACTAAAGGCTGAAGAATCCCACATAACTAAAGCTCTCGTTGACAACGGATACACCAAATCCTTCATAAGAAGAAATCTGGTTTCCAAGAAGAAACTAACACCTGGAGAGCGACCCAAACCCGTATCGTACGCCAAAATTCTTTACGTTACAGGAACATCAGAGAAGACTGCTCAGATCCTATGCAAGGAGAACATCTGCCTGCGTTTCAGCACCGTTACTAAAATGAAAGAAAAGCTACCTTCGGCTAAAGACAGGCTCCACCCTCTTAAACACCGAAGGGATATATGAGGTTCATTGCACCTGTGGTAATGTGTACGTTGGACAAACAGGGTGCTCGATTGAGTGGGGGTTGAATGAACACTGCAGAGCTTTGAAAAACAAGCAGTGTAAGGAATCAGCGATTGTGGAAAATTTAAGTTTAGGAAAGGAGCATCAGATCAGAATGGTGGATGCCAAGGTTCTCGCGAGGGAAAAGTGTTACTTGCTTCGTTTAATCCGAGAATTCGTTGAAATAGAAAAATGGCCCAACAATTTTAACAGAGACGACGGCTGGAAATTAAGCCAAACAGGCAGTCCCTGCTTTTTGTCGGTCTGCTTTTCGTCGCAGTTTTCAGGAAGGTAACCTCCCTTAAGGGGAAAAGGAGCTGCATGACGTTTCCGCTTGCAAGCGTCGCCAACCTAATGAAGTACTTGCAGTCCTCACTTTATCGTCAGGTTACCTTCCTGAAAACTGCAACGAAAAGAGGACCGACAAAAAGTGGGACTGCCTGTAATACTAATTAATACTCGGTCATTTATCTACAACAGGTCGTGCTAACACTTATTTCGGAACAATATGCTCTTATTCGTATGAAACCCACAATTTCCCACATGCAGTGTTGCCACATCGCGTTCAATTAAATCGCGTTTTCTGAGGAAAGAAAGAGTCTGCCGACATTTGGACATACAATGTTTTCGTTTTAAAATTTCGCGAGGATTTCCGTGATTACATTCTTATACGGTCATTTTGGGACACCCTGTATAGATACAAATACCTTGATGGGAAGGCACCTCGGCAAGCTGGTGCCCGGGTGCATTGCACCCACTGCACCTCGGGTAGGCATGCCTGTGTGCAGTACTACTCCCCTAAAACGAAAAGCAGGCGCTGCTTAAAAAATCAATTTAAAAAGTGTTTTTTGCTATACTTGTGAATGTAGCCCCTGTGAGGTGAGCAACCGATGCTAATGGGTAGGCATTTTGACCCCCCCCCTAAAAAAATTTGCATATATGTTGCATCTAGATTTTGTAAATGTAAAACTTGGTAAAAGTATGACTTTTTGTAAGTTGGGAAAATGTGGAAACAGGTGAAAAAATCTTCCACAATTCCTTCAATTTACTAAATAAGTTATTTAAACTTTGTTGTTTTGTCCTTGGTAACAGATCTTTCTGCTAAGTTGGCATGTGAAGTGGAGTTCTGTCTGGAGGGAAGGAGATTCATGAACTGCATTTGCTGAAAATTGATCAAAGAAATATATATTTCAAATATCTTTAAGTAAAGTTAACTAGTTGTACTTCATGATGTTTTCTTTCTCAGCTTAACCATAATTACTATTGTTGCCTTCATCATTTATCATTAGTTTTATTTTTATGAATTCTGATTCCTCAATAGTATGGTCCTTATATGGAGAAAATTTTTTTGTTGAGATTTTCTTCGGGAGAACCACTACTTTTTTCCCTTTCAGTGTGAAGATGCTGGGTCTAAAATTTTGACTCAATTGAACATTATTTAGGGGTGGCTCATCGGGGCTGAAATATTTCACATTTGTAGAAGATTTGTCAATAATTGAAAAATTGGATATACGAGGTCTGACAAAAAAGTAATGAGACTAGTTCAAAAAAAAAATTTATGGTGTCTATTGATCTACAGTAATGTGGTCTCCTTCAAAATAACACCCTTCTGAGTGCACACACTTCTGCCAACGGTCCTGCCACTGTCTGTAGCATTTCTGGAAGTCATCCTTTGAAATGCTGTTCAAGGCCTTGGTTACGGCTGTTTGGATGTCCTTTGTTGACTGAAAATGATGTCCTTTCACCACTGACTTTACTTTTGGGAATAAAAAGAAGTCACAAGGGGCGAGATCCGGCGAATATGGGGGCTGCGGCAACACTGAAATGCTTTTGGCTGCCAAAAATTGCCCTACTGACAGGGCAGAATGAGCCGGGGCATTGTCGTGATGGAGAATCCAGTCTCTGGCGATGTTTGGACGAATCCGATTGACTCGCTTTCACAGTTTCTCGAGGATTTCCATGTAGTGCTGTTGATTGACTGTTTTTCCAGGTCGGATCGCACAAGATACTTCACCAGAGCTGGTTTTTCGTCCGTCAGAGAGGTTGATGGCCGCCCGGAGCGATGCTCGTCTTCAACGGCGGTTCTGTCGTCGGAAAACATTTTGTGCCAGCGGAAAGCTTGTGATCTTGACATTGTCTCTTCTCCAAAAGCCTGCTGAAGTTTTCCATAAGTTGTGGTGCCATTTTCATCGAGTTTCACACAAAAGAAAATGGCATAACGCTGTGCGATGTTTCGCTCTTCCATTTCTGTAACGAGGTACCCAAACACCTCTTCACTCTTTAAGCGATTACTCGAGACAGAATGAACGCATGCCAGTGAAATTTTGGGGACGAGTGGGGGAAGAAACAAAGTAAAACATTATATGCGGTAGAATGTTACATTGTTGCCGATACAGCCGGAACAAAATCAGTCGCATTACTTTTTTGTCAGACCTCGTAATCAACTTGTCTGCCACAATTTGGCTTTATTTTCCATTTTTTGTATTAAGGTAGAACAAAGGAAGGGATTAGTCCACTAAAATATTTTTGAGAGAGCTTTATTAATGTCACTTAACATTTATGTCTTTCACAAGTGTTGCCTTTGAAGAGTCGGGATACATTTTAAGGGACACAACTTGCAGTAAATCCTGCTTCTGAGCTTCATCTGTGGTGTGGTACTGTTCAATTAGAGCTACTGCTGTCTCAGCAGAATCATTAACTACTTTCAGGTTCTTAACAATATGAAGAACATGAAGATAGTCCTCTGTTATATCCCAAGTCAATGGGCCAGCATCAAGGAAGTCTGAATTCACATCAAGCCATGAAAAAAGAGCATGTGAATTTGAAGTCACCAGGCCCTCTAACTTAAGTGTTTTCCACTTGAGAAGACTTCCAGGTCTCTTCAAATTCACGTCAACCCTCTTTGGAGGCTCAGTTATCCTTAGTCCCTGACAGCCCTTTTCTCTTTGGGCACAGAAAATTGATATCCTGTTGAATCTTGATCATTTTCATAGCATCGTTATATGTTATATCAAAAAGACCCTCTAATTTGTCCATGAAGTCATAGATGCTCTTTAGCTGGGCAGGGTTTTCACCATGGGCACGGTTTTTCATTATAGCTTTCCACTCATTATGAAGCTACATTACGTTGTCAGTACAGTGTTTGGCTCGGCTGCAACAACCTACAGCTCATTAAGGAACTCGTCTCTTTCACAAAGCATGATCTTCAGCTTTCCACTGCTGCCCTAAATAAAATGTATGGGCAAATGCGGTACCTGATCGAGCGAAGAGCTGGTCGCACTAACTTTTTTGTGACAAAGATGTGACTGTGAAGACAAAAGAAGCAATGGTTTCTGCCTTAGACCGGGACACTCCTGAGGACCCTCTGAAACGGTATCCTGCCCATCTGTGCACGGGACTTGAGAAGAAGAACCTCGATGACTTTGTCACATCGAATACAAAGAAGTTTTTCGAATGTCTCGGTCTCCAACAGGGCTTTCTCGCTACGAACCCCCATACTTGGAAATGTTGGGGTGCTAAGTGCTAATTTTGTTCTTTGTGTGGAGCATGTAACGTGTTCGAAAGAGGAGCTCGATACTTCAATATTTGATAGGTGCGAAACTAGATCAAGAATGGCAAAATTCGGAGAAAACCCCCAAGAACCGATTTTGCCTCCCTAAATCGGCTGATATTCTTAAATTCTGTGATAACTTGCTAGGTTTTTTCCTGCGAGGGGAATATAAATGAAAAAGTAATAGATTACACATACTGTAGCTTCCTTTATTGTCATAATTTTTCAAGTGTAACATAAGATATTCTGCACTGTGGAGTAGAGACGAGTTGATTGTTGAACGACATCAATTTAAGGTGTGCACA
Source organism: Uropetala carovei (assembly GCA_036926305.1). Lineage (NCBI taxonomy): Eukaryota > Metazoa > Arthropoda > Insecta > Odonata > Petaluridae > Uropetala > Uropetala carovei. The sequence continues at coordinate 1,434,851 of JAXCHB010000052.1, read as the reverse complement.
GTGTTGCCTTCTTACGAGTTCCTTAATGAGCTGTAGGTCGTTGCGCGGTGCCTATGTTGCAGCCTAAGCCAGAAACCACGCTTTCAAGTAAATATTCACTATGAACACACACATTCTTCTAATATTGCGGCTTTCCGCACTAGAGAGCTTAAACTGCCGGTGAAAAAGGAACATTTTGAGGGAATAAAGTGCCTTTGACATCCACCTGGCGTGATGGAGAGCGCCAGGATACCTGAAGGGGAAACCATGGGATAGAGTACCGCCGAGAAAAATGATCGACAGCTCCAAGAACTCCTTATAGTCATCCCGCAGTTGAATGTGCTCAAGCTGCTCCTTTGCAAATGCTATGATGCTCTCTTCCTTGCCTTCTAGTGTGGATTTTACCTACACATAAATATAAGTGCGACTGTTAAAAGAAGAGTGAGATATTACATGATTACAGAAAATATAACAGGATGACCTGATGACAGTGAAATTAAACATGCGTGAACGGTATCAGTCGCCAGCAGGAGGCGGCTTAGAAACAACAGCGCCTTCAGCGCTGCCGTTCAGGCTGAGTGGCCGGCGCAGCGGCACGGGCGGACACTGCTCTGTCAAAACAACGCTCTTGTGGCTAGTATCGATCACATAACGAACTTTCGGTGCATTTTCGGCTTCATTTATCATTCCTCATGACAGGAAGAAATAAATGCGAAGCAATCACCGCACAACTGACCAGTCAGTGCGGCGTTTGTGGTTTTTCACTGAATTTTGCAATTTTTGATCGAGTTTCGCTCCTATCAAATACTGAGGTAAAGAGCCTCTCTTTCGCATACGTTACATGCTCCACACAAAGAACAAAATTAGCGTTCAGCACCCCAACATTTCAAACTTTTGTCTTTTGAGGATCACCCTAGTGCTCATGCTGGAAGCGAAAGCGCCTAAAAATGAAGAGGGGTCCTGATTAAATTTCCAAACGTCAAAAATAAGGACCACCCTAGTCCTCAATGAGTAACATATTTATTAAACATAGCAAGCTTTAATGAAAGGTTTAATGGAATTAATTTAATTTTGCATTAAAATTAACAATATTCATTGACCATTTCCCTTGTTATTATCATTTGACATTTAACAAGAGATTTCTTGCTTTGATGCAGGTTTCTCGCTTACTATTCAAGAAGATGGTTAGTCCTGAGTTTGCACAGGTGATGTCTCTTCATGCAGGAGAAGCTTATGCAATGCAGAATTTAACACGCACTGACCGCCTTGGTTTGCTTCTCACTGGGAAGGTGAATAGATTTTTGTTAAAATTTTCTCTGGTGCTATAACAGTTACTGATAAAGAGTAATGAAAATAATTACCTGATATTATAAATGGATGAGCAGCAGAACAAAATTAAGAATGCTTGTGTTATATTGATAGATTTTGAAAATTTATTAAGAAGTTATTTTTCTAGGTTAAATTGTTTTTGTGGGATTATTTGATATTGAAAATTGGTTTTATATAGGTAATATTCTATATTAAAAATTTTTACCAAGCTACAAAAGTGTTATTTTATGTTTTAATGTACTGTTTGTTCTAGCATTTTATTTTGTGCCTTGATTAATAAATTTACAGAGGCACTTACAGATTAATTAAACTATTTTTACCGTAATTTATAAGTAAAAGCATTTCATATCAACAATTAATGAGACTGAGATGTGGATTATTCAAACTGTTATTTTGCAGTGTAGCTGGCAATGTGATTCCTTGTTTTGTTTTGAATATAAATGCACAGTTACAGGCAGTCCTCGACATCTGTACATTCGACATCCATACAACTCGCTCTTTTGTACATTATAAATTCTTGCCTCAAATTGCCATTCGTACTCCGAATTCGGACTTTCGTACATCAGCTAACGAACAAACATTTTGAGCTGTCACATAATAGTGCTGTCTGTCAGCCAAGCCAACACTTTTAATAAAGTATGCTATGTAATAATATACCTATTATATGTAATGTAAGATTTGTGTGTATTGTTTTTTAATCTATATCTATAATAGCCATCCATCCGTCCCACCCTGTATCTCAAAAGCCGTTCGACATAGAGATATGCGGTTAGCAGGCTAGGAAGCCCCTAGAAACCATTCTCATTTTCATTAAGTCCCGGGTTTGAATCCAAGAGACAATTATATTTTTCCATAAGTTTACACGGGATTTTCGATTTTTCAGGGTGCAAGGTTGTTTTCCTTCATTCATTACAACATGTAAATATGGACCAATTTTCTTCGTTTTTGCTTTATTCGATGGCTAAAACTCTATACTCTTTTATTTTCGCGATGTTTACATATTATACGGTCGAATCATTCAGAAATATGCATTTGTTTTCAAAATTTTACGGAAATTTCATACTCTTTCTGGACGTTGTCAAGGCGACCGTCATTGTTGCCTCCGATTCAATTAATGCCAATTAAACCTTCAAATAGGTGAAAGAATACACTTTGTTTAAGCATTGAAATTTTTGCTGTAGCAATGTCAACATTTATACATAGCAACATAAATATTTACGGATAATTATTCAGTTTCTAATGATTCAGTCAAAGCAGTTGAATCTTCCTATCATCGTTTGAATGCAGGAATCTTACCTCTTTGTAAGTAGAACCATTATATTATACATCCATAATGTTTATTAACGCAAATAGGCTAACGCATAAATTTAAAATTAAATGAGAATACGAACACGTTATTTTTTTAAACACATTACATGGTTATCTTCTCTTTATTGATAATAATCTATATAAACGGTTGCATTGATTGTTATATAAAAAAGGACATATATTTGAATAAAGAGAAAAACATAAAAGTTCGCGATCAATTACTGTGTAAGGAAATGCATTTTTACTTTCTCATACGTAGTAATGGGAAAGTATTGTATTCATGAAAAAAATCGACTTCCAGATTTCAACGGATATACATGTTTTGAGGTCCATAGAACACGTTTAGACTATTTTCGGAATGATGTCTGTGTGTGTATCTGATTGTGGACGCTCTAACTCAAAACATACGTGCCATATCGTCACCAAACTTCGTATATAACACTTTAGCATGAGCACAAAGAAGAAATTAGTTTTTGGATAACAATGGTTAACCGGAAGTCGAGGTTTATTCGAAACCCGATTCGGTTTTTGCGATACTTCTCCGTTAAAACATCATTATTGTATATACAATTCTATACAATGGTTATAGAGAATGTAATTTCCTGCAACTTTCTTTTGAAACAATTTTCTATAGGAGTTATTGTTTAGGAGTTATTTATAAATAACTGGTTTTTCGGTTTCCGTAAAATATCATAAGGACCAAAGTTGTAGAGAATAATATTTCTTCCAAGTTTTGTTTGAAACTAATTTTCGTAGAACCATCCATTTCGGATATATTTCGCTTTATCTTAATACCAGCCTACAGCGCCAACACCATGTAGCGGTGAATTCTGTAAACATTCAAAATATACATAATTTACGGCAAGGACGTGTCTTCTTTTACGATACGAAATAATAATTTTGCCTTATAATGCTACTCATAATAATTTAAATATCTATACCCCAAATATGGAGAAAGTCATGTGTTGGCCACATCAGATTTTTAGAGTTAAATGTAAATTATTGAGATCAACTTATTTTACATACTTCATTATTTTTACTTTCTCCATACGTAGTAATGGGAAAGTATTGTATTCATGAAAAAAATCGACTTCGAGATTTCAAGGGAAAACATGTTTCGAGGTCCCTAGAACACGTTTAGACTATTTTAGGAATGATGTCTGTGTGTGTGTGTGTGTGTGTGTGTGTGTGTGTGCATGCGTGCGTGTGTGTGTGTTAGTGTGGGCGCTCTAACTCAAAAAGTACGTGCCATATCGTTACCAAACTTCATATATAATGCTTTAACATGAGCATAAAGAACTGATTAGTTTTTCGACAATAACAGGTAACCGGAAGTCGAGGTTGATTCGAAACCCGATTCGGTTTTTGCGATATTTCTTCGTTAAAATATCATTATTGTATTTACAATTCTATACAAAAGTTATAGAGAATGTAATTTCCTACAACTTTCATTTCAAATAAATTTCTATTGAAGTTATTGTTTAGGAGTTATTTCGAAATAACCGGTTTTTCGGTTTTCTCCTTAAAAAGATCGTTATTGGTAATCTTCGTGAGGACCAAAGTTGTAGTGAATAATATTTCATCCAAGTTTTGTTTGAAACAAATTTTTGTAGAACCATCCATTTCAGAGATATTTTGCTTTTTACTTTTTTACTGTTGTGATCACAAAAAAAGTCGACATCGAGATTTCATTGAAATACACGTTTTGAGCTCCCTAGTACACGTTTACACTATTTTCGGAATGATGTGTGTGTGTGTGTGTGTGTGTGGATGTATGCCATTGTGGGTGCTCTAACTCAAAAATTACTTGCCATATTAACACCAAATTACATATATAACACTTTGGTATGAGTACGAAGAGCTGATTAGTTTCTGGACAATAACGGTTCCCCGGAAGTCGAGGTTTATTCGTAACCCGATTCAGTTTAGGCGAAACATCTCCATTAAAATATCATGACTGTATATACGATTCTATACAAAGATTATAGAGAATGTAATTTACTACAACTTTAAGTTGAAACAATTTTCCATAGCTGTTATTATTTAGGAATTATTTATAAATAATCGGTTTTTTCGGTTTCCGTCAAACATCTTAAAAAAGTCGTTATTAGTAATCTTCGTAAAAACCAAATTTGTAGAGAATAATATTTCTTCTAATATTTCTTAAAACATAACATATTATAATATTTCTTATAATATCTACTTTCGCCGTATTTCCCTAGCTTGTTTTTGGTGTTTGTATTTTATTGTTAACAAGAAGTGGAATTGCTAATACAATAAATCATTTGCACTTTCCAAAAACCTGTAATTAGCTAATAGCAAGTTCTGAAGAAAGAAATGTTTTTCTGTTTAACTAACCAAATGTCTCACCATCCAGTGGGTGGGTGGGTGGGTGTGTGTGTGAGGGTGTGAGTGTGAGGGAGTGCGTGTGTGTGTGTGCCACCAAAAATGCATCAAAAATCAGCTGGAATATATGCCACCCAACTTGCACAACAAACCCCTAATTATTAGGGCCTAATATATATAAGACCATCAATCACTTGATTGCCCCTTCGATATAGACCACCCAAAACACGAAATTACCCCCTGATTTATGCCACCCAATTTGCATTGACTGCGGCTATAACATATTCCTCCCTAGATGTATCAAACTCCCCATGCTCTTCTGCCAAGCGATATATACTCTACTGCACCAAACATACACCAAATGCCCCTATGCTTATATAGCTCACAACTTCTATAGATATTTTCCAGGATCTGTTGGTTGGTTTGTTTGTCGGATGTAACGCTAAACCCGCTTGCAAGAAAAAATGAGAATAATGATATTTTTATTTTGACATGACCTCGGCAGGATTCAAACCCGCGACCATAACATTGCTAACCAACCCCTCTATACGGAAATGGAATCCACAGAGGCGCAGGCCTACTTATTCCACGTGTGATGTGTGTGTGTGTGTGTGTGTGTATATGTATATATATATATATATTTATTTATTTATTTATTTCCGGAAAGGGCTCTTCTAAATGGCAGCGGGAAAGGTGCACGTGAGAAGTGTGAGCATTACTCAGTAACACTCACACGTGTGGTGTCGATGGAAAGTGGCGCTACGATGGAGCCAAAGAGAAAGGAAGGATATAACGTGCATAGCGAGGATTTGAGACCATCCAGGACTTAATGACGCATGAAAAAGTAAACAGATTTAATGTGTCAGGCGCAGCTAGGTGGCAACTTTCCATATTAAAACAGTTCAAATACGGTTAAACTTTGCAAAGCTTCGATGCTTCTTTTTTTATAGAAACTGCCAATGAACTTCATCACCGTCATTACAATACTACGTAGTAATATTATTACTTATGGTATCTAAGATGGCCGCCGGTAGGTTGACACGCGGTTTTGGTGCTCCTGTGTCTACCTCTTTTTTAATGGTTTTTCTTGCAATGTCCGCGATTATTGTTCTTCCACTATGTGCAGATACAGTCTGTGCATCATCTCAGAAGAGGACTAGTGGTTGTGACCTGATTTTATACAGTACGAGGCGTTTTAAATTTTCCTGACTTATTGCCTGTAGTTTCACTTAGTCTTTCCCACAGGAAGTGCGCTCCCTTGCGAGATCATCGGCCATCTGCTATTGTTTGGGCAGACCTTCAGACTCCTATGTCTGCTCCTACTCGCTGGCGACATGGAAGTCAACCCAGGTCCAACAAGTTAAGTGTTTACGTGCAAAACGTGAGGAGCTTAAACAACAAAATCGACATTCTTCATTCCCACAAACATGAGTTATCTCAGTTTAGTGTAATTGCCCTCACAGAAACATGGCTAAATAACAGTGTGTGAGATAGTGAACTGTCCTTTGTTGATACCCATCAGCTGTTTAGACGTGATCGAAATGGCTGCAGAGGTGGTGGACTACTACTAGCTATTCATTCGTCACTGCCAACTAAAAGACGTCAGGACCTGGAATTTTGCGCTGAAATTTTGTCGTGCGAAATGTGTTAATTTAAATTTTACGTGTTCGTTCCTTCGGAGATGCCATACTTTTAGAAGACTTCAATCTCAACATTGCTTGGTCCTCCCCCTTTAGTGGTATTTGTTCAAATAATAACGATGAGTTCTTCTTTGATCATTTCGTTAGCGGTCTCGGTCTTGGGCAATATAACATGCATAATACTAGACAGTTGGCAACCCTGGATTATGTCGTCTCCTCCATTTCCGTTCCCACAGATGCAGTCTCACCTGGCAGGAATATCTTCTCCTCGGATCATGAGTCCCTTGAATTTCAGGTACCTATCAGCGGGAGTTCGCTTCCCAGAATGAGAGCTCCCGCCTCATCCCCTAGGGTCCTACCTAACTGGAAAAAGACGAACTGGGCGGAGGTCAATCACGTCCTAACCCTTCTCCCCTGGTGTCTCTTAGAGTCTGGAACCATTGATGAGGCTCTCTCTTTGTTTTACGACTGGGTTTTGGCCTCAGGGAAAGACTTCGTCCCCCACCAGATGCAACGCTCCCGTAAATTCCCCTTTTGGGTAAAAATCTGAGGTGTCCAACACATGACTTTCTCCATATTTGGGGTATAGATATTTAAATTCTTTTTATGAATAGCATTATAAGGCAAAATTATTATTTCGTATCGTAAAAGTATACAGTCGTCCTTATTGCCATAAATTACGTAAATTTTGAATATGTTTACATAATCCACCGCTACATGGTGGTGGCGCTGTATACTAGAAATTAAGAAAAAGCAAAATATATCCGAAATGGATGGTTCTACGAAAATTTGTTTCAAACAAAACTTGGAAGAAATATTATTCACTACAACTTTGGTCCTCACGAAGATTACCAATAACGATCTTTTTAAGGAGAAAACCGAAAAACCGGTTATTTCGAAATAACTCCTAAACAATAACTTCAATAAAAATTTATTTGAAATGAAAGTTGTAGGAAATTACATTCTCTATAACTTTTGTATAGAATTGTAAATACAATAATGATATTTTAACGAAGAAATATCGCAAAAACCGAATCGGGTTTCGAATCAACCTCGACTTCCGGTTACCTGTTATTGTCAAAAAACTAATCAGTTCTTTATGCTCATGTTAAAGCATTATATATGAAGTTTGGTAACGATATGGCACGTACTTTTTGAATTAGAGCGCCCACACTAACATACGCACACACACACACACAGAGGCATCATTCCGAAAATAGTCTAAACGTGTTCTAGGGACCTCAAAGCGTGTATTTCCATTGAAATCATGAAGTCGATTTTTTTCATGAATACATTACTTGCCCATTACTACATATGGAGAAAGTAAAAAGGAAAATATCTCCGAAATGGATGGCTCTACGAAAATTTGTTTAAAACAAAACTTGGAAGAAATATTATTCTCTACAACTTTGATCCTCATGAAGATTACCAATAACGATGTTTTTAAGGAGAAAACCGAAAAACCTGTTATTTATAAATAACTCCTAAACAATAACTACAATAGAAAATTGTTTCAAATGGAAGTTGTAGGAAATGACATTCTCTATAACTTTTGTATAGAATTGTAAATACAATAATGATATTTTAACGAAGAAATATCGCAAAAACCGAATCGGGTTTCGAATAAACCTCGACTTCCGTTTTCCCGTTATTGTCGAAAAACTAATCAGTTCTTTATGCTAATGTTAAAGTGTTATATATGAAGTTTGGTAACGATATGGCACGTACTTTTTGAGTTAAAGCGCCCACACTAACATACACATGCACACACACACACACAGACATCATTCCAAAAATAGTCTAAACGTGTTCTAGGGACCTCAAAACATGTATTTCCGTTGAAATCTCGAAGTCGATTTTTTTCATGCATACAATACTTTCCCATTACTACGTATGGAGAAAGTAAAAAGAGACAATCCGTACCATAAGGAATAAACACAGAGCCTGGAGCCTTCTTAAATGCTTCCAAAACACCCATATGCTGAACGTTTTTAAAAACCTGAGATGCTAGTCCAAATTCTTATTAAAGAGAGACTATAACGACTATGTTGAATCAACGGCATCAGAATCCCCTTCAAATTCAAAGCGTTTCTGGATTATGATAAACTCTCGCCGTAAAAATGGAAAGATACCAGATAACATATCCTTTGACGATAAGGTTGCCTCTGGTGTTCTCAGAGATGACCTCTTTAATGAATATTTTAAATCCTTGTTTTCTTCTCCTAGTGATCTTAAAACGCCTCTCCGAGTTCACTGCACCTTACCTTTCGTTGTCTCAACATGGCTTCCTTCCCCGACACTCTTGCCTGACTAATCTTTCCTCACTTCAACACCATGCTATAGAAGCAATTGATACAAACTCTCAACTTGATGTTTGCTTCATAGACTTAGCTAAAGCTTTTGATTCTCTTGACCACAGACTATTACTCCACAAACGTCAAAATCGATTCAGCCTCCATTGTAATTTCCTTTCTCTTATTAAAAGCTTTCTATTCAACAGATAGCAAAGAGTAGTTCTGTCTGGTAGTTCATCTTCTTGGTCTTCTGTTCTATCCGGCATTCCGCAATGCAGTGCTCTTGGGTCCTACCTCTTTACTCTATTTATGGACGATCTTTCCGAATATATATCCAGTGACTGCCAAGTGTTACTCTTTGCTGACGACTTCAAAATTTTTAAGCATATAAGCTCCTCCAATGACTGTCTGTTTTTACAATCAGCTCTAGATAAGGCATCCCGCTGGTGCTCCTTGTGGAGACTAAAGCCAAACCCCGACAAGTGCAGTGTACTCTCTATTTCTCTCAAAAAATCACCAATTATTCAAGATTACAATATAGTTGGTATTCCTATTCCACGTGTAAGACATCAAAAGGACCTTGGTGTCCTCATAGATGCGAAATGAAACTGCGCATCACATCGATTCTGTAAGGAAGAAGGCCATGTCACGGTTAAGGATGCTGTATAGATTCATGGATATCAAAGATCCCCTTGCCCTTCGCACCTATTTTTGCAGCTGCGTTCTTCCGCTTATTATGTATGCTCTCTCGTATGGTCTATGTCTGCTACATCCAGTCTTTCCCGCCTTGATCGCGTCCTTAACTTCTTCATCAAAATCTCTCTCTCTACAAAATTCCCTCAAAATGCAGATTTTAGAGTCCCTCAACTTACATTCCTTTCAAACATTCCACAAATTTTCCGATATTTCCTTTCTGCATAACATTCTAAATAACAAAATTGACTCCTCTATTGCTTTCTCTGCTCAATTTTCGAGTCCCTTCTAGAAAAACTTGCCTCTCTGTCACCCTTTCTGTAAGCACTCCGCGTCTTTCGCTCATTAAGCGTTCATTTTTCTTTAGGGTTCCACTCTTGCTAAATTCTCTCTGTTCGCACACAATATAGATCCCTTTCGTATACCACTAAGAATTCTTCTTAATATCCGATAATTTAACTTAGACACTCTTTCTTTCTTTCTTATATCTCTATCAATTCCCCCCTCCCTCAGTAGACATTCATTTTGTTGTTGTTATTGCATCACTGGTACTGTTTCTTTTATTAGTCCTATGTTATTTCTTTGTTTTTATTGTATTTATTATTTATATCATTATTCAATCTTCTGTAATTGGCCTTGTGCTGTAAGTTCATTGCTGTTAATAAATAAATACATACTACGGAAGAGGAAAGGAAAATGAGGATATTTAGGGCAACTAGGTGTTGAAGGAAACCCAGTGAGCACTTACTGGAAGTAGAGCCGCTAGGATTTTGGAGACACACAATTGCAGAAGTTAGACCTTAGGGGATGATCTCTTCGTCAGCACAAGGGTGTGTCTATCTACAAATGTGTCTCTCCAACACCCCAGTGGCTCTCCTCCCGGTAAGTGTTCACTGGGTTTCCTTCAACACCTAGTTGCCCTAAATATATATATATATCTATAATATATAGACGCTTCTTACACATGATATATATTATAATACATAGATCTTACACATGATATATATATATACTAATTAATGTGTGCTTGCATTCTGCAAGCATTAGTATCGGAAAAATAATTTTTTGACGCAAAAGTTTGAACCTCTTCACAGCTTTACGTGTTTTCCTTATTGAAAATTTTTGGGGTAAAAACAACCCCTAAATTAATAATTATAAAATATTCAAAGGTTTTTAACATTTGTTACGAATACCTCACATTTATGCCAAATTTCATCGATGTAGCATCTCTAGGAGTGCATTTATATAAATTTAATTTTTTAAAATTTTTGAATTTTTAACGGCCACAATACTAAACTTTAACAAAATTTTCAATGTTAATTGTCACCGGAACATTATTCCCTAACATTCTTAAAAATTTCAGCTTTCTTTGCCCTTCAGAATGTACATAAACTTTATGAAATTTATTTAACATTTAAGAGATTATTACGGTCGAACGAATAAACATTTACAAATTTCTATAATCCCGTTTTCATTATATGGCAAATTCTACCAATGGAAAAAATTTCAGCTTCATAGCTCATTTAGAAATACCTAAACCATGAAAAGTTAGTAAATAGTTTATAATTTTTAACGGCCAAGAAAATACATATTGTTGCAATTTTTCCTCTGATTATTTTCTTTGATTCAATTATGTATTAAATTTCAGCTCAAACTATTGTAGTTTGCACTGGAAATTTGTATGCCCTCTATATTCTAAGTAAGGTCCATCAATATATAATGAAGAAGCAGTTTCAAATTGTAGGATTTTTACAATTTCGAATTATTCCCTGTCTACTTTTAAAAAGCGTGTGTAAGCGTGTCAAATTTCAAGTTTGTAGATCGTTTAGAAGTGCCTTATAATTTTATTCCCCGTAATAATGGGGCAAAACAGCAATAACATTACGAATTTTTATAATATCGGATTTATTCCTTGTGTGGTAACTAAAAACCCATAATTCTGACAAATTTCAAGTTTGTATCTCATTATGAAGTGCCTTATAATGTTCACATTCGTATTGGGTAGAAATGGGGCAAAACCGCACCTAAAAATTTGAATTTCTGCTATTTTTTTATTTTATCTTCGGTTAGAATGAACTTTCTATAATGGTGCCATATTTCAAGTCTATAGTTCATATGGAGCTGCCTCTTCATTTTTGTTCTCGTATGGAGCAATACTGGGGCAAAAGAGCTCAAAAAATGAGAATAATTGCAATATAGGATTTCCTTCATTAAGCATAGTTTAGCAATAAAGGCATTAAAATATCAGCCTCTGATTCCCATTAAAAGCTTACCCATATGAAAGGATAGAGCTTGTTACCAAGGAAGCCTATTGTTAGACCCAGAAAAATTACCACTTTTTGCGATAAAAACTATAAATTAACGCTAATTCTACTCGGATTTGAATTCTGTCTTCAAAAATAAGAAACTACAATTTATATCCTATCCAACAGTTTAAGGCTCGCATTCGTATGTTTACGGGAAGTAATTTTAAAATGCAAATATGAAAACCTCTACACCAATTTTCGTTTTCTTATGGGCAAAAAATGGGGCAAAAAGGGGCCAAAATAGCCCCTCAGAATAGGAATTTTTCCAGTTTCGGATTTTTTCCTCTGGTTGTGACTAAAAACCTATAATCCTACCAAATTTCAAGTTTCTAGCACATCTGAAAGTGCCTCATAATTTTGTATCCTCCTATATCTATAATATATAGATGCTTCTTACACATGATATATATATATACTAGTTGTTATGTGCTTGCATTCTGCAAGCATTTTCAAATTTTAGCATTTTTACAAATTCAAATTACTCCCAAGCGATGTTGTACATAATCATATAACCATGTCAAATTTGGAGTTTGTTGCTCATTTAGAAGTGCCTTATAATTTTAATCCTCGTATGGAGCAATAATGGAGCAAAACAGCCCCTAACATTAAGAATTATTACAGTCTCAGATTTTTTCCATCTGTTGTAACTAAAAACCCATAATTCTGCCAAATTTCAAGTTTGTATCTCATTAAGAAGTGCCTTATAATTATCACATTCGTATGGGGCCGAAAAAGGGCAAAACCACACATTAAAAATAGGAATTATTGCTATTCTACTATTTCATCTTAGTTTGCCATGAAAATTCTATAATCGTGCCAAATTTCAAGTCTCTAGGTCCTATGCAGCTGCCTCACATTTTTTGTTCTCGCATGGTTCCGAAAAGGGGCATAACCGCCCCAAAAATGAGTATTATATCAATATGGGATTTCCTTCATTAGGTGTAGTTTAACATTAAGAGCATTAAAATATAAGCCTCTGATTCCCATTGAAAGCTTACCCATATGAAAGGATTGAGCTTGTTACCAAGGAAACCTATTGTTAGACCCAGAAAAATTAGCAATTTTTTGCGATAAAACCTATAAAATTAAGCTAATTCTACTCGGATTTGCATTCCGTCTTCAAAAATAAGAAACTACAATTTATATCCTATCCGACAGTTTAAGTCTCGAGTTCGTATCTTGATGGGAAGTAATTTTAAAATGCAAATATAAAAACCTCTACACCAATTTACATGTTTTCTTATGGGCAAAAAATGGGGCAAAAAGGGGCCAAAATAGCCCTTCAAAAGAGTAATTTCACAGTTTCAGATTTTTTCCTTTGGTTGTGACCAAAAACCTATAAGCCTACCAAATTTCAAGTTTCTGGCACATCTGGAAGTGCCTCATAATTTTGTATCCTCATATATATATATATATAATACTAGTTAATGTGTGCGTGCATTCTGCAAGCATTTTTGATGTTTATCCTTTTTACAATTTCAAATTATTCCCAATCAATTTTGTGCAAAATCATATATCCGTACCAAACTTCAACTGTGTAGCTCATTTAGAAGTGCATTATAATTTTACTCGTTGCATAGGACAATTATGTGGCAATACAATTGCTAAGATTTCGAATTTTCACGATATCGGATTTATTCTTTCTGTTTTAACTAAAAATCCATAATTTTGCAAAATTTCATGTTTGCATCTCATTAAGAATTGCCGTATTATTTTCACACTGGTATGGGTCATAAATAGGGCAAAACCGCCCTTAAAATTTGGAATTTTCTCAGTTTTATTTTATCTTCGGTTGCAATAAAGGTTTCATAACCAGGCCAAATTTCAAGTCTCTGGGTTATATGGAGCTGCCTCATCATTTCTGTAGTCGTATGAAACAATACTGGGGCAAAAGAGCTCCAAAAATGAGGATTATTACAATATAGGATTTCCTCCATTAGGCATAGTTTAACATTAAGGCATTAAAATATAAGCCTCTGATTCCCATTAAAAGCTTACCCATATGAAAGCATTAAGACTGTTGCCTAGGAAGCCTATTGTTAGATCCAGAAAAATTACCACTTTTTTGCGATAAAAACTATAAATTTACGTTGATTCTACTCGGATTTGAATTCTGTCTTCAAAAATAAGAAACTACAATTTATATCCTATCCGACAGTTTAAGTCTCGAGTTCGTATCTTGAAGGGAAGTAATTTTAAAATGCAAATATAAAAACCTCTGCACCAATTTACATGCTTTCTTATGGGAAAAAAATGGGGCAAAAAGGGGCCAAAATAGCCCCTTAAAATAGGAATTTCGCCAGTTTCGGATTTTTTCCTTCGGTTGTGACCAAAAACCTATTATCCTACCAAATTTCAAGTTTCTGGCACATCTGGAAGTGACTCATAATTTTGTATCCTCCTATATATATGATATATCATGTGTAAGAAGCATCTATATATTATGGACTAGTTGTTATGTGCTTGCATTCTGCAAGCATTTTCAAATTTTAGCATTTTTACAAATTCAAATTATTCCCAATCGATGTTGTACAGAATCATATAACCGTGTCAAATTTGGAGTTTGTTGCTCATTTAGAAGTGCCTTATAATTTTAATCCTCGTATGGAGCAATAATGGAGCAAAACATCTCCTAACATTAAGAATTATTACAGTCTCAGTTTTTTTCCATCTGCTGTGACTAAAAACCCATAATTCTGCTAAATTTCAAGTTTGTATCTCATTAAGAAGTGCCTTATAATTATCACACTCGTATTGGGCGGAAAAATGGCAAAACCAAACATTAAAAATAGGAATTTTTGCAATTTTAGAATTTTATCTTAGTTTGCCATGAAAATTCTAATACCGTGCCAAATTTCAAGTCTCTAGGTCCTATGCAGCTGCCTCGCATTTTTTTTCTCGCCTGGGGCCGAAATGGGGCAAAACCGCCCTTTAAAAATGAGAATTTTTGTAATTTTGTAATTTTATCTTAGGTTGCAATGAAATTTCTATAACCGTGCCAAATTTCAAGTCTCTGGGTCCTATGCAGTTGCATCGCCTTTTTTGTTCTCGAATGGGGCAATAATGGGACAAAACAGCCCCAAAAATGAGGATTATATCAATATCGGATTTCCTTCATTAGGTGTAGTTTAACATTAACAGCATTAAAATATAAGCCTCTGATTCACATTAAAAGCTTACCCATATGAAAGGATAGAGCTTGTTACCAAGGAAACCTATTGTTAGACCCAGAAAAATTAGCAATTTTTTGCGATAAAAACTATAAAATTACGCTAATTCTACTCGGATTTGCATTCCGTCTTCAAAAATAAGAAACTACAATTTATATCCTATCCGACAGTTTAAGTCTCGAGTCTGTAACTTGACGGGAAGTAATTTTAAAATGCAAATATAAAAACTTCTACACCAATTTACATGTTTTCTTATGGGCAAAAAATGGGGCAAAAAGGGGCCAAGATAGCCCTTCAAAATAGTAATTTCAACAGTTTCGGATTTTTTCCTTTGGTTGTGACCAAAAACCTATAATCCTACCAAATTTCAAGCTTCTGGCACATCTGGATGTGCCTCATAATTTTGTATCCTCATATATATATGATATATCATGTGTAAGAAGCATCTATATATTATAGATATACTAGTTAATGTGTGCTTGCATTCTGCAAGCATTAGGAGCGGAAAAATTATTTTGAAACGCAAAAGTTTGGAACTCTTTCCGATTTCCTTATTGAAAAATTTTGAGTTAAAAACAACCCCTAAATTTATAATTATAAATCATTTATAGGTTTTTAGCATTTGTTACACTTATGCGAATTTTTATTGATGTAGCACCTCTAGAAGTGCATTTATATAAATTTAAATGTTAAAAATTATTGAATTTTTAACAGCCACAATAATAAACTTTAACAAAATTTTCAATGTTAATTTTCACCGGAACATTACACCCTAACTTTCTTAAAATTTTCAGCTTACTTGCTCATCAGAAAGTACATAAACATTAGTCAATTTGTTTAACATGTAAGAGATTATTACGGTCGAACAAATAAAAATTTACAAATTTCTATAATCCCGTTTCCATTATATGGCAAATTCTACCATTGGAAAAAATTTCAGCTTCATAGATCATTTGGAATTACCTAAACCATGAAAAGTTAGTAAATAGTTTATAATTTTTAATGGTCAAGAAAATACATATTTTGCAATTTTTCCACCGATTATTTTTTTAGATTCACCTAAGTATTAAATTTCAGCTCTCCAACTATTGTAGTTTGGGCTGAACATTTGTTTCCTCCTATATCCTCCTATATCCTCCTATATCCTAATTAAGACCTGTCAATATATAATGAGTAAGCTTTTTTAAATGTTAGGATTTTTCAATTTCAAATTATTCCCTTTCGTTTTTCAAAAAAAATCATATAAGTGTGTCAAATTTGAAGATTGTTGCGCATTTAGAAGTGCCTTATAATTTTATTCTTCGTATGGGGCAATAATAGGTCAAAACAGCCATAACGTTACGAATTTCTACAAATCCGAATTATTCCTAATCGATTATCTCCAAAACCATATAACCGTGTCAAATTCCAAGTTTGTATCCCATTAAGAAGTGCCTTATAATGTTCACACTCGTATTGGGTAGAAATGGTGCAAAACCACACAAAAAAAATTGAATTTTTGCTATTTTTTTATTATATCTTCGGTTGCAATGAAATTTCTATAATGGTGCCATATTTCAAGTCTGTAGTTCATATGGAGCTGTCTCATCATTTTTGTTCTCGTATAGAGCAATACTTGGGCAAAAGTGCTCCAAAAATGAGTTTATATCAATATCAGATTTCCTTCATTAGGTGTAGTTTAACATTAACAGCATTAAAATATAAGCCTCTGATTCCCATTAAAAGCTTACCCATATGAAAGGATAGAGCTTGTTACCAAGGAAACCTATTGTTAGACCCAGAAAAATTAGCAATTTTTTGAGATAAAAACTATAATATTACGCTAATTCTACTCGGATTTGGATTCCGTCTTCAAAAATAAGAAACTACAATTTATATCCTATCCGACAGTTTAAGTCTCGAGTTTGTATCTTGACGGGAAGTAATTTTAAAATGCAAATATAAAAACCTCTACACCAATTTACATGTTTTCTTATGGGCAAAAAATGGGGCAAAAAGGGGCCAAAATAGCCCTTCAAAATAGTAATTTCGACAGTTTCGGATTTTTTCTTTCGGTTGTGACCAGAAACCTATAATCCTACCAAGTTTCAATTTTCTAGCACATCTGGAAGTGCCTCATAATTTTGTATCCTCCTATATATATGATATATATATATATATATCATGTGTAAGAAGCATCTTTATATTATAGATATATATGAGGATACAAAATTATGAGGCACTTCCAGATGTGCCAGAAACTTGTAATTTGGTAGGATTATAGGTGATGATAGGATATAAATTGTAGTTTCTTATTTTTGAAGACGGAATGCAATTCCGAGTAGAATTAGCGTAATTTTATAGTTTTTATCGCAAAAAATTGCTAATTTTTCAGGGTCTAACAATAGGTTTCCTTGGTAACAAGCTCTATCCTTTCATATGGGTAAGCTTTTAATGGGAATCAGAGGCTTATATTTTAATGCTGTTAATGTTAAACTACACCTAATGAAGGTAATCCGATATTGATATAATCCTCATTTTTGGGGCTGTTTTGCCCCATTATTGCCCAATTCGAGAACAAAAAGGCGATGCAGCTGCATAGGACCCAGAGACTTGAAATTTGGCACGGTTATAGCAATTTCATTGCAACCTTAGATAAAATTATAAAATTACAAAAATTCTCATTTTTAAGGGGCGGTTTTGCCCCTTTTCGGCCCCATGCGAGAACAAAAAATGCGAGGCAGCTGCATAGGACCTAGAGACTTGAAATTTGGCAGGAATACAGAATTTTGATAGCAAATTAATATAAAATTGTAAAATTGCAAAAATTCCAATTTTTAATGTGTGGTTTTGCCCCTTTTCGGCCCCATACGAGTGTGATAATTATAAGGCACTTCTTAATGAGATACAAACTTGAAATTTGGCAGAATTATCGGTTTTTAGTTACAACAGATGGAAAAAATCTGAGAGGGTTAAAATTCATAATGTTAGGAGCTGTTTTGCTCCATTATTGCCCCATACGAGAATTCAAATTATAAGGCACTTCTAAATGAGCTAAAAACTTCAAATTTGACACGGTTATATGATTCTGTACAACATCGATTGGGAATAATTTGAATTTGTAAAAATGCTACAATTTGAAAATGCTTGCAGAATGCAAGCACACATTAACTAGTATATATATATACTCCGTTATAGGGCGATTAGACTGTATTTCATCATTTTTTGTGGTATTTGGGTCATTCCTAGCGAAAACAGAGCAATTCCAATCTTAGATTCTAACGGATTGTTTTGATATTATTACCAATACTTTATTAGACATTTTTGGTGATGTGTCTCGAATATTCATATCATCTGCCCAGTAGTTGCCAAGATCCGACCCGGAAAGTGAGCGTGTACCATGCAAGTCGCAGCGTGCCGCGGCGCAACTGCTCAAATCTGTCAAATTGCCTCTTATCTTGCAAAGTATCTTCGAAGATCCGTGCCGTCATCCACACAGATTTGTTGCTGTGATAGTTAACAGGTAAAACTACCTGAAATAATTGTTGGTTGCCCTCTAATTTTGTTTCTCATGAATGAATTTTCGGCCGCTATAGAGAGATTTTCAACATTTTATATTCGTAATAGAGAACTGAAATAGCATTGGTTAGATAGGGATTTTGAAGGGACCGATAAGTTTTGCCGCTATAGGGAGATTTCCATTATAGAGGAATCCGTTATAGGGAGTTTCTACTGTATATAAAGTTCAAGTGTGATGCGGCACGTTTTCCCGTTATCCGATTGTAAAAATATTTAACACAATTTATTTTCTAACCAAATGGAACAGATTTAGGGGGTGTCCCGAATGAAATACAGAGTTCGAAAAATAAGGACCACCCTAATGTACACACACATATACACACACACACACACAAACACATATATATACACACACACACACACACACATATATATATATCATGTGTAAGAAGCGTCTATATTATATATATATAAATACTTAAGGAAAAGGAAAGGTAATAATAAAGGTAGCAACAAGGTGTTGGAGGAAGCCCAGTGGACACTTACCTAGAATGAAGAGCCGCTGGGGATGCTGAGGACACACGAAAAACACAAAAGAACAAAAACTACACAAAAATGGAGCTTTCGGGCTGATGCCCTTCTTCAGCGACGGAGAAACATATACTGTTTGAAGTGACACACTGGGGGGATATGGGGAGGGGGGGAGGGGTAATGAGAGAAGTTCGGGGATAGGAGGAGACGGGTAGGAGGGACGGCCAATAGGGTTATCGGAGGTTAAGACCAGGTGGGGAGAAAGAGTTAAGGAGAAAGATGTAGGCCAACTCCCACTGTTGAAGTAGGGGAGCGGGGGTATCATCCGGTAGGGCACGGATAATCCTTACAGTGAAGCAATTATTGAAGGTGGCCTGGTGTGAATTGGCGTGAGAAGCCACCGGAAGGGGACGGTTAGTGTTTACGCTGTTCCGGTGGCCATTGATTCTAATGTTGAGGGGGTTGCTGGTGAGGCCAACATAAAAAGCAGGACAAAGTGTGCAGGTGAGGAGGTAAATGACGTTCCTCGTAGTGCAATTACTTCTGGAGGGGATAGGGTAGGTGATGTTGGAGGAGGGGCTGGTAAATGAAAATGAGGGTGGGTGGATGGGGCAAGTGAGACAACGGGGTTTGCCGCAGGGTTGAGATCCTGCAGCGGATGGAGGGTTGGGAGTGGGGGGTTCTTTCTTCCACAGGATGTTTCCCAAATTAGGAGGCTGGCGGAAGGAGAGAATGGGGGAATTAGTAAAGGGGGATTGGTGGGAGGTGGAAGTAAGAATTGGGTGGGCAGCGTGAAGGATTTCCTTGAGGACCTTGTGGATCTCGGGGTGGAAGAGGGTAGTAAGGGTAAGGGAAGGGGTAGAATCAGGAATAGGAGGAGTGTGAGGGTGATGTTTAGTGGTTACCGGTGTGATTTCCCTCCGGATCTGGTCACGGATCAGACCCGGTGGGTAACCGCATTTTAGAAGGGCATCTTCGAGGATGGAGTAATATAGTGAGAGAGACCTCCTGTCTGAGCAAATCCTCCATCCTCGGCGGGCTAGGGCATATGTAATAGAGGTTTTGGTGTCTAGGGGATGGCAGCTTTCAAAATGAAGGTATTGAAGGCTATTGCTGGGTTTAATGTGGACGCCGGTGTGGATTTTTTTGTCTTGGATGGAAAGGTCGACATCCAGAAAGGTGATGTTAGTGGTGGAGGTATTGTAGGTGAAGGAAAGCGTGGGGTGAGAGGAGAGGCATAACAAAAAGGATTGGAGGGAGTCAGGTCCATTGGTCCAGATGAGAAAGATATCGTCAATGAATCTCAGCCACAATAGTGGTTTGAGAGGTGTGTTGAGGAAATGAGTCTCCCATTCCCCTAGGTAGCAATTGGCATAAGAGGGCACCATTCGAGTGCCCATTGCTGTACCCTTAATTTGGAGATAATGGTGCCCTCCGAAAGAGAAGTTGTTCTTTTTCAGCACCATTTCTGCCAAGTGCAATAGGAAATGGGAGGAGGGTCTTTTGTCAGGTCTTGTGTCAAGTAATTTTCTGAGGGCAGAAAGTCCGTCATCATGGGGAATATTGGTGTAGAGGGAGCAAACGTCAATGGTAGCCAAAATGGTGTTGGGTGGGAGGGGAGAAGGGAGGTGCTTAAGGCGTTGGAGGAAGTGGTTGGTGTCTTGGATAAAGGATGGCAGTAGTCGGACGATATATATATATATATATAGCTACTATAATGTATTTTGAAGCATGTATTTGTTCATGGAACTCTTCCTAAACGATAAAAGTTAGAATAACCAAATTTGGTACAATTCTTCCTTACATCCTAACTTAGTGAAATGTCATTGTTTGGTCAACCGGGATTAATTAGTTCTGCCAATACAGGGGATTAATATTCTTCCATAAGATAACACATATGATTCCGTTTCTTGACTTGCAAGATATTCTTCCTTCAAGCATTAAAAAATGTTAATATGGACCGATTTTTTTCGTTTTTGCTTTATTTGATGAATAAAACTCTATACTATCTTATTCCTTCAAAGTTTACATGTTACACGGTCGAAGTTTTCAGAAATACACTTTTTGTTTCGAAATTTTGTGGATTTTTCATACCCCTCCTGGGTGTTGCCAAGGCAGCCGTCATTGTTACCTCCGATTCAATTAGCTTCAATGAAGCTTATAAATATCTATATCTATGGTTCACCCTGCAAGCCACCGCAATCATGTGTGGCAGGGGGTGCAATAGCACCAAGGTAAAGCGCATAATAATGTATAGTATCATTCTACGTCGGCTGATTTCTTTTCGTAACTTCTGTTCTGCTCAGCTATCGTTCTAGGGAAAAACGAGCCTTTATACCTCTCAGTCCTACAGGCTATCTGCCTTATTTTATGAGGATGGTCCATTCTACCAATATAAGTTGGCGATCTTATTATTTCTTCGACATCGCTGGAGAATATATGCCTTCTAAATCTTTCGAGAAGTTTTAACCTAGAGTGCGATCGACGCTCAGTTAGTGATTCACATCCTAAGTCCTGTATCAAGCTTGTAACACTTGTTTCTGTCTTAACAATTTTTGACAAATCTAGCGGCTTTTCGCTGCACTCTTTCTAACTCTGAGATTGATCCTTTCTCGTACGGATCCCATATGCTCGACGTGTACTCTAATAGCGGTCTTACTAACGAGAAGTAACATATCTCTTTGGCTTTTTCCTCACTTTTACCTACTATGCATTTGATGAATCCTAGTTTCTGTTTAGCCTTCCCGTATATATTTCATAGGTGCATATCCCATGAGAGGTTGCTTGTTAAAGTAACGCCTAAGTATTTGATGGAATCGACTAGTTTTAGCTGGACGCCTTCAACAGTGTAATTCGTCATGTCAATGTTTTTGTTTCCCCAGAATCTCATAAAGGAACACTTTCCTAAGTTCAATTCTAACTGCCACTCTTTACACCACTCGAGAATTGCATTTAAGTCGTCAGAAAGTAATAATTGATCATTAGGACTGTTAATCTCTCTGTAAACTACTGTATCATCCACGAATAACTTGATTTTACTTTTAATAACCTTATCTAAGTCGTTTATGTATAAAAGGAATAGTAGGGGCCCGATTACACTCCCCTGTGGAACGCCTGAGGCTACGCTGACTGAATCTGATTTAAATCCATCTATAACTACTATTTGTTCACGCTCATTAAGAAAGTCCCTGATCCACCCGATTATCTTTCGATGTAATCCACAGTCATTTAATTTCTTCACTAACTTACTGTGCGGGACTTTATTGAAAGCCTTCTTGAAGTCGAGGAAAACTGCATCTAACTGAGTCTTACGGTCTCCTGATCTTAGTATATCGTGAACGAACTGAGCAAGCTGTGTTTCACAAGATCTCGTCTGAAGCCATGCTGATATTTACTTAGCAAGTTCTGACTATCTAAGAAGTCCATCACGGAGCTAACGATAATGTGCTCGAGAACCTTGCAAGGTAAGCGAAATTGGCCTGTAATTTTCTCTGTCGTCTTTTTTCCCACCTTTGTGTAACTGCGTTATAAAGGCTAATTTCCATTCCTTAGGTACAACGCCATGACTAAGTGACTTATTGAAAACTATTTCGAGATAAGGTGCTATTTCCAGTGCTAACTCTTTGAATACTCTAGCTGGTATCTCTTCTGGACCCGGAGATTTATTTGACTTGATATTTTTAAGCTGTTGAGCTATCCCTTTCGCTAATATGACTATATCGTTCATCTTTTCCTTGCCTGGTTCGGGCGCCACGACCTTTGCTCTCACGTCTTCGGTAGTAAATACGCTCTGGAAAAATAAGTTTAACAAATTTCCTTTATCTGTGCTATCGCTAACTACCTCTCCTTGGTCGTTTATTAACGGGGCTACGGTTGGGCGTCGACCTTGAACTTCTCTAACATATGACCAAAAGCATTTGGGATTTTCACTTAGATGTTCACTAAGAGTCTTTTTCTTGAAGTCTGTTAGTGCTTTGCACATAACCTTTTTGGTCTTAGTCCGACAATCTCTGTACTTAAGTGAAATTGAAATTACTTCCTCCGGTGACTTACAGTTATTGATGCGTTTAAATTTCGAGTGAAGCTTTCTTTGGTGTCTGAGGGCACATCTAACCTGCCGATTATACCACCTTGGTTCCCCATTATCGCTAATAAATTTACTTGGTATATACGTATTAATACCAATTCTAATTTCTGATAGAAATGCTTTCCAAGTTTCCTCAACGTTTTTTGTGCTTGTCGATTTGCTGAAATCGCCGTAATCCTTGATGAGTTTCTCTTTGAAATCCTCAAAGTTAGCATTTTTATACATGTACACTTTTCGCTTAGGCTTGCGATATTTTGCGACAGTTATGTCCAAAAGTACTCGAACTGCTTGGTGATCACTGATTCCTTCTTCAACAGTTACTTCGGAAACACGCTCGGGGATGTTAACTGCTAGTAAATCTAATATATTGTTCGCTCTCGTAGGTTTTTTGACTACCTTTGAGGGAATGTTTATTGAAGATGTCTATTAGCGCTTCGCATGACTCGCGATTCCTACCGGATGGTATGAAGCTACAACTCTGTCAATTTATCGAGGGTAGATTGAAGTCTCCTCCTACTATGATAATGCTTTTACTATTCTTCTTCATTAGTGAATTTATTTGAGCCTCTAGATCGTATATTTCTTCTGCGTTTGAAGCTCGCGGCCTATAATATGCACATACATGAATGTTTCCCAAACCTTCACTGTTTATGGTACACCAAGTGCTTTCAATATTGTTTTCAGCAAACTTGACCGGAGGACTTATTAGTGTATTATTCACTGCTATAAACACCCCTCCACCGCTCCTATTTGTCCTATCTCATCTGTGAATAATATATCGTAAGGGGAAAATTTCACGGTCGTGAATATCCGAGGTTAGCCAACTCTCTGTGCCTATCACTATATCTGCCTCTGTTTGTTCTAGTAAATTCTGAAGTTCCGCAGCCTTATTCCTGATACTCCGGCAATTTAGAGTTAAAATTTTTAGAGTGTCACTTATGTGTCGCTTCGGAATTATTTCAGAGATTTGGAGGGTGCATCCCTCATTTCCAATAGCGGCTTTATTACTGATAGTATTATTATCGCATGGTTTATTGTGCCCTAAAGCCGACCTACATATTGATCTACGGTCAGAGTTAATAAATTTATTATGATAATTAGCGCAAGTCTTTAATTTCCCCGTATATGAACTACTCACTAACCTACTCCCTAATCTAAAAAAACTCTACTATGTTCGTATATCCTACCACCTACCCTCTGTGCTGCCTCGGCGGTATAGTGAACTCCCGAGCGGTTAAGGGATACCTTGCACGATTCGAGAACCGGCCCGAGGTCCACGAAATCTACTCCCATGCCCCCACAGAACTTCCAGAGTCTCCGGTTCAAGCCGATCACTCGACTCCAAACCATCGAACCCCGGTCGGTCCGCGGGACCATGCTGCATACGGTCAGACGCATGTCGATCCCCATGACCCGCCCGAGTCGGTGTACTTCGGAGCATCGATCCCTGAAGGAATCCAATATCTCCTCAGAACCCCGATCCTGCACGTCATTGGTGCCCACATGCACCACTATCCGCAGCTTGGAGCATCCCGTGCCACTTGCCGCCGCCCGAACCGCCTTCGTCACCTGAGGTACTGTTCCGCCTGGAATACACCAGGAGAACACCCGCTCATCACCCTCCCGGCGAGCCCTTTCCCTCACGGGTGCCACCAAACGCCGGACGTTTGAACTACCTATTAACACGATTCCCTCCCTCCCAGCCCGACTTCCCCTAGGTGCAGCGTCCCTCGAGGCGGAGGGAGCGGATACGGCCACAGAATTCGTCGTGCTATTCTCCGAGAGCACTTCGAATCTGTTTTTGACGGAGATAGGGTTACCTTCCACCTTCCCATCTCCCCGCCATGACCGCCCTACTCCCCCGCGACCTCGGGTAGCCACCTTCCAACCGTCGGGTTTTGGACATGAAGATGAAAGTTTAGCGTTATTCGCTTCGCACTTTTGTTTAAGCAACGAAATGATCGATGTTTATGGATAGCAACATAAATAGATGCTGATTATTATTCAGGAAGCTTTTATAACGATTGATGAAAGTAATTGAACCTTCTTTCGTCTATTGAATACTGGAATTTTACATTTTTTGTAATTAAAATCATTATATTCTACATTATAATGTTTATTAACGTAAATAGGCTCACGTATCTGGTGTACATTTACCAGTCGGTGTTCAGTCATGGACAACTGTACGTTGCTTTTTCAAGTCATATAAGTAAATATTTCAGCGAGGCATAATTACACGAGAAATGAAGCTGGATTTGGTGAAAGTAATATGATAGGAAATAAAATTATTGTTATATTTTAATACAATACGTTCAGAAATGGATTGTTACAAGCAGTTATGATTAATTGTTAAGAAAAGCTAATGGTAATTTTAAGAAGTATCTACAATATATATTTTAAAGAGTTTGTATGTTATGCTATAGTAGCTTCACTAAATTCGTTGAAATTCAATGGGAAATTCTGCTAGTAATCTATATTTTAATACCAGAGTTTAGGAGCAACTTCCAATAAAGTCTTAGTGTTACGATAGGTGTGAGTTGTAGTTCTTGATGGCATGCATCTCATGCAAAAATTGCAGGTACCTAACCATTCACTATTTGGCTTTTTTCAATGTAATTATTTTAACCCTCTTTAATGCCAGTTAGTTACATATTGTTGTTTGATATAATTGGTAAAAGTGCTAACAACAAAATAAATTTCTTGGTGCAGCATCATGAATTAGTTATTCTGGCTTAAAAAACATGTCATTGTCTACTTTGTGGATAATTCCGATAATGCTTCCCTCTAAATATTTATTATACACACCATCCTAGCCAGTGTTTCTATAGATATGTCATACTATGACTTTCTGCATATAATAATATACTAGCTGAACCCACGCAATGTTTGTGCATTTTATTTTCAATTGATTTATAAGAAATTAAGAAGTACCATATCTGCCCGAATACAAGCCGATGTTTTTTGTCAAAATCTGTCATGAAAAAATCACCCCTCGGCTTAAATGAGAGTCCGAGGAAAATTTGGGTTATGGTTAAATCTCGAAGTCTCTCATTGCCTTCGCGTTCAAATGATGGTACTATATTTTTCGTAAAGTAAATATCTGACCTACGATGAATATATATAAAAATCTCTTGGAGAGATCGCTTGCGTAAATTGACGATTACGCAAAATGCGTTGACGGCTTTGAATGCTCAACTGTTTGAATTTCGGTAAAACTTTACATGGAACGTGTATAATTATAAAAAAAGCAATTTCTTAAGGCAATGTAAATGCTAATTTAATTGGAAATAGAGTTTGATGAAAAAATATCTTGGTGAAATCGCTGTTACTATATTTGACCTTTTGTGAAAATGAAGATGAATAAAGTTATTGTCACTGAATGTGGAACATTATTCAGCAACGCAAAATTATTAATTGGAATAATATTTCAAAATGTCAACAACTAAACCATTTCCCACACATTTCTTCGATCTCGAATAATGTATTCTAAGATGTGCATGAATGCCCGACACACTTCAGCATAAAATCTACGAAATTTACGTTTTTGCCAAAAAATTGTGGATATTTTTGGGGGGGTCGGCTTCTATTTGGGCAGATACTGTATGTAAAATAAGTTGATCTGAATAATTCACATATAATTCTAATAATGCATTTCTCCGGTATGGGATTTTAATGTATTTGGCTCGCAATGTAAAGTTCGCGGGTTCGAATCTCGCTGAGGGCACGGCTGTGTGTGTGTATTGACAATTTATTATGCGAAGTCAGTCAGAAATCTGCATTTTAGAAGTCCCAACCTAAGAAAATATTGCTGCTCAGAAACAGGAGGATTAGTCTGCTACGATAGTTCATTGATGGAATATACGCCCGGCAAGTGCATGACCCAGGTTCGAATTCCTGGTCATAGCAGATTTTTTCTCCTGTTTCTTCATTTCCCTACACAGTAATTGATCGCGAACTTTTATCTTTTTAATTTTTCTTGTTTCTTTTTATTCAAATATATGTCCTTTCTTTTTTATATAAAAATCAATGCAAATGTTTATGCAGATTATCAATGAAGAGAAGATAACAATGTAATGTGTTAACAAAAATAAGGTATGTCCCTATTCTTCTTTAATTTTAAATTTATGCGTGAGTCTATTTGTGTTAATAAGCATTATAGATGTATAATATAATGGTTCTACTTACAAAGAGATAAGATTCCAGTATTCAACTTGATTAAATCGTTAGAAACGCTTCTCATACGCAGTTAACTGAATAATTATCCTTAAATATTTATGTTGCTATGTATAAATGTTGACGTTGCTACAGCAATAATTTCAATGCTTAAACAAAAGCGTGAATCGAATAACGCTATTCTTTCACCTATTGGAAGGTGTAATTGATAGTAATTGAATTAGAGGCAACAATGACGGTCGCCTTGGAAATGCCCAGAAAGAGTACGAAATATCCGTAAAAATTCAAACACAATTGCGTATTTCTGAATATCTCAACTGTTTAACATGTAAACATCACAAGAATAAGATAGTACAGAGTTTTAGCCATTGAATAAAACAAAAAGGAAGAAAATCGGTCCATATTTACGTATTTTAACGAATGAAGGAATAAAACCTTGCACTCAGAAAAATCGAAAATCCCATGTAAACTTATGGGAACATACAATTGTCTCCTGGATTCGAACCCGGGACTTCATGAAAATGAGAATAGTGTTCTAGGGGCTTCCTAGCTTGTAGAAACAAAATGCAGGTTACCGCATATCTCTATGAAGAATGGCTTTTGAGATAGAGGGAGGGATGGACGGACACTTCCAAAATTATATATTGGATTTCTCTATAGAAATATAATGTAATACATGGAGGTGGAGGTGACAGTGGTTTGCAAGGCCCCTAAGAAAAAGTGCCTTTCGATGCCCCTATGTGATAGTGGGGCCTACGACATGCAAAATCTTAAAACTTACTAAAATTTTATTGAGGAAAATAGGCTATCAAATTCTTAATAATTTATCTGCATATATATTTACAATATAGAGGTTGGCTTCTGAGATTGATGTTGATCACAGTTCAGTCTTCGAGTGGAGCCCTTGGAAATAGCTACCTAAACTATATAAAAGACTGTCACTTTGTGTGTAATGCTTTTTGAAGCTTAATATCTCGCAAATGACTGAAACGAATTTGATGAAATTTTCAGGATTACATTATGATATATTAACAAAAAGTTGTCATTTATCGAGCTCGAGATCAAATATTCGGGTTTGACTCCAGGGGATAATTTCCATTTCGCATAAGGTAGCATGTAAAAATGGACATTTCGATGTGAAGGCTTTTATTCTTTTTTAGATTAAAATTAGAAAGAATTGACCTACAATCTTCAGATATAAACCATTTCAATGAAAACATTATAGAGTTTCTTATTCTTCATATGTTTTCCACCTACGCATACCTACACAATTTGAGGAAATCTAGCCATTGTGGCGACCAAAAATCAAAGCCACATACGGCTCTAACTAACTGCTATATCGTACACATAATAAAGTAAAATAAAGTATAAACAACACTTAACCACTTCAGAAACTGTCACTTATCGTTACCGTCTGTCCGACAGGAAACTTTTCACACTCTCCCTTGCGAGGAACGACTCTTCTCGCTTTTGTCTCTGTCCCTCGTCTCTCTCTCTCTTACTCTCGACCACCGCGGCGACACCTCGCTCTCCATATATCCCGGTGGTCTGCCTTCGTTCTCTCGACGGCCACTCTCGTCTCGTGTCGCCGTTCGAGGGGGGGTTCGGCGGGTAGCTTAAATGGGCGACTCCTCGACTTCGTATTGGTTAATTTCCTGATTATGTGATATAACCCTACGAAAAGGAGGGAATGGGAAATAGGGGTAATATTCGCCCTATATAAAGCGCGTTGCTGTGGGAGCAGCCATTCGGCGGGGGCATTTGGCGTTCTCTTCACCGATGACAGACACACCCAAGTGCTTCGTTAAGTGCGGAGTTGTGGGGAAAATCGCTGCACCATTTTTAAAGGAATGTTACATTGCTTACCTATTCTAATGTTAGACCTTGATATCATATTGTTAATTCAATCCTTATGGGTATAAACGTGCTTTGAATGCTTTTAATATGAGATAGAGGGAGATAGACATATAGATAGATTAATTCTTTATTTTCAGGGCGAAATTGAGACTATAAGGTTGTGGAAGAGAGGGGGGGGGGGGGGGTAGGAGGGAGAGGAGGGGGAAACGATTTTCAAGACAATTTAAGTTTCTGATGTTCCTAAATAGTTTGAACAATTGTATCTTTCCTACCGTTATTTTTGACGGACTATGAACTAGTTTCTATAATAATACACACCAGTTGACAGGTCTTTGCCCATTATTGTTTACGTTGTTTGTCATCATCATTTAGGATATACACACGCACGTGCGCACACAGAGAGAGAGGCAGTCCCCTACTTTTGTACATAATGTGTTTTTGAAAACGTGTATGAAAGTCGAATGTACGAAAGTCAAACAATAGACTTACATGTTATAATGGGGGTTCACTTCCCAGAGAGCCAAAAATATTATAAAATCCCTCATTATGGTATAAATGTTTAGTTTTTTGAACAGGGGATTGAGTAGGAGATAGTGATGCTGACTTTGATGGTGTCTTATCAACTTTCTTGAAAAATTTGTCAAGGGAAAGTTGAACACTAACCTCCTTCTTCTCTTGATAAAGGAGTCTGTAGCAAGCTATATCCCTATCAACAGCTCTACAGACCTGTGAACTTCCAGTCTTCATACAAACTGATAGCCTTACCTTGAATTTTTGAAAGACTCACTGGAATGCTTTTTTTTGATGCTGATCTTCAGTGCATAATTTTAAAGAACTCTCCATTTCCTCAATCACTACACCTTCCCTTTTAGACACAATCGTCGACAATATATATCCAGCATTTCATACATGTTCTTTAATTTTGTTCTTTATATATATAAATTCAAAATATGAGCGAATTTGAATGAGATTTTGTATTCTACGAATAAGAATCCTCATTCATTTTGGCATGTTTTAGTGCAAATTTCACACCACTAACTTAATTTTAAGATATTTTAAAGAGTAAAAGAATTAAAGTTTTCATACCATAAAGGTGATTTTTATGTGTTATCTTATGGGAAACAACATTCATCCTCTTGAGACAAACCCGTGACCTATTTCGAAATATTTTTAGTCATAACGTAAAGATTCATTAACACTGAAATCCTGAGAAATTTCAGGCTTCTAAGTTTATTTCTAATCGAGTTATTCATAAAATTAAGAGCATTACGCATGACCATTATAATGACCATTACGATTTTTTAATATAGAGAAATAAGACAAAATGCAATAAAATATTTAAATATTGCTGTACATACAAAGATGGCGATGCTGCCGAAACTGTTGGCTGGTAGGCAGCACCACCACGTGGTAACTCGAAATGTTTGTCATTTTGCTGATGTACAAAAGTCCAAATTCAGCGTACGAAAGGTGGTTCAGGGGTGTCAATGTATAATGTACAAAAGTGTGAGTTGTATCAATGTCGAACATACGAAAGTCGAGGACCGCCTCTCTCTCGCTGTGTGTGTGTGTGTGTGCATGCGTACGTGTGTGTATATATATAAACTTACAGAAGAGGAAAGGTAAGTAAAGATATTTAGGGCAACTAGGTGTTGAAGGAAATCCAGTGAGCACTTACCGGAAGTAGAGCCGCTGGGGTGTTGGAGAGACACATTTGTAGAAGTTACTGGAGGTTTCGGGATAATCCCTTCGTCAGCACAAGACACACTCACACACACACCCACACACACACATATATATATATATATACAGGCGACTCCCGAGTCTCGTTGGGGATGCGTTCCTAAAAACGTGTTCGAATCTCGAATATTCAAGTGTCGAACGCCGTTTTTCCATATAATTGCATTTTATAATTGGGGGATACGTTCCCGCATCTCGGGAAAAAGTCTCCCCTCACTTTCTATAAAGATTAAATAACATTACTAATATGTTAATACAACAATATTAAGTTATGAATAAATTATATAATAAATATTTTAAATGTATAACTTACTTTTTGCACTAAAAAGGAAAAAATAAATTTGTGTTTCGACCTTCAAAGATAGATGTATGCAATATGCATTACAGACAGCCCGGTCCGGATCGCGCGAGTCGTTTGTTACAAACGACTCGCACGAGCTGGATAAGATAACTGCGTACATCTATCTATACATACAACTATTTATCTCAGCGAAATTAATATAAAAGTTATTAAAAATGTACAAAATAACTTAAGAATAAAGAAACAATATAATTAAAAATATTTTCGTAGCTTAAATCTTTTTCAACTGCACTTACTGGACTTGGTTTATTAATTGAGAAGTTAGAAGATTTTAGTTGGAAGAAGAGGAGCTATTGGGTGGGGAACTGTTTATTGTTGTTATCAAATTACCTGAATTTATCACGTTCTACAATTTTTTCCTTCTGTTTCACATAAGTGCTAATAGTTGACATATTCCCAACGATCGTATGATTTCAGTATGGCTTTCAGTATGTGTTTCTGACACTGATCATCTACCCAAAGTTTTAAAAGTTTTTCCATTTTAGGAATCACAACACCGCGCCTAGGACTGTTTTTTGTTGTTATCAAATTATGTGAATTTATCACGTTCTAGAATTTTCTCCTTCTGTTTCACATAGTTGAAGGACATATTCCCAACGATCGTGCGATTTCAGCTTGGCTTTCACCTTTCTCAACACGCTTTAAAATTTCTAATTTCAATTCATAACTATGAATCTTATGCCCTCTTTTATTTGATTCCCTTACATTATCACTATTACATTTCCTTTTAGATGCCATGTCAAGTGATAAATTTATAAATAAATCAATAAAATAAATAAATTTAAATAAAAGATTAACGGAAAAAAGAGTGAAATCAGCACAAATTCAAACAATTAGAGCAGATATAACTACGTCTACACCAAAACTAAACTTCGCGTTTGATCGGAACTGGTTGGAACCAATAACTATGCAAAGTTTATTCCGCGTATATTATCAATCGGCGGGATCGAAATCTCGAATTAATCGAGACTCGAACAATCGAGACTCAGGATTCGCCTGTACTAGTAAATGTATGCTTGCATTCTGCAAGCATTTTCTCTCACCTTAATATAGAGTAACTGCAGACATATAATTTTTAAACACAAAAGTTTGCATCTCCACGCCGATTTACGTGTTTTTCTTTATGGACAATATTGGAATAAAAACCCCCTAAAATTTATAATTGTAAAAATTTTGTAGGTTTTCATCATTTGTTGCAAATACCTCACATTTCTGCAAACAGTCATCTTTGTAGCACCTCTAGAATTGCATTTATATAAATTTCATTGTTTAAACTTTATGAATTTTCAACAGCCACAATAATAAACTTTTCTGAAATTTTCAAATATAAATGTAACTGAGAAACAATTCCTTAATTTTCAGCTTTCTAGCTCGACGGAATGTATATAAAGATTAGTCAATTCTTTTAACATTTATGAATTTTTAACGGTCGAATAAATAACCATTTTCAAATTTCTATGATTCTGATATCGTTATATGGTAAATTCTACTGTCAGAAAAAATTTCAATATTGTAGAACATTTAGAGGAACTTTAACCATGAAATGTTTGTTTAAAAGTTTATATTTTTTAACAACCAATAAAATAGAAATTATTGTAAATTTCGATTTTTTCCTGTCGATTTCTCCATGCCATATACATTTTCTGAAATTTTCAGCTCTCCACCTATTGTAGTTTGGGCCAGACATTAGTATCCTCTTATATCCTATGTCCTCCTCTGTAGGAAGAGAGCATATATAATGATGTGCTTGCATTCTGCAAGCATTTTTACTATTTCCAACTAATCTGAATCAATTTTGTACAAAACATATAACCATGTCAAATTTCATGTTTGGAGCTCATTTAGGAGTTCTTTATAATTTTCACACTCGTATGGGGCAGAAATGGAACAAAACCATCCCTAAAAATAAGATTTTTGCAATATTTTATTTTATCTTTGGTTGCAACGAAATTTCTATAATCTTGATAAATTTCAAATCACTAGGTCATATGGTGCTGCGTCATCTTTTTTGTTCTCGTATGGAGCAATACTGTAGCAAAACAGCCCCAAAAATGGGGATTACCGTATTCACCCGAATCCAAGACGACCCTGAATCTAAGACGACCCCCCATTTTGATGATTCCAAAAGAGAAAAAAGCTCAAATTGACCTTCATGACTACAAAAATTATAAATCTTGTGAAATATTTATTTTCTCTTATACTTTTCTTGAATGTCATTGTCTTTTAACATTTTAAAATCATAAGATCACATCACAAATAGAACCATTCAGGTTTTCAAACAAATTAAATGGTAGCATTCATTTTAAGATAACATTAAAAATCAAGTAAATACATTGAAAGAATACACTCATTTCAGGACAACAAAAAAACATTTCAATCCAAGTGCTGCATAAAATCATTTTATTGTGTTAGTCATCATCACTGTCTATGCAACCTTCACTATTTTCCTCTGCTCACTATCTTTATCACTCTCAACTTCATCATCAGTCTCCCACAAAACATCATCCTCACTCCCATCCATGGCATTAGATAAGCAGCATTTCTTAAATCCTTTCACTATTACTTTTGCATTTATTTGTTGCCACGATGCCTTGATCCATTGGCAGAGCATTGCAACTTCAGGTTTCTTAAGATTTCCTTTTGGTGTTAAAGTGTGAGTTCCACTCTGTAACCACTCAGAATACAAAACCTTTAAATTATTTTTAAAACACTTATTGACAGCAACATCTAAAACTTGAAGTTGCGATGTCATTCCTCCAGGTATTACAATAAGATCAATATTCATCGCACTCATTATGTTTTTAATTTCAGGAGATGTGTTCTTGAATGCATCCAGTGAAAGCATTGCTCTTTGTTTCAGTAAAGCTCCTGGCCGTCTATTCCACACCACATGTAACCAATCTCTCATTAGTTCTTTAGTCATCCACCCCTTTTCTTGACACCTAACTATTATTCCACTTGGCAAATGTTCCTTAGGCATTGTTTTCCGCTTTAGAATCACATATGGTGGTAATTTAGTCCCATCTGCTAAAACCGCCAACATTACCGTGACTCGCATTTTTTCGTTGCCTGTAGTTTTAATTAGGACGGACTTCGCACCTTTTTCGTTCACAGTATAATTAGATGGCATGTAGAAGAAAACCGGAGTTTCATCGGCATTTCCTATTTGGCTCAAAAGGTAATTATTGCTTTTTCTAAGTCCAATTACGTATTTCTGGTAAGCGAGAAGTTTTTCTACATAATCTTCTGGCAATTTCTGACACAACGAAGTTCGTCGCCGTAAAGAAAAATTATTTCGTCGCATCATTCTCACGCACCAACTTCTGCTGGCCTTGAATTCTTGCAATGATATATTAAGTCCTCTAGTAATTTCATTAGCTTTAAGTATAATACTTTCAGTCGAAACAGGCATACCGTTCTTCCTCATGGTGCGCACAAACTTGACTACTTCTTCTTCAATGCCATGAATTCGGCCTAATCTTGGACCACTGAGCGACTTCCTTGTGGCTTTGGCATTTTCTAGTTCCTGTTTTGAGAGTTTCCATCCACGCACATTTGCCTCAGATACACCGAACTTTCTACTCGCATCACAGTTATTAGTTTTTTCGGCGTAATTTATCACGATCAGCTTAAAATTTGTATCTTAGCTCCGTCTAATTCCTTTGTTAACTTTCCCTTTGCACTCGTGCCACGTACTTCAACATGATCTGTCATTTTAACTTAAGGGTTGTGCATTTAAATCAAGAATGCACAAATCAAAGTTACTGTCACAGTGAATCTCGGTGCGTCGTTTGAAAGGGGAATCCCAATGATTTCCGCTCTCATTTGTTTTAATATTGCGGTTGGCATTACGTGCAAGGTGAAAGTACGTCTGTGTTATGATCGTCGACGATGATTATTAGTCTAAATAATTATTATTCCCGTCATGTTTTTCTTATTGTTATTACTATTTGTTTATTTCACGTCTTTATGTACGTACTTGAATTTGCTGTTGTGAATTGTTTACTCTAATATACCATTTGTTGTAAAAACCACTGATTAAATGCTTAAATATACTTCGTATCCGAATGTAAGACGACTCTTGATATTTACAGCTGAAAATTTGGAAAAAAAGGTCGTCTTAGATTCAGGTGAATACGGTATATCAGTATCGGATTTCCTTCATTAGTCGTAGTTTAACATTAAAGGCATTAAAATATAAGCCTCTGATTCCCATTAAAAGCTTACCCATATGAAAGCATTAAGACTGTTGCCTAGGAAGCCTTTTGTTAGACCCAGAAAAATTACCAATTTTTTGCGATAAAAACTATAAATTTACGCTAATTCTACTCGGATTTGAATTCTGTCTTCAAAAATAAGAAACTACAATTTATATCCTATCCGACAGTTTAAGTCTCGCATTCGTATCTTGACGGGAAGTAATTTTAAAATGCAATTATAAAAACTTCTACACCGGTTTACGTGTTATCTTATGGGGCAATAATGGGGAGAAAAGGGGCCAAAATAGCCTTTCAAAATAAGAATTTCGAAAGTTTTGAATATTTTCCTTCGGTTGTGACCAAAAATCTATAATCCTACCAAATTTCAAGTTTCTCGCGCATCTGGAAGTGCCTCGTAATTTTGTATCCACATATATATTAGGGTGGGCTGAAAAAAGGTAAATTTTCAGATCGAAGTGTAATAGTGCAGAAAAGTTGCCTTTGGTAAATAGAAGACGAGTGGAAAAAGTTTTTTCAAATTGGTTAATATTTGACCCTCGCGCATTGAGTTCAAAGTTTTGAATATACACACACACACACACATATACATACAGGGTGTCCGTAAATGATTTTTCCGATTTTGATGTTTTATTACTCAGAGCTTGCTTAAGTAGCTGTTTTGAAATACACTAACCATATGAAAGATGAACTCTAAAAGTTTGAATTTGGCACTAGATTGCCAGTTGTGCATTCTGCCCGCTAGGCAGAGCTACATTCGTCGGTACGGCAAAATGGCGTCCGGGCCAGAGAAAGCGTTCTGTTTGTTAGTGTTTCATGAAAAAATATCTTTTGTTACAGTGCAGTGACAGTTTCGACGAAAGTACGGGAAGGCTTTTCCAAGTAAACCATCAATTTGTGCTTAGTACGAGTGTTTTGTTAGTGAAGGCTGTGTGTGTAAACACAAAAGTACTTGCAGACTGTCCGTGAGTACTGAGTGCATTGAAGCCATTCCATAATCGTTTGTGCGCAGTCCGCGAAAATCTGTGCGGCATGTCAGTCGGGAACTTAACATAGCGAAAACAAGTGTCTGGCAAGTTCTTTGGAAGTACCTTCATCTCCGTCCATATCGATTACAGATGTTGCAACAACTGAAATCCACAGACAAAGTGAAGCGGCATGACTTCTGTTGCAACTTCCTGGAAAAACTGGCTGATGATGACACGATTATGAACAAGTTGGTCTTCAGTGATGAGGAGACCTTCCACCTGTCGGGACGAGTGAATTGACACAATTTACGAATCTGGGGCAGTGAAAATCCCCCTGAGTCTTTTGAACATGAAAGGGACAGTCCCAAGGTTAATGTTTTTGCGGCAGTGTCTCGAGAAAAGCTGTACGGGCCATTCTTCATTGAATCCACAGTGACAGGGATCCTCTACCTGGACATGCTCTGTGAATAGTTAATGCCACAGCTGCAGGAGGACATTCCAGATCTGATTTATCAACAAGATTTCCATAATGACGTGAAGTCTTACCTGGATGAACGTCTTCCTCAGCATTGGATTGGGTGCGGTCTTATGGAATGGCCTCCGAGATCGCCTGATCTGACACAAATGGATTTCTTTTTGTGGGGTTTTGTGAAGGACAATGTCTGCGTCCCCCTGCTGCCATAGACACTGAAGGAGCTGAAGGCACGGATCACAAAGGCCTGTGCTAAAATTGATCATGAAATGCACCGCAACGTGTGGCAGGAGGTTGAATATCGATGTGATGTCGTTCGAGTTACTCGTGGCCCTCACATTGAACTTTAGTAATGACTTTGTGTACGTCCATAAAACTTGTTGAATTGTTCTTTCAGTTGGTATATGCTTCATAAGCATAACTTGAAGTATCGCTGAATAATAAATGTCAAAATCTAAAATCATTTACGGACACTCTGTATATACCGTATTTAATTGATTGTAAGCCGACGCCAACTTTTCACAATGCCACGCAAGGAAAAATTTTGATTTTAAAGTGATTAGACAGCTGGGGTCATTTATTTCAAAATACCAACAAGTATTAACACCTCAGATTTTCAGTTCGTAATTAAATAAAGAGTATTAACTAAAATTACGGCGACATAAAATACTTTTTATTCATTTATTCATAACAACTTCTACTAAAAGTGTAATTTGGCTTCGTTATTCCCCGGATCTTATTCTCGTAAAAAAATAGCCGTTTCTCGTCAATCAAATACGGACACCGTATTACATAACATACGTTAGTACTACACTAGTATCACCTGGCCATTCCTTTTCACTTTTATTCTTAAATTATTCTCCCAAGTTTGCTGCTGTGCCGCTTAGGCATGAGGAAGTAACGGTTCACTCGGGAAATCCCAGTATGCACATGCTAGACACACTGAAACAAGATAGGTAGAAGAGGGAGGGGAGGGGGGTAGGAAAGGCAAATGTTTCGATTCACGAGTAAAATGAAACATTGTGTACATATGTAGCTTCTTACGCATACGAGCACTATCACTGTGTTTTTTTTTACGACTTTGACGTGCCACGTATTATTTACATAATTTATTTCTTCGTAGGTTTTCAGTCATTTTGCTTCTTTTTGGCATACATTTAAAGTAGATAGTTTACTTACACTTTAATACACTTATATCTCACGTTATAATGTAACTACGGACATAAATTCATTGACTACTTTTTTTTACACCAATTCTAAGCCGAGTGGTGATTTCTGAGATGGTAAAAACGTAAAAAATGGTCAGCTTACAATCGGTTAAATACGGTATATAACATGATTCATGTGCTTCTGTCTTTTTCTTATAGGTAAATGTTTTGGCAGGTCAGCAGTTCCTCCATCATATTCATGCTTGTGAGTTCCTGGACTCTCCAGAATTTGAGTCGAGCCGAGCTACAACCGAAGATAAATTCAAGGTTAAGCAAACTAAGTTCCTTCTGTCAACTAATTTGTGGAAACCAGCACTTAAAAGTTGACCCATTGAATGTCTTGATATCAGTTTTTCCATCTGAGTATTCAACACTTCTTTTCCATACTCATTACAAATTGCTTTTGTAACACTGTAGCTGTGTTGGCTTTTTTAACTCAACTCATTATTTATGGGTAAAATACAGGTAGTTTCTGACTTACGACTCTAATGCATTCCTAAAATTGCATCATAAGTCATAGTATCATGAATCTAATATAAATTTCCCATACAAATTGAAATACGTTCCAGGACCTTGGGAAAAATATGTACCGAGCCTTACTTAGGCTAGGAATTAATAGTTTAAAAACAAATTTGTAAAATAAACATTTTAAAGACTTAAAACAATTAATAAAATAATACATTGCGGACAAGTCATACCTTCCAACTTATTACCGGCCGATAATACACAAGAAAGCATCGGATGTTGAATATTGTGTGTCTGGGGTACAATATCAGATGTCAATTTCAAGGTATCAATGTAATAATGTCATAAGTCTGGGTTTATTGTATTTTGAAACATAAGTTGAGAACCACCTGTAGTTTAACATATCCACTGCTGATCATCCACATCGAAACTTACCTTCTGTGCTGAATGATTTTTTGTACTCATCCCTCTTAAGAATATTGCTAAAAGGTAAGAATATATTATTTTCACATTAAAAACCATTTAAAATTATAATTAGCTGAAACCATCAGTAACGTTCATGCACCAGGCACATGAGGAGCATGTGAAGTTCTTCCTAGCTCATGCACCTAGCGCGTGAACAGCACTGAATGTGCTAAGAGAATTTTTTAAATGGTTTAGTCTCACATCACTCAATATCAACACTAGCTCAATCCACTTTATTTGAAATGTCATGAACCTCTTAAAAAAGATTTCCTAGTAACCCCTAATGACTTGGATCAAAGAAGTTTCATAGGACAACTACAGTGCCATCGTGCTTGCAAGGGGAATGTCATGTCTGTGGGATGCCAATTTTGATGAAATCATACATGGTGCATTCTTTGATTTAATATAACATATATGTGTCATCCACTTTTTATGAATGCGCTCTTGTTTATGAGTAATAAATGTTTATAAATCAATGCCTTCGATTACTACCAATAAGAAGCTAAATTTCTTCTTGTTCCTCGTAAATAGGTCATGGCTGGTTGGTAGAAACCTCGGCTATGGTTGATGATTTTTTTTTCCTTTTAAATGATTTTTTATTTAAGAGTTTAATTTAAAATTTTAAATGTTTTCTCAAGGAGGTGCCATTTTTCATTTTTATAGTAAAATTTAATTCATTGTAAATATTAATTTCATTACCATTCCTATACATTTATAATTTTTTAAAGGCCTTATTTTCATCATACATTTATATTAAATGAAAAGTACATACTATTTTTATAGTTATTTTACATGTAATATTTATTTCTCACAATTATAGGGATGGTAATTATAATAAAAACAATCAAAACATACCGTATATTTTGGCGTATAAGTTGACCTTTGAAGTCTAAAAAAATTTTCCTAATATTTAGGGTCGACTTATACGCCGAACATAAAAATGTGAACCTTAAATTAAAAATGAATAACATCGATATTTAAGAAGACCGTTGATCTTTCGGTGGAAGTAACTGCTATTTTGAATCAACTGTTCCAGTATTTACATTTTATGACATTTACCGTATTTACTCGTGTACCCCACGCACATTTTTTCCTGAAACGCCCGGGAAAAAAGGGGGTGCATGTCTTACACGAGGACTTCTGAATAGGTTATATAAATTGTGAGTATCGATAGTAAATTCTCTGCAATATGCTTGCATCTACGTTTATATTCGTAAAAGACGTCAAATTCTACGAAGTGTATGCGTATTCATGTGACCAAGCAAACGTGTAAGTTACGCCCGTGCTGCAGGCAAAAACTCGCAAAAGTAGGCAGAAAGAATACGCCAACTAACTGATAACTATAGTTCAATGACTACTGAGGGTTTGCTGGCTTGAAAATAGGTAGGTTCAAGTTTGATCCTTTTCCCTCATCCACTTCAAGGAATTCGGAGTGATAAAATTTTTTTGTGAATGAAAGATTTCATCGTTCAAAAGGATGACGGAAATCCACATCTCAAGTGTTTGGACTTGTTTGTTTCTAACCTTCCAATATTTACTCATGAGACGATATGCGAAAAAACTCCCCATCCGCGTAGGGAAGTTCCCGTTCATATATGAACAAATATTTCATGAAGCTCCGCATTGGTGCGTAATATTACGTCAAAAACGGTGAAGTGGGGACGAAGTTGCGTAATATTACAACAAAAACAATTAAGAGGTCAACAAAGGACTATCGGTGAGGAGATTTCTGCTAGTAAAGAGATCATCACGTCACATAGTAGGGAGAAAATGCTTAACTTGAACGGAACTTGTTTTAGGGTGTGGGAATCGGTGACTTAAAAAAACTTATTCTGGCTCAAATTAATTTTTTCCCTCCAAACCGGCCCAAAAATAGGAGTGCACGTGGTACACGAGTGCGTGGGTTATATGAGTAAATACGATATTTTAGAATATTTATAATAATTAATTTTAATACTGTATTTATCACGTAATCCACGTCCTCGTGCACCACGCGCATCCCTATTTTTGGACCAGTTCAAGGAGAAAAAAATAAATTCATACTTTAATAAGTTGATGTCTACAGTGGCGGAAAATTATAAAAAATCAAAAAAATGCGGGGATTCCCCGTAGGTGTATTCTCTCTGTGGTTCCCTGTAAAGGTAGGTTTAGATGCGCAAGCAAGTGTGCACAAACAAATTGGCACAAACAATTTTGTGCAAACTATCGGAACTCCAACTACCGTTTACACGCTCCGATATGTTTGCCGAATTTTTGACTTGAGGGCACAACTTTGAGATAAATTCGATCGTAACACAAGGAGCTCATTTTCTGCCACCACATGGTGCTGTGTTCGTTGGTGTCTTATTGCTAGTTAAGCTGAAAAGAGTATTCCTATTAATCGTGGACTATATTTTAATATGAAAGGAACAAATATTTGAAATATTAATTGTTTATTATTTAATATTATTAATATATTTTGGATGGCGAATTCTGAAGATGAATTATTATTATCACTTGCTGCAGTATGTGTAATAAAGAAAAAGCAGAGGGTAAAAAGATTAAATAATAAGAGAATTCTCACATCAATTTAATAAAAGAATTACGTAGTGAGCCTGATGATTTTCGTATCTACTTACGTATGGACAACTCCACTTGTACTGAATTATTAAACTTAGTTACACCTATAATTCGGAAACAAGACACATGTATGAGGAGCTCAATCACACCTCATGAAAGATTAACTGCAACATTAAGTTTTTTGGCTACGGGAAGGACATACGAAGATTTAAAGTTTTCCGCATGTGTCTCAAAATCGTCACTTAGCGACATAATCCCAGAAACATGTGAAGCCATTTACAATGTACTCAAAGAAAAGTATTTGAAGGTAAGAAGAATTTTTATTATCATATTTTTATAAAAAAATTTTTATATAAAATTATTCAATGAATAATAATAATATATGAATATCAGGAGTCTTAGAAAACATTACAAAGAATTTTTAATAGTGTTAGATGAACTAAGTAAATATTTGAAAATCTGTGTCATAATTATTACGGAAGCAAACATACTGTATGTGATGAAGAGCTCCCATTGTACTATATAAGGGGA
Organism: Uropetala carovei; assembly: GCA_036926305.1. Classification (NCBI taxonomy): domain Eukaryota; kingdom Metazoa; phylum Arthropoda; class Insecta; order Odonata; family Petaluridae; genus Uropetala; species Uropetala carovei. The sequence goes on along the minus strand of JAXCHB010000052.1, from coordinate 1,392,654 downwards.
TATGAGATGATATATAATCTTAAAAAACTTGGTAGGGGAGGTGGTGTAGTAATTTATGTACTGATGGAACTCTTTGTCAAAATAGTGCAAGCCAACACAATCTCATGTGAAATTGTAGCATGTGATGCTTGTATTCAAGGGAAGAATGTTACTGTAATTGGTATTTACAGACCACCTCATCTTAAAGTAAAGGACTTCCTTAATGAATTACCAAATATTTTGTTAAATTTAAGTAACAAAGAAATTATCTTATGTGGAGATTTTAATGTTAATTTAAAAGGTAGTTATAATATAGAAGTTATTAGATATAAGGATGCCTTAGCCTGTGTCCCACGTGCAGGCGACACAAGCGAGCGATTGCGTTTCGTCTAACAGGAAAACAAAACAATGTAACCAACGGTCCTGTCCCACATAAGTGTGATTTGACGCGTTAGGAGCGTATGTCAAGCGGGTGATTTCGAAGCGATTTGGAAGCAAAAAACTCACTTTGTTTTCTGAGCGGGCGCAGAGCGCAAGTGTGTCTTCTTTCCGAGTGCTTCCTTTTTAGAAAATGGATTATGCGGAAACTATAATTTCTGAAGTGCAAAAGAGGCCAGCTTTGTGGGATCAGCAAAGCAAAAATTACCACAATCGGTACATCGTGGAGAAGGAATGGTGAAATGTGGCAGAAAAAACAGGATTAACACGCAAGTATTTAGCATATATTTATTAAGCTTTTCATACATTGTTTATTATGTTAGACTCTTGTGATGAGCCAAAATTATTAATAGATCTACAGTTTATTGTAATAAAATTAATAAAAGTAATAAACGTAATAAAAGGAACCCCTTTAAAAGGATAGTTCAAACATAGATTGTGTGTAAAAGAACAGGAACCGCATCTTCCCTTGCTCCCGCCTATAGAATTTCCGAAGTAATAGATAGATGCATAGCTGTTCTAACTGGAGGAAGCATCATTGTTTATTCTGAAGTACTGGCTGAACTTGTTTCTTACAGCCACTGCAGATCTGGGGGCTCTGTTGTTAGCTCTTGAAAGAACGGTTTGACGCCTGTATTCACTTCCACCGTAATTAAGGTTGTTTGTTGAAATCTCGTGCATTCCTTCCAAACCAATGACAATATTGTGCAGAATGCAAATAGCCTTAACAATATATATTGATTTTTGTATATCTGTTTCAATGGCCTTGTTTAAAACACTCCACTTTGAAGCAGCTATACCAAAACTGCATTCCACAACCATTCGTGCTTTAGATAATCTATAATTGAATATAGCCTTATCATCCCCTTCGTGCAACTGACAAGGAACATTCACGAAGTGATACCGCCCGATTTCATTCATACTCTTTTAAATAAGAGTATATGGTGACTTAATATAATCTGTGAAGTTATACGTGCCCTCGTGACCTATGAGCCGAAATATGTGCATTCGTATTTTGGCGAATTTACCACCTGGGCCCCTTTGCGCTCCGTCGCAATTGTAGCCACGTTACTGCAGCATTTATTGTTAGATTAACAATTAAGATAACAATTATGCTTTTCTTTAGTCTATTTGAAGATTTAATTGGCCTTAAATGAAACGGAGGCAACAATGAGAGTCTCCTTGGAATACACTTTTTTGTGAATTAAAATGCACTCAAAAGCAAAAAATTTTTTTTTCTAGATAAATATTGTTATTGAAAAATTTGTATGCTTCATAAAGGTGGATGACCTTTTTTATCAACCAGCTAATTTCTTCTATTATACCAGTATCATTTCCCACAGTAAGCCATCCACTTTTATGAATCATACAAATTTTTCAATAACAATATTTATCTAGAAAAAACCAAATTTCATTTCTGTAACTTATCGGGAAGTGCCCGAAATTAATTCTCGAAAATGGCACAATGCATTTTAAATTGGAAAAATGTTGGTGACAAACAAGATCCATGTGAAAATCAATACAAGAAAGAAAGATCCAAGTGAAAATCAATGTGTATAAAAATATGCAAAATTTCGATAAAGAATGCATATTTCTGAAAAATTCGACCTCGTAACGTGTAAACATTGCAAGGATAAGATAGTATAGAGCTTTAGCCGTCGAATAAAGGGAAAAAAAAGAAAATCGGTCAATATTTACCTATTTTAACGAATGAAGGAAAAAACCTTGCACTATGAAAAATCAAAAATCCCATGTAAACTTCTGGGAAAACATAATTGTCTCCTGGATTCGAACCCGGGACACTTTAGGAAACGAAAATATTTTTCCAGTGTCCTCATAGTCAGTAGAAACGAAACGCTGTTTACTGCATATGTTTAGGACGAACAGTTCTCGAGAAATACGCCGATATAATTACGCAAGGCTTCATATGCACGCAGCTTCATTACGCGCATAATATATAGGATATATATATTTGTGCATCCTGTAATCCCTTCACCCGACGATGGCGTAATACATGTATGCGCTGGAACCATGGTCGTTATTCAAAATAATAGCGGATTTTTTTTCAAGTTGGTTTCCTTTTATTCCTAAGGAATAAATAAATAATAATACATATTACATTCAATATTTATAAAAAATATATTTTTTGCTTTTGAGTGTATTTTAATTCACATAAAAGTGTATTCCAAGGAGGCTCTCATTGTTGCCTCCGATTCATTTAAGGCCAATTAGACGAAAGAAAAGTGTAATTGTTATCTTCTCTTAATTGTTAATCTAACAATAAACGCTTGCATTGACGTCGCCTGTATAGTAGGTCCTGTAAGAAGTTAAAATCAGTCATTGATAGACACTTGAAGGAAAGCAACTGTTTGTGAGTTCGTCTATAAGAGTCAACATTTCGCTTTTATGCATGCCCCACAGCTCATTGTTCCCAAAGCTCTTTTTTCTCGTTACCATTATATACCAAGTTATCATTGTCTTTTGTTATTGTATTTGTTTTTTGTTATCAGTGTTTTTGTTATTGCTCTTGTTTGTCATTGTGTGGTCCTACAGAACTGTTACCAAAATTGTTATCTCCATGGCAATAAATCCGCTGAATGTGATTAAAATATTGGAGAGCAAATTTACTTTATGGTCTTCCACGACGCCATCGACAGATGCGGAGATCGAATTGGCGGAAAAGCTATCTGGTAAGTTTCTAAAATTTATTCATTTACTTGGTTGGCTATTGTGACATAATTGGAGTAACATTATGTTTCACTATGTGATTTTTAATTGGATATCGATTATTTTTTCATTACAGAAACACTGAAGTCATGTGTGGAAGACGATCAGCGCGTATGTGAAATTCATGAAGATTTGGTTTTTGATTACGGTGACGGAAGAGATGAAATGGCAGATGTTGACGAGGATGATGATGATGACGGGGAAGATATTGTCGAAGACGAGGATATTTCTCCTTCTTCTTCCACATCTTTTGAGCCATCACCACTGAAAAAGCCACGGAAAGAGGAAATTGCATTGGCGCAGAAGAAACTGACGGTGGATTTCTGGAAATCTGGAAAGAAGAGACCTCTGACATTAGAAACCGTTCGCCACAACTTCCGTTTCATCACCACAAGGGCACAACTTCATCGTTATGAAAAACAAATAGAAGAAGCTGGTATGAGGAAGGAAAAGTTTAGGAGCATTAAAGAAGGATTACTGGCACGGTAGCGAAAGAAGATCGTCTTATTGTGCATGACAATGATTTATGAAGATGGGCGCACGAGGAAAATAAAAAAGAAGATCAACCACTTGATAACTTTAAGGCCTCAATAGGATGGTTGTGGAAGTGGAGAAAGTGCAGTAAAATTTTTTCACGAAAAGTGACCAAAGTGATAACAAAAAAATATTCATTGGACCAACAGTTCAATATAGATAAAGGGAATATATTTGTAGAACAGGTTAAAGATATGGTGAAAACATGTGCATACAAGATGTTTAATACGGACCAAAGTGGATTTAAAAAGGAGCTCCATTCTGGCCGAACTTTGGATTTTCAAGGGAAAAAATGCGTGGAATCTGTCGCACAATCTCTGAACGCTACCAAGCATTCCTACACTATACAACCAACTGTTACGATTGTAGGTGAGCTTCTTTCTCCACTTTTTATTTGTCTCCTAGAGAAAGATGGAAAATTCCCCAAGACTGTTACTTTGTTTGCAGCTCCCAATATTTACGCTGTAGCATAAGAATCAGGACTTTTAACTAAGGATATTTTAATAAATGAATACTTTAAAACTGTGTTTTTCCCTAAAGTGGAGGATAATGCACTTCTTTTGGTGGACTCCTGGGGACCATATAAAGATCACGAATCAATTTTAAGTGTCAAACCTAAAGACAATACAGTCGATATAATTGTGATTCCTCAGAAAACCACAGACCTTATTCAGCCATTAGATGTGTATTTCTTTAGGATGTGGAAAGACTTTGTTCGAAAAGTTTCAGATCGTGTACTTTTGGATCGACTGGACATTGACTTATTCCAAAGAAATAATATTTTAAAATTAAGTCCCTCACCCACAGACAATTCTCTGCTCCGAGATTTAAAAATTTCATCAAATATGCATGGTTTAAGCCAGGGTATTTAGAACAGAAGCCCGAAGTGCACATCGCACCAGTGCAGTATTGCTTTGATGAGGACGTTTATAAAAGGAATTGTGAATTTAAAGTAGAGGAAAGAATTTGCAATGACACAACATTTATAAAGTGTGCCCATTGTGAGCTGTGACTGTGTTTTCATCATTTTTACAATTATTTCCATTATTGTATTTAAAAAGTTTTGATGATCTTACAAATACATAATTGTTAAATAAATATTTTATTTTATTTTCAATTATTTTTTCAGTTAATACTAACAAAATTTCTGCCAAACTATGATATACATAAACTATCTTTTACCCGCTCCTCTTGTTTAACTTTTGGCGTGGTTCTTCTATTACATTAATTTGTTTTAAAAATACTACCTTCGCAGCGGTTCCAGAGCGTGCGCCTGCAGTAACGTGGCTACAATCGCGACGGTGGTAAATGCGCCAAAATACGAATGCACATATTTCGGCTCATAGGTCACGAGGGCAAGTATAACTTCACAGATTATATTTAGTCACCATATACTCTAATTTAAAAGAGTATGAATGAAATCGGGTGGTATCACTTCGTGAATGTTCCTTGTGAGTCCTTGGAAAAGGTCTCATGAGATATGTATGAAGTGGGAATGCCTCGTCCCTTACAAAGACATATGGAACCTTAACGTCTGAATTTGGCAGTGTTTCCTCCTCTGGGAGATCCAGACTACCAGATTCAAGACGATGATGTAATGAGGAATGGGCAAAAATTCCTCCGTCACTTTCCTTACCCTACGGACCAACATCTACTATAAGAAACTTATAATTTGCATCAGCAATTGCTAAAAGGACTATGGAGAAAAAATTCCTGTAGTTGTAGTACATAGACCCAGACTTAGGTGGACGCTTGATGCTGATGTGCTTTCCATCTATACTCCCAACACAGTTCGGAAAACCCCACTTCCTATAGAAATCACTTGCAACTTTCTTGAACAAGGGAGCTGTAGGCATCGGCATATGTTTCTCTTGCAAAGTGTTCCAATTGGCTTCGCATGCCTCCCCAACTATTCTGGATACTGTAGATTTTCCCATTCCAAATGAAAATGCTGAGTGCTGAAAAGTGTTTCCATTCGCAAGGTAGCTGAAAGTAGGCAGAATTTAAGCAATTTAGAATAAATAAAGGAATTTCTTAAGTTTTATATAGATAACAGCGTTATAAATATTTTTGCTAATTGAACCACCGAACTTATATTATGTAGAACTGTTTATGTAGAAAGCTTAGGAAAAGTTTATGCACAATAAAAGAAGGAAGTGTAATAGCTCGGGTTTCAACAATGAGAAGTTCGTAAATTAGCAATCTTCTTTTACTGAGTGAGAGGATCTTTTAATGGAAAAATTGTATTTTAAAATGAAATATGAGTGATTTCAAATTGAGGGGAAAATAGTGGATAAAAATAAGAAACTTTTTTGGGCTGAACTCAGAACCTCATTAGGTATTTATTTCTCGTCATCATCTTTTAATAAGCTCTTTGATTATTCCTACCAAATTTAGTTGTATTTCCTTGCTGACAAGGTAGTTATAAACTTTATTCTATACTGATTTAAGGGTACAACAATATGTATATAAGTAATATAAATGACGGTATTTATTTATTATTAGTAAATTGTTAAGTATATTGTCTAATTTCCGTTTTCAGAGGAAGTTGCAAAGAGCAAGTGGAAAAACCTAAGGGACCAGTTCAGAAGGGAATATAATAAAATGCCGAAAGCCCACTCCGGGGATGCTGCACAGCAGCACCCGTCTAAATGGGCTTACTTTGAGTCCATGGTGTTCTTGATGGACATTGTAAAGCCCAGAAGGACAGAGGGAAATATATCCCAGGAAACAGATGACAGTGTAGAAATAGAAATGGAGCAGTTCAGTGGGAATATGGATGATGGTAGTGTGTAGATATAGACGATCAAGCGAACGCCGCAAAAAATATGACGAAAAGTGACATTAATCCTACAGAGCAGGTAATACCACCTCCCACAAGACTGAGCAAAACTTCAGCTAAAGCTCCAAAACGTCAAAGAAGCAGTAAAGACCCCGAAAGCCCAGGAGGGATATCTGAGTTTGAGAACCAGCTGCTGAAGAATGAGAAAGAAAAAATTGCAGTTATACAGGCCCAGGAAGATGATGACCTCAATTTTTTCAAGTCCCTCCTCCCCTATATGAAACTTCTGCCACCAGTCAGGAAACTAATGATTAGGTCACAGTTTCAAAATTTGCTAGTGAAGGAAATAAAAATCTGCCAAGTAACAAAATGCAACAGTACTGTTCTCCAAGCGTATCGCAAACATCGAGTGCCAGTCATTCTCTTGCATCCCATTCCTCTTCCCTTGGAGAGCAGCCGTACCCGCTAACTCATCCAGAACTACCTCCATATCCTGCTTGCATTCCATCACAGCCTCAAGAGCAAGAATCACCAGCAGCTTCAGAACACCTCTTAAATCCATATTATACCGGTTTTTAGTCGTGTGGTGGGTGTATAATGATCTTATTATAGAACAATTACAGAAACATTATTTCTTTGAAAAACGTTTAATAATACCATTGTTCCCAAGCCATCATGGCGATACTTCCATTATTTTAGTTGATTCTATTTACATAAATTTATATCTGTAAGTGTAATTGGTATCATCTTGTCACCTTTTTTATATTTATGAGCATAATTTGTACTCTTTATTAAGAACCGTTATTTTTTTGTCCTTTATTACTGATTTGAATGTGAATTTCAGGTTTATTTAGCGTATAAAATTTTTGTTTCTAGTTATAAGTTGTGATTATTCCATTTTCATTTTAATCCTTGAATACAATACAAGGAATATGACAAGGTGTAAAGACTGGGAAAGTAATGACTGCGGCCCGTGGATCGTCAGAGAGCCGTCATGCAGCCTGCACACCGATGCGAGTTTGAGACTCCTGATTCTTCCATGCCCTGGCCTTACGAGTGATCAGAAAATGACCGTTGTGTGCATGTGCAGTTATCCCAGCTCTGCCAGGCGAGGGGCAGCCGACAGCGGTCACTATGATGTGGTTGTAGTAGATAAAAAGGAATGGAATAGATTAAGAAATCGAGAAAACAATAAAAGGTACAGGGCCAAAAGGAAGGCTATTAGTGAATGTAATTTAACAGAGCTCGATCACGTTGTCGATAATGATTAGTTAATCGAGAAATTAGAGTAAATACAAACGAGAATTGACAGTTGCTTAAATGTCGTTACAATACCCCGAACCTCTTTAAATACTGGAGATAATCATGAGTTTCCTTTTATACTTAACAGAAAACAATTCCCCGTACGGTTAGCCTTTGCTATGACAATTAATAAATCTCAAGGCCAAACATTTAACCGAGTCGGCATTCACATCGATCAGAGTAGGTAAGCCAATATTTGGTCACGGTCAGCTCTCTCTCGGTGTCGATCCATGGCCAGTCTCAAAATCAAAATTACAGGAGCTAAAAACGACAGGGAAACTCACATGATTCAAAATATTGTGTACGATGAAATATTAAGAAATCGGTAGATAGTAGGGATATACCGAATATTCAAAAACTATTCGTTATTCGGCAATTTTGATACTCGGTGCATCCCTAATAGACAGTTATATTTTCACCTCAGTCAAGATGGAGGATGGGCAGCAAGGTCCCGAGAGATTGGACCATATATATAAGTATGATGAAAAACTGTGATAATTTTATAACGTAATATTGGTGACTTCACTACGTTGGCGTAGATACCATTTACATCAATACCCTGCAAGCCGCCAGAAGCGTTTGGCAGGGGGTGTCACAACACCAAGCGAACTCTAGCCAATTCCTCTGTTGGACTGTCTTATCGTGTCCGGGAAAAAGGATCTGTAGTATTTCTCTGTTCTAGCGATTGTTTCGACATATTTTCTCCTGCACTCTGATCTAACATTACGTTCACTAACACTGATTGGCGGAGTAATAGTAATATATTGAGCAATCCGCTCACAATGGACGAAGAGAGGACGCGAAGCACGCCGCCTCGGCGGCACGCTGGAGGGTCTGGAGGCGAAGCCCCCATCGGGGTTGGCGAGCGCAGCGAGCAGGGGCCAAACCCCTGGTATATGTGTATATATATATATAACATAAAGACGTTTCTTACACATGATACATCTATAATATATAGATGCTTCTTACACATGATATATATATATAACCTATACATACATACATACATACATACATACATACATACATACATACATATACATATATATATATACATACATATATATATATATATATATATATATATATATATCTGTCAGAAAAACACTACACCACTCTCCAACTTTATTTAAACCCGAATTACACCAGCATTCTGCTCTCCAGCAGAAGCTCTTCCACGAGCCAACACACGGCCCACACTACCACGAGTCCCGTCACACACTCTTCTCTCTCGCGTCACGTGATCTCTTAGTACTCTCCTTCTCCGTCCCGCTTCTGGTAGCACTTCTCGTGGCGGTCGTCCTCGCTTGCGTAACAGTCGGCCTTTCCTGACATCGGGGCCGTCCTCGGTCCCGGTCCGGTCTGCCTCCGGTTGAACTGCTCCTCTGGCGCTCGCGCCGTTCTCCATCCGCTTCTCGTCTTCTTTCCCTCTGCTGTCCGCGGCCTGGTCGTCATCTCCCTCGTCCTGGCTCTCGTCGGCCTGGTCGTCATCTCCCTCGTCCTGGCTCTCGTCGGCCTGGTCGTCATCTCCTACTTCGCCTTGGGGGGGCTTACACCAGGGTTTCATTCGGTCTGCACTAAACACGGAATTGAACGCTCGCTGAGTCCTCTTTGCCCCTGGTATATCCATGAGAGAATACCTATCTCGAGCTAGCACTTCTGAGACAAGATACGGACCCTTAAATCTCGGAGCTAATTTTCGCGAACACCCTGTCGCTTGCGCTTCTCGTTCTACGATGACTAAATCTCCCTTTTGGTACACTCTCGGCACCTTATGTCTTTGATCGTAACGCTCCTTCTGTTTTTTCTGCGTCTCTGATATCTTTACTAACGCTTTTTCCCTTGCTTCGCCTAAGGTCTCTCTAGTCTCATCGAGTTCGCTTTCTTGCAACGCCAATATAACACGGTTTTGCAATGAATTCCTTGGGTTATAAGCAAACAATAGCTCATAAGCGCTCTTCTCAGTAGTTTTATTTGACATAGAATTCATGGCGAATTGGATGTTTCTCAAATTCGTGTCCCAGTCGCCTCCATCCTCTTGTGCATACATAGTGGATATGGCGTTTGTAATGGATGCGTTTGATCGCTCTACTTGTCCATTTGCTCGAGGGGTAGCAGTCGCATTCTTTATATGCTTTATCTGGTTTCTTTCGCATAATTCTTCAAATTCCTTCGCTGTAAATGCCGTACCTCGATCTGTAATTAAACGCTCAGGACACCCAAATAAGCTCGTAATCTCACTGATAGCTTCGCACACTGGTTTGGTTTTTGTGGTTTTCACTGCCTTTAGTAGGATGAACTTTGTAAAGTTGTCTTGATACACGAGAACATACTCGTTGCCCCTTTTACTCCTTGGGAATGGCCCTAAGTGGTCCACGTGAACTGTGTGAAATGGGATGGCTACACGCTCTAAACTGTGCAACTGCCCCTCTTTTTTACCTCCCGGTCTCTTATGATAAGCACACTCAATGCAAGCTGCAATATATTTCTTTACCCTTCTTCTCATCTTCGGAAACCAAAAATATCTCTTCACGTGTTCTAGGGTTTTCTCTTCTGCGTAATGTCCCATGTCATCATGACTTCCCTTTAGAATGCGCCAAATAGAGTTCTTAGGCACAACCCAACGGACCCCACCGTCTACCTTTCTACAGACACGGTTGTCTTTCAGCACATAGTCTGTGTGGATCTGCCTATCCTCATTGGCGACCGCAGGTTGCTGTAAGGTACGATGTATTTTCTGGATAGCTACATCCTGCAGCTGCATCGTTAGTAACCAATCATCCTGATTTATTCGCAACGTGAAGATTTTCAAGTCTGCTGTATCCGGTTCCTCGGAATCTCCCACGGGATTTCGACTGAGGGCATCAACGTGACTCATGTTGCGTCCTGGTCGGTACTCGATCGTGAAATCATACTCTTGTAATCGAAGCCACCACCTCGCTATCCGCGGTAACAATTCTTTCTTGGACATGGTGGTCTTTAAAGCATTACAGTCAGTAACAACTTTGAAGGGTCTGTTCAATAAATACATTCGAAATTTGTCTACGGCTTCAACTACTGCCAACGCTTCTAGCTCATAACTGTGATAGTTCTTCTCTAGATCTGTCGTCTGTCGGCTATAATATGCCACAGGTTTTTGAGATTCTCCTTCTCGACGCTGTAAGATAATCCCCGCTAGTCCATTCTTACTGGCGTCAGTGTGAACTTCATGTTCGGCATTTACATCAAACAACGCAAGTGCCGGACGCTCGATTAATCTTTTCTTCAGCTCTTGAAATGCGTTTTCTTGTTTCTCCGTCCACTCGAATGCCGTATCTTTCTTCGTCAAGAGCGTTAACGGCTTGCTTAACGTAGCGAATCCTAATACAAATCTTCTAAAGAAGCTCGTCAAACCAATAAATTGTCGCACTTCGTGAACATTCTCCGGCCTTCGAAATTCTTTAACTGCCTGAATTTTTCTCTCGCCTGGTCGGATCCCATCTTTGGTTATTTCAAAGCCCAAATAGTCTACTTTAGTTTTGAAAAATTCACATTTTGATACTTTTAGCGCTAGCCCCAATTTCTTCAGTACTTGCAACAGTCTTTCTAATCTCTCTAACCCTTCCTTCACCGTTTTGCTGGGTATCAACAGATCATCCATATAGACTAGGACCTCTCCTGGTTTTGTCATTCGCACTACCCTTTTCATCACTTGATTAAACACTGCAGGTGCGTTTACTACTCCGAAAGGCATTTTTGTGAACTCGTACAGTCCACTTGAGGTGACAAAAGCTGTCAAGGGTCTCGTCTCTGGGGCTACAGGGATTTGATAGTATCCCGACGCCAAGTCTAAAATGGTAAAATAACTGTTTCCTGCAAGCGCGTCTAATTGTTCCTCAATGGCTGGCATGGGGAATTTTATTTTTTTCGTCTTCAAATTCAATGCTCTGTAATCGACGCACAGCCGGTCTTCTCCGTTAGCTTTCTTCACTAACAATGCTGGGCTTGCGTATTCTGATGTCGACTCCTGCACGATACCCATTTTCATTAACTCATCGACTGCCTTTTGCATAGTCGCTCTTTGGGCGTACGGTAGGCGATACGGTCTTAAATTCACAGGGTGGTTATCCAACAATTCTATCTCGAAACTGGCAGACTCTACTGTACCCAGTTCACTCAAATTTTTCGCAAAACATTCTCGATACTCATTCACCATTTCGTATACCGCATCCTTCTCCTCTTCAGACAGGTCGTTATTCAAATTTATTTCTTCCATTTCTATCCCGGCCCTCTCTTTGACATTTCGAACTTTGGCTTCGAAGTTACTTTCTTCCTCCTGCCCATCAGTCTCTCTCCTAATTACAAGTTTCTGATAGCTCTTCTCAACTCGAATCCCCGATTGGTCTAGGGCGCTTCGTCCTAGAATTATGGCATCGTCTTGCGAACAGTTTGGGACCACAAGCACTTCTACCTCAATGCTTACGTCGTCCACAACAAGGGTTAACTGTTTGGAGCCTATTACGTTACTTTTCCCACAGCCGAATCCAATCAGACTTTTTTGACTCGCAAAGTATTCTACACCTAGCTGTTCAGCGACATCTTGCCTCATGGTCACAACATCGCTCCCTAAATCAATGAACCCAACAACTTGTTCATCATTAACCTTTATCCATTTATAATATTCGTCTTTAATTTGGTCGTTCGGCACCGAAATTCTTTGGACTCGCCTTTTCATTTCCAAATTCTGTCTATTAACTTGGGTTCCCTGAGGGCATTCCTTCATCATGTGTCCCTCTTTATTGCATCGGAAACATCGCCTGCTCTGCTGTCGTTCTGGGCAATCCTTAGCCATGTGTCCCTGGCCGTTACAATTATAACACCTCGCCTGCGTTGTCTGCTTATTTCTCCTCACCACATTACCTTCGTTTGGCGGTTCAATTGGGACACTATAACGGTTAGCTAAAAACTGTCTTTCACCTAATCTCGCTCTTTCTGTAATACTTTCATAGCGCTTTATCTTGAGCAGTAACCCTTCAACATCTTTGAACTCACACAAAGCCAGCGACCTTACTAATTCCTTGTCACCTAAGCCGTTCAAAATGTATTTAATCAAGGATTCTTTATCTATGTCACCTCGTCGTGCTATCGCTTTCATGGCATACACGTATGACTCATAGGTTTCGTCGCGCTGCTTCTTCCTCTTCGTGAGACTCATGTGGACATCGGCCTGATCAGCTGTTGATGGGAAGCTATAAAGTAACCTTTCTTTAAAAGTCTCCCAAGAATACACTTCTTCCGCGACACTATTTAACCACAATTTAGCTACTCCTCTCAGCTTATTCACCGCATGAGTAAGCAATACGGAATTGTCCCACGAATACGCGGAAGCGACCCCTTCCACTCGCCGCACCCACTGTTCGGCGGTAAATCCTAAGGTCGTCGACGCGTCAAACTCGGGCAACAATCTTTCCGCCATGTCTCGGTGAGCAACTACAGTTGTCGCCATCGTACTACAATGTCCCGCTTCCATTATTTCTCTTTCGCGGTCTAACAACGCGCGCTCTCTCTCCAGCAACTGTCTTTCTCGTCGTAGAATCTCACGTTCAATGTCGTTATCGCTCGCCCTAGGCGCTAAGTGGTCCTTTGGTCGGGTCACAGAGGGCGTCGACATCGCTCTCGGTAGCTCAGGACAGCTCGCTGCTCGCGTCAAGAACGCCTCGCTTACTCCTGTTCCCGCCACTGGATACGTCATTTCCGGTTCCCCACTAAACGCCATGCGGTCGCTTTTTTTTCGCTAATTTCGCTTTTTTTTAGGTCTGTTTCGACGCTCACAACCCTAGTTATACTTGGGGTATTGTTCACTCGGGAATCACTTTTCTTTCACGTACTTACGGAGGGGTACAGTCTTCATCGGCAAACAGTCGGCTCTCTCACGACGTGCTCCTTTCCGAAAACTGGTTTTTGATCCTCTCATCCCTATCTGATCCCGATCCCGCCGCTGCTCTGTCAGAAAAACACTACACCACTCTCCAACTTTATTTAAACCCGAATTACACCAGCATTCTGCTCTCCAGCAGAAGCTCTTCCACGAGCCAACACACGGCCCACACTACCACGAGTCCCGTCACACACTCTTCTCTCTCGCGTCACGTGATCTCTTAGTACTCTCCTTCTCCGTCCCGCTTCTGGTAGCACTTCTCGTGGCGGTCGTCCTCGCTTGCGTAACATATATATACTAGTTAATGTGTGCTTGCATTCTGCAAGCTTTTTAAAAGTTTAACATTTTTACAATTTCAAATTATTCCCAATAAGTTTTGTACAAAATCATGTAACCGTATCAAATTACAACTTTGTAGCTCATTTAGAAGTGCATTATAATTTTATTCGTCGCATAGGACATTTATGTGGCAAAACATTCGCTAAGACTTTGAATTTTTACAGTATCGGATTCCTTCTTTCTGTTGTTAGTGAAAACCCATAATACTGCCATATTTCATGCTTGTATCTCATTAAGAATTGTCGAATAATTTTCACACTTGTATGGGCTGGAAATGGGACAAAACCGTCCCTTACTAATTGAAATTTTAGCAGTTATTTTATCTTCGGTTCCAATGAAATTTCGATAACGGTGCCATATTTCAAGTCTGTAGTTGATTTGGAGCTGCCTCTACATTTTTGTTCTCGTATGGAGAAATACTGGGGCAACAGAGCTCCAAAAATGGGGATTATATCAGTATAGTATTTCCTTCATTAGTCGTAGTTTAACATTAATGGCATTAAAATATAAGCCTCTGATTCCCATTAAAAGCTTACCCATATGAAAGGATTAAGCCAGTTGCCTAGGAATCCCTATTGTTAGACCCAGAAAAATTACCACTTTTTTCCGATAAAAACTATAAATTTACGCTAATTCTACTCGGATTTGAATTCTGTCTTCAAAAATAAGAAACTACAATTTATATCCTATCCGACAGTTTAAGGCTCGCATTCGTATGTTTACGGGAAGTAATTTTAAAATGCAAATATGAAAACCTCTACACCAATTTACGTTTTCTTATGGGCAAAAAATGGGGCAAAAAGGGGCCAAAATAGCCCCTCAGAATAGGAATTTTTCCAGTTTCGGATTTTTCCTCTGGTTGTGACTAAAAACCTGTAATCCTACCAAATTTCAACTTTCTAGCACATCTGGAAATGCCTCATAATTTTGTATCCTCCTATATAATTATCATTCTATATCGACTCTTCTTACAGAGGATATACGACATAGGATACAAGTAAATGGGAATCAGAGACATGTATTTTAATGCCTTTAATGTTAAACTATGCCTAATGAAGGAATTCCGTTATTGAAATAATCCCTATTATTGGAGCTGTTATGCCCCAGTATTGCTCCATACGAGAACAAAAATTATGAGGCAGCTCCATATGACGTAGAGACTTGAAATTTCGCCTGGTTGTAAAAATTTTATTGCAACCGAAGATAAAATTAAACACTGCAAAAAATGCAAATTTTAAGGGCGGTTTTGCCCTATATATGACCCATACCGGTGTGAAAATGATACTGCAATTCCTAATGAGATCCAAACATGAAAATTTGGCAGAATTATGGGATTTTGTTACAACAGAAAGACGAAATCCAATATCGTTAATATTCGGAATCTTAACGACTGTTTTGCCAAATAACTGTCCTATGCGACAAATAAAATTATAATGCACCTCTAAATGAGCTACAAAGTTGAAATTTGATACAGTTTTATGATTTTGCACAAAATTCATGGGGAATAATTTTAAATTGTAAATATGCTAAACTTTAAAATGCTTGCAGAATGCAAGCAAACTTTAACTAGTATATATATAACATTATATATATATACTATTGACTGTGTGCTTGCATTTTGTCTCACCTTAATGTGAAGAATGAAAGCCGACAATTAATTTTCAATCGCATAATTTTGCACCTGTGCATCTAATTACATGTATTTTTGGATAATATTGGGGTCAAAACAAATCCTATATGTATAATTATTAGCATTTATATGAATTTAATTGTGTAAATTTTATGATTTTTTAACAGCCACAATAATGTTAGTTACCACTGGAGCATCATTCCCTCCCTAGATTAAAATTTTCATCTTCCTGCGCCTTCAGAAAATACATAAACATTAGTCAAGTTGTTTAATATTTAAGAATTTTTTACGGCCGAACGAATAAAAATTTTCAAATTTCTATATTCTCGTTTACGTTATTTGGTAAATTTCAGCATTTTAGCCCATATACAAATACATAAACCGCATTATGTTCGCCCCTAAAAATTGGAATTTTTGCAATTTTCTATTTTATCTTCGGTTACAACTAAATTCATATATTTGTGCAAAATTTCAAGTGTCTAGGTTATATGGAGCAGCTTCATCATTTTTTTTCCCGTATGGAACAATACTGGGGCAAAAAGGCTCCAAAAATGGGAATTATATAAATATTGGATTTCCTTCATTAGGCACAGTTTAGTATTAATGGCATTAAAATATAAGCCTCTGATTCCCATTAAAAGCTTACCCGTATGAAAGCATTAAGGCTGTTGCCTAGGAAGCCTATTGTTAGAGCAAGGAAAATTCACACTTTTTTGTGATAAAAACTTCAAATTTATGCTAATTCTACTCGGATTTGAATTCTGTCTTCAAAAATAAGGAACTAAAATTTATATCCTATCCGACAGTTTAAGTCTCGCATTCGTTTCATGATGGGAAGTAATTTTAAAATGCAAATATAAAAACCTCTACACCAATTTACCTGCAAAAAATGGTGCAAAAAGGGGCCAAAATAGTCACTCATAGTAGGAATTTCACCAGTTTCGGATTTTTTCCTTTGGTTTTCACTAAAAACCTATAATTCTACCAAATTTCAAGATTCCAGCACATCTAGAAGTGTATCCTCCTATATATATATATATATCTATATATCTATATATATATATATATATATATATATGTATATATATATATATATATATATATATATATCATGTGTAAGAAGCGTCTATATATTATGGATATATATATATACTAGTTAATGTGTGCCTGCATTCTGCAGCTTTTTTAGTTTAGCATTTTTACAATTTCAAATTATTCCCAATCAATTTTGTACTAAATCATATAACCATATCAAATTTCAACATTGTAGCTCATTTAGAAGTGCATTATAATTTTATTTGTCGCATTTGTGGCAAAACATTCGCTAAGACTTTGAATTTTTAGAGTATCAGATTCCTTCCTTCTGTTGTTAGTGAAAACCCATAATACTGCCATATTTCATGCTTGTATCTCATTAAGAATTGCCGTATAATTTTCTCACTAGTATGGGTTGGAAATGGGGCAAAACCGCCTCTTAGTAATTGGAATTTTTGCAGTTTTTTTATTTTATCTTCGGTTCCAATGAAATTTCTATAACGGTGCCATATTTCAAGTCTGTAGTTCATTTGGAGCTGCCTCTACATTTTTGTTCTCGTATGGAGCAATACTGGGGCAAAAGAGCTCCAAAAATGGGGATTATTACAATATAGGATTTCCTTCATTAGGCATAGTTTAACAGTAAAGGCATTTTATATAATAATAGCCGTCATCCGTTGGTTGGTTGGTTGGTTGATCACGCTATGCAAACGCTAATAACTCGAGAAATAATAGTCATAGAAACTGGAAATTTGGTAGAGATGCTTGACTAACACTTTTCCAGGTGATGACGAATGTAAATCGCGAAAAAATTCCTTGGTTCGTCTCCAAGAGAGGCATTTCCTTTTCCCATTACTTAACATGTAAAACGCGATTTTTCGACGTGCAGGCTTTTATTCATTTGCAAATTAAAATTAGTAGAAATTAATAGACGACCTTCAGATTTGAATCATTTTGACGAAAGAGTTATAAAGTTTCTTATTCCATTCGTCTTTCTTCGCCCTCAGTTCGAAATATTCCATGTTAAACTTTTAATTTGCATATTTTGTAGAAATCTCGCCATTTTAACGTGATGTTGCTACGTCGAACATTATCATTGTTAGCTTCAATACGAGAGAGAGAGAGGAAGGAAGGGGAGAGATAGGCGTGTTTTGCGGAAAATAAGTATATTAACATAAATAAAAAAAAAATTTAAGTATCAACAGTGTCATTTTAGAAAAATTGGAAATAAAAAGCATTCTTAAATTAAATTCTTTGTAAACCATACGTGCTTACGAATTTATGTTGTTATTCCTCGAATTAATTTCGTAACATTGGCCGAAGTTTGGAAAAGAATATAAATTAAAATTCAATTGAAATTAAAAGGACATTTAAAACTGTTAACAGGCAATTTTCAAAAAACAACAGTGGATATTTTAATGAATTGAATTGTTTCTATAAAAGGAATTTTGGTGCTTATTTAATACTGAGTAAGTTCTAAGGCTTATAATCCATTTAAATCTAATAACAGTGGCTGTTATAATTTAAAGAAAGAACTTTATTTATTCACTTTACAGAATGAATTAATTTTACGCTAGCATTGCCTATTATAAAAGGAGGTACTTTGGAATTTACAGTATGTCAAGTGGAAGTTGTACTGAATTGACTCAAGTATTTAGGGTACTTTCCTGTTAACGGGAATACCTCAAGAAATAAACACGTATTGTTGTGATATGTTACGACGTATTTGTTTGTTAACAATGCGTAACAACGGGGGAATTACTTAAAAATCACACTTTTTTGAAACTTATTTATTAATAAAAGCAACATAATTACTGATACAATCTAAATTTATGTTACTAGGGGGCCAATATGTCTTTAAGGCATTTAAAATAGCTGGAAATATGTCGATTTCTTTGTTATGTTGTCGCCACATGAATTCTTCTGCTGACAGGCTTTCGCGTTGCATTTCCAAAATATTCTGTCGCAGAAGTAAAGTTTCACAATATGATCCTTCTTGCACATTCGCCCTTTAGATAAAATATCATGGTCTTGAAGCAAAGATATAGCTTCTTCTTCACTCCTCGGCAACGCCACAAATTCATCATTAAGTGATCAACGTAAATATCTTAACGAGATTTGTTACACATTATTAACAAACAAAATATCACAACATATCACAACAATACGTGTTTATTTTTTGAGGTATTCCCGTTAACAGGAAAGTACCAATTCAAAGCAAAAATCAATTTAAAACTATTGAAAGTTGTTTCAGAAACTGAAAAGTCCAGAGTGGTGAGCGGACGCTAAACGATATTAAGGTACATTTTATTCCAGAATCTATTTAAAGTATTATCAGAGGCAACTGAAGATTGAACAAATTTTTTTGTTACCGGGATTCTGCTTATTTCATGAAATTGAAATGTTAATGCATTAATCCATTAAAATCTGTTAAGAGTGGCTATTTTAGTTGAAAGAAATATATGTACATGGTACTTTTATTCACTTTTCAGAATGAAAGAATTCTTGGTTAACATTGCATATTATAAAAGGATTTTCTTTGGAATAAGAAGTTTGTTATGTGGTTATTTTAACTGAATTGAATCAAGTTCTCTTCAAAGTTTGAAATCCATTTAAATTGGTGAAAGTTGTTGTTTCGGAAAATGAGAAGGCAAGAGTGCTGAGCAGACGATAAACGATATTGAGGTATTCCAAAATCTATTTAAAGTATTATCAGAGGCAATTGAAGATTTAATCAATTTTTTGGAACTGGATTCTGCTTATTTAATGAAATTGAAATCCTAATGCTATAATCAATTTAAAACTAATAACAATGGCTATTTTAGTAGAAAGAAAGGTACTGTTTTATTCACAAGGAATTTCTGTGAGATTTAGTTAATTAATTAAAACAGACTTATAATATTGAAATATTCAATGGTTAAAACAGTGCACAAATTTATTCTTGCGATTTTTACATGTTGCATTGACGAAAATTTAGATTCATTAAACCCGTTGAAATTCAATGGGCACCTATGCTAGTTAAAACATAAGCCTCTGATTCCCATTAAAAGCTTACCCATATGAAAGCATTAAGGCTGTTGCCTAGGAAGCCAATTGTTAGACCCAGAAAAATTACCACTTTTTTGCGATGAAAACTATAAATTTATGCTAATTCTACTCGGGTTTGAATTCTGTATTCAAAAATAAGAAACTACAATTTATATCCCATCCGACAGTTCAAGTCTCGAGTTCGTGTCTTGACGGGAAGTAATTTTAAAATTCAAAAATAGAAACCTCTACCCAAATCACTTGTTTTCTTATGGACAAAAAATGCGGCAAAAAGGGGCCAAAATAGCCCCTCAAAATAGGAATTTCGCCAGTTTCGGATTTTTTCCTTCGGTTGTGACCAAAAACCTATAATCCTACCAAATTTCAACTTTCTAGCACATCTGGAAGTGCCTCATAATTTTGTATCCTCCTATATATACAGGGTGATTCACGAAGATATGGAATAACTTCAGGAGCTGATTTCTGAGGTCATTATGAACAAAAAAGTTCATACGAACATGTGTCCGATTCCGAATAATTAAAGAGTTATGGCTGTTTGAAAATTAGAAAAAGGCAAGGCAATATCCGGAACTCGGGAGACAATTGCCGACCAATACGAGATGCGTTCTCCGCTACAGTGTTTATTTGCTTGTTTATTTACTTATTTACAGTCTGTATTGTCAAATACGAACGCGCGTATTATTAAAGTAGATTTTCAAAAACACCACCTTCGACTTCATTGTATTTCGCCACTCGTGTGTGAATCGCGCTCGTTGCACACCGAAGTTCATCATGACTGTCTTTTATGCAAGCCACAGCATTCAATACATGATGAAGTAATGCATCCCATGTTTGCACTTTAGTATGGTGCACAAGATCTTTCATCTACCCCCACACGCAGAAATCCAATGGGTTTAGGTCTGGGGACCTAGCTGGCCAATTTTGTGGACCATTGCGACCGATCCATCGCCTAGGGAACTGCTCAATGAAGTAAGTAACCACTGCACGGAAACAATGAGGTGGTGCTCCGTCGTGTTGGAAGCACATTCGAAGTCTTGTAGCCAGTGGCACATCTTCTAACAGTTGTGGCAATTCGTTTTGCAAAAATTGTAAATAAATCTGTCCAGTAAGACGACCCTCAAAAATGAATGGACCAATTACCTGATCACACAACATTCCACACTACACATTAATACTCAATTGATGTTGAAAGTTACTGTCCACAGTGGCACGGGGATTAATTTCTGATCAAACATGGGAATTGTGTGTGTTGTTAACACCGTTGCGGGTGAATTGAGCTTCATCAGTGAATAAGATGTACTGATGCAGACTCCGATTCTCATTAAGGCAATTACAAAATTCCAGTCGTCGGGCAGGATCCCCAGGTTCGAGGTGTTGGACACGTTGCAAGTGGTACGGGTACATTCCTTCTTCATTCAATGTTCTCCATACACTTGATTGGGAAACACCGAGACGTGTGGATATCCTTCTTGTACTAGTACGAGGGCTACGCTGTACCCCCTCAAGGATGTTCTTTTGCTTAGCCACGTCTTGTTGAACCACACGCTCATATGGAGTGTGAACGCTGGGAAGTGAGCCGGTATCTCGCAAAGTTTGGAACACTCTGCTAATAACTTTTTGATTTGGAACTCTGCAGTTTGGAAAACGTCGCTGGTATTCAGCGACAGCAGCAACAGCATTTCCATCGCAAAATCCATAAACATACACCATATTGGCATATTCAGCACTTGTAAATGTAAAAGGCATCTTGAAAGTAACACTAACACAGTAACAACTAACAATGCTAATGTCGATTTTTGCGTGCGCATGTTTCGACAGGCTACGTTCGGACAAGGTCATGGTCGCACAGGTGCATGAGTTATGAGTGAGATTCAGAGTGGTGCGATGCTGAAAATCTACGAGCAGCCATAACTCCGCAAATTCGTATTTGACAATACAGACTGTAAATAAGTAAATAAACAAGCAAATAAACAATGTAGCAGAGAACGAATCGCGTATTGGTCTGCAATTGTCTCCCGAGTTCCGGATATTGCCTTGCCTTTTTCTAATTTTCAAACAGCCATAACTCTTTAATTATTCGGAATCGGACACATGTTCATATGAACTTTTTTGTTCGTAATGACCTCAGAAATCAGCCCCTGAAGTTATTCCATATCTTCGTGAATCACCCTTATATCTATAATATATAGATGCTTCTTACACATGATATATATATATATATATATATATATATATATATATATATACTAGTGAATGTGTGCTTGCATTCTGCAAGCGTTTAGTCTCATCTTAATATAACGAGTAGAGTAGACAGATAATTTTTAAATGCAAAAGTTTGCACCTCTGCGCCGATTAATGTTTTACATTATGGAGAATATTGGAATAAAAACAACCCCTAAAATTTATAATTGTAAAACTTCTATAGGTTTTCATCATTTGATACGAATACCTCACATTTCTGCAAAATTTCATCGACGTAGCACCTCTAAATGTGCAGTTATATAAAAATAATTGCTTAAAAATGATGAATTTTCATTAGCCACAATAATAAACTTTATTATATATTTCAGTATTATTTACCGCTGGAATAGCATTCCTAATTTCTCAAAATATTCAGCTCCCTAGCTCTAATAAAAGTGCGTAAACATTAGTAAATTATTTTAACATTTATGAATTTTTTACGGCTCAATAAATAAACATTTTCAAATTTCTATAATCCCGTTTTCGTTACTTGGTAAGTTATCCGTTAGAAAAAATTTCAGCATTGTAGCACATTTATAAGTAACTTAACCATGAAACATTTGCTTATATGTTTATAATATGTGATTGCATAACGCAAGTATTTTTAATTATTAGCATTTTTACAATTTAGAATTATTTCTAATCGATTATGTCCAAAACCATATAACCATGTCAAATGTTAAGTTTGTATCTCATTAAGAAGTGCCTTATAATGTTCACACTCGTATTGGGTAGAAATGGGACAAAACTGCACCAAAAAAGTAGTATTTCTGCTATTTCTTTATTTTATCTTGGGTTGCAACAACATTTCTATAATCGTGCTAAATTTAAAGTCCATAGGTCATATGGAGCAGCCTCACCGTTTTTGTTCTCGTGTAGAGCATTACTGGGGCAAAACAGCCCCAGAAAAGGGGATTATATCAACATATATGAGCTCCAAAAATGGGGATTACTACAATATCGGAATTCCTTCATTAGTCATAGTTTAACATTAATGGCATTAAAATATAAGCCTCTGAATGAAAGCATTAAGCCAGTTGCCTAGGAAGCCTATTGTTAAACCCACAAAAATTACCACTTTTTTCCGATAAAAACTATAAATTTATGCTAATTCTACTCGGATTTGAATTCTGTCTTCAAAAATAAGAAACTACAATTTATATCCTATCCGATAATGTAAGTCTGGAGTTCGTGTCTTCACGGGAAGTAATTTTAAAATGCAAATATAAACACCTCTACACCAAATTACATGTTTTCTTAAGGGCCCAAAATGGAGCAAAAAGGGGCCAAAATAGACCCTTAAATTGGAATTTTGCCAGTTTCGGATTTTTTCCTTCGGTTGTGACCAAAAACCTATAATCCTACCAAATTTCAAGTTTCTAGCACATCTGGAAGTGCCTCATAATTTTGTATCCTCCTATATATCTTATATATCATGTGTAAGAAGCGTCTATATATTATAGATATATATATACTAGTCAATATGTGCTTGCATTCTGCAAGCATTTTCAAATTTTAGCATTTTTATAAATTCAAATTATTCCCAATCGATGTTGTACATAATCATATAACCATGTCAAATTTGGAGTTTCTTGCTCATTTAGAAGTGCCTTATAATTTTAATCCTCGTATGGGCCAATAATGGAACAAAACAGTCCCTAACATTTTGAATTATTACACACTCAGATTTTTTCCATCTGTTGTAACTAAAAACCAATAATTCTGCCAAATTTCAAGTTTGTATCTCATTAAGAAATGCCGTATAATTATCACACTCGCATGGGGCCGAAAAGGGGCAAAACCACACATTAAAAATTCCAATTTTTGCAATTTTTCAATGTTATCTTAGTTTGCCATGAAAATTCTATAATCGTGCCAAATTTCAAGTGTCTAGGTGCTATGCAGCTGTGTCGCATTTTCTGTTCTCGCATGGGGCAGAAAAGGGGCAAAACCGCCGCTTAAAATGAGATTTTTAGTAATTTTATAATTTCATCTTAGGTTGCAATGAAATTTCTATAACCGTGCCAATTTTCAAGTCTCTGTGTCCTACGCAGCTGCATCGCCTTTTTTGTTGTGTGACAAAACAGCCCCAAAAATGAGGATTATATCAATATCGGATTTCCTTCATTAGGTGTAGTTTAACATTAACAGCATTAAAATATAAGCCTCTGATTCCCATTAAAAGCTTACCCATATGAAAGGATAGAGCTTGTTACCAAGGAAACCTATTGTTAGACCAAGAAAAATTACCCCTTTTTTGCTATAAAAACTATAAATTTACGTTAATTCTACTCGGATTTGAATTCTGTCTTCAAAAATAAGAAACTACAATTTATATCCTATCCGACAGTTTATGTCTCGAGTTTGTATCTTGACGGGAAGTAATTTTAAAATTCAAATATAAAAACCTCTACACCAATTTACATGTATTCTTATGGGCAAAAAGGGGCCAAAATAGCCCTTCAAAATAGGAATTTCGACAGTTTCGGATTTTTTCCTTCGGTTGTGACCAAAAACCTATAATCCTACCAAATTTCATCTTTCTAGCACATCTGGAAGTGCCTCATAATTTTGTATCCTCCTATATATATATCTATATATATATATATATATCATGTGTAAGAAGCATCTATATATTATAGATATATATATATATATATATACTAGTTAATGTGTGCTTGCATTCTGCAAGCATTAGTATCGGAAAAATAATTTTTTGACGCAAAAGTTTGAACCTCTTCACCGCTTTACGTATTTTCCTTATTGAAATTTTTGGGGTAAAAACAACCCCTAAATTAATAATTATAAATAATCATAGGTTTTTAACATTTGTTACAAATACCTCACATTATTCCAAATTTCATCGATGTAGCATCTCTAGGAGTGTATTTATATAAATTGAATTTTTTTTAATTTTTGAATTTTTAACGGCCATAATACTAAACTTTAACAAAATTTTCAATGTTAATTGTCACCGGAACATTATTCCCTAACTTTCTTAAAATTTTCAGCTGTCTTTGTTCTTCAGAATGTACATAAACTTTATTCAATTTATTTAACATTTAAGAGATTATTACGGTCGAACGAATAAAAATTTACAAATTTCTATAATCCCGTTTTCATTATATGGCCAATTCTACAAATGGAAAAAATTTCAGCTTCATAGCTCATTTAGAAATACCTAAACCATGAAAAGTTATTAAATAGTATATAATTTTTAAAGGCCAACAAATTACATATTGTTGCAATTTTTCCTCTGATTATTTTTTTTGATTCAATTATGTATTAAATTTCAGCTCAAACTATTGTAGTTTGCACTGGAAATTTGTATGCCCTCTATATTCTAAGTAAGGTCCATCAATATATAATGAAGAAGCATTTTTAAATTGTAGGATTTTTACAATTTCGAATTATTCCGTCTACTTTTAAAAAAATCATGTAAGCATGTCAAATTTCAAGTGCCTTATAATTTTATTCCTCGTATGGGGCAATAATGGGGCAAAACAGCCATAACGTTACGAATTTTTACAATATCGGATTTATTCCTTCTGTGGTAACTAAAAAAACATAATCCTGACAAATTTGAAGTTTGTATCTCTTTACGAAGTGCCTTATAATGTTCACATTCGTATTGGGTGGAAATGGGGCAAAACCGCACCTAAAAATTTGAATTTCTGCTATTTTTTTATTTTATCTTCGGTTAGAATGAACTTTCTATAATGGTGCCATATTTCAAGTCTATAGTTCATATGGAGCTGCCTCTTCATTTTTGTTCTCGTATGGGGCACTACTGGGGCAAAAGACCTCAAAAAATGAGGATAATTGCAAAATAGGATTTCCTTCATTAAGCATAGTTTAGCAATAAAGGCATTAAAATATAAGCCTCTAATTCCCATTAAAAGCTTACCCATAGGAAAGCATTAAGGGTGTTGTGTCTAGGAAGCCTATTGTTAGACCCAGAAAAATTATCACTTTTTTGTGATAAAAACTATAAATTTACGCTAATTCTACTCGGATTGCAGTTCTGTCTTCAAAAATAAGAAACTACCATTTATATCCTATCCGACAGTTTAAGTCTCATGTTCGTATCTTGACGGAAGTAATTTTAAAATGTAAATATAAAAATCTCTGCACCAATTTACATGCATTCTTATGGGCAATAAATGGGGGAAAAAGGTGCCAAAAAAGTCCCTCAAAATACGAATTTCGAGAGTTTCGGATTTTTTCCTCTGGTTTTGACTAAAAACCTATAATCCTACTAAATTTCAACTTTCTACCACATCTGGAAGTGCCTCATAATTTTGTATCCTCCTATATTTATAATATATAGATGCTTCTTACACAATATATCTATAATATATAGATGCTTCTTACACATGATATATATATATACTAGTTAATATGTGCTTGCATTCTGCAAGCATTTTCAAATTTTAGCCTTTTTGCAAATTCAAATTATTCCCAATCGATGTTGTACATAATCATATAACCATGTCAAATTTGGAGTTAGTTGCTCATTTGGAAGTGCCTTATAATTTTAATCCTCGTATGGGGCAATAATGGAGCAAAAAAGCCCCTAACATTATGAGTTATTACACTCTCAGATTTTTTCCATCTGTTGTAACTTAAAACCCATAATTCTGCCAAATTTCAAGTTTGTATCTCATTAAGAAGTGCCCTATAATTATCACACTCGCATGGGGACGAAAAAGGGCTAAGCCACCCACTTAAAAACTGGAATTTTTGCAATTTTACAATTTTATCTTAGTTTGCCATGAAAATTCTATAATCGTGCCAAATTTCAAGTCTCTAGGTCATATGCAGCTTCCACGCATTTTTTGTTCTTGCATGGGGCAATAATGGGGAAAAACAGCCCCAAAAATGAGAATTATATCAATATCGGATTTCCTTCATTAGGTGTAGTTTAACATTAACAGCATTAAAATATAAACCTCTGATTCCCATTAAAAGCTTACCCATATGAAAGGATAGACTTAGTTACCAAGGAAGCCTATTATTAGACCCAGAAATATTAGCAATTTTTTGCGATAAAAACTATATTTTTACATTAATTGTATTCGGATTTGAATTCTGACTTCAAAAATAAGAAACTACAATTTATATCCTATCCGACAGTTTAAGTCTCGAGTTCGTATCTTGATGTGAAGTAATTTTAAAATGTAAATATAAAAACCTCTGCACCAATTTACATGCTTTCTTATGGGCAAAAAATGGGGCAAAAAGGGGCCAAAATAGCCCTTCAAAATAGGAATTTTGAGAGTTTCGGATTTTTTCGTTTGGTTGTGACTAAAAACCTATAATCCCCCAAATTTCAAGTTTCTAGCACATCTGGAAATGCCTCATAATTTTTTATCCTCATATATATATATATATATATATATGATATATATCTATATTATATAGATGCTTCTTACACATGATATATATATATATATGAGGATACGAAATTATGAGGCACTTCCAGATGTGCCAGAAACTTGAAATTTGGTAGGATTATAGGTTTTTGGTCACAACCGAAGGAAAAAATCCGAAACTGTCGAAATTACTATTTTGAAGGGCTATTTCGGCCCCTTTTTGCCCCATTTTTTGCCCATAAGAAAACATGTAAATTGGTGTAGAGGTTTTTATATTTCCATTTTAAAATTACTTCCCGTCAAGATACGAACTCGGGACTGAAACTGTCGGATAGGATATAAATTGTAGTTTCTTATTTTTGAAGACGGAATTCAAATCCGAGTAGAATTAGCGTAATTTTATAGTTTTTATCGCAAAAAATTGCTAATTTTTCTGGGTCTAACAATAGGTTTCCTTGGTAACAAGCTCTATCCTTTCATATGGGTAAGCTTTTAATGGTAATCAGAGGCTTATATTTTCATGCTGTTAATGTTAAACTACACCTAATGAAGGAAATCCGATATTGATATAATCCTCATTTTTGGGGCTGTGTTGCCCCATTATTGCCCCATTCGAGAACAAAAAAGGCAATGCAACTGCATAGGACCCAGAGACTTGAAATTTGGCACGGTTATAGAAATTTCATTGCAACCTAAGATGAAATTATAAAATTACAAAAATTCTCTTTTTTAAAGGGCGGTTTTGCACCTTTTCGGACCAATGCGAGAACAAAAAATGCGAGGCAGCTGCATAGGACCTAGAGACTTGAAACTTGGCACGATTATAGAATTATCATGGCAAACTAAGATAAAATTGCAAAATTGGAAAAATTTCTATTTTTAATGTGTGGTTTTGCTCTTTTTCGGCCCCATACGAGTGTGATAATTATAAGGCACTTCTTAATGAGATACAAACTTGAAATTTGGCAGATTTATGGGTTTTTAGTTACAACAGATGGAAAAAATCTGAGAGTGTAATAATTCTTAATGTTAGGGGCTGTTTTGCTCCATTATTCCTCCATACGAGGATAAAATTATAAGGCACTTCTAAATGAGCAACAAACTCCAAATTTGATATGGTTATATGATTATGTAAAACATCGCTTGGGAATAATTTGAATTTGTAAAAATGTTAAAATTTGAAAATGCTTGCAGAATGCAAGCACATATTAACTAGTATATATATATATATATATCATGTGTAAGAAGCATCTATATATTATAGATATAGATATATATATATAGGAGGATACAAAATTATGAGGCACTTCCAGATGTGGTAAAAAGTTGAAATTTGGTAGGATTATAGGTTTTTGGTCACAACCGAAGGAAAAAATCCGAAACTGTCGAGATTACTATTTTGAAGGGCTATTTTGGCCCCTTTTTGCCCCATTTTTTGCCCATAAGAAAACATGTAAATTGGTGTAGATGTTTTTATATTTAAATTTAAAAATTACTTACCGTCAAGATACAAACTCGAGACTTAAACTGTTGGATAGGATATAAATTGTAGTTTCTTATTTTTGAAGACGGAATGCAAATCCGAGTAGAATTAGCGTAATTTTATAGTTTTCATCGCAAAAAATTGCTAATTTTTCTGGGTCTAACAATAGGTTTCCTTGGTAACAAGCTCTATCTTTTCATATGGGTAAGCTTTTAATGGTAATCAGAGGCTTATATTTTAATGCTGTTAATGTTAAAATACACCTAATGAAGGAAATCCGATATTGTAATAATCCTCATTTTTGGGGCTGTTTTGCCCCATAATTGCCCCATTCGAGACCTGAAATTTGGCACGGTTATAGTAATTTCATTGTAACCTAACAAGGGGAAGGCACTACTGACCCCCAACCGATTTGGCTGAAACTTCGTGGAGATAATGTCCATGACGTCCGATTAACGAAAATATATACATATCAGGGCCAATACCCAGCCGTTTTTATTTTATTAATAAAAATAAGTTATTATTTCCCTAGTCACTGCTTAACTACCGTACACGGTAAAGGATCTCGTAGATAACGGTGTTGGCGGAGTGTCTAGCACGCTTGGCTGTAAATCTGAAGATCTGTTGTTCGAGTCCTTGTTCTGTAACTTTTTTCATTTTTTCCCGCATTTTCACTTTCATCATTTAAAGTATTTATTACCTAATTTCCTAATATTGCTTTAAGTTTAAATATCCATTTATTTCTAAATAAAATTCCTAATCACAATGATAGTATATATAACTATAAGCTAACTCTATTTCCTCATACCCGTGAATTTCGTCGACTTCTTTGGGCCCCACCAGATCGTAATCTTCATGGAAGTTCATCTCGCCAAGCATATCCACAACACGTGTATAAATTTCTTGGGCCATTACAACACTACGGCCACATTCACTTTCGGGAACTTCTTTATCCGACACAATCCATTTTTTCAGAGGAGTTTCATGCATCTTTCGCTGTTTCTTCGTCCAAAGGAGGAGACGTAAAAGATGTAACATTTCTGCTCGTTACAGGATTCCCCGCTGAAGATGTTGAAGCAGTATATTCCATTTTTGAATCAGCAAAAACTGTATTATGTTAGAAATACACTTCGAAACACACTAGTTAAAATGCTCACAATGCTCTGATGAAAGAAGTAACACTGATCTTGTAGCACTTGAGATCGGTCCTATCTGATCCTTTTCCAAATGCTTTCAAAGAATTTTTCGATAATGTCATGATTGTGAAACAATACGTGCAAGACAATAAGTTTCTTTTCATTGTTTAATCATGGGGAGGACAATAATAAATAGCTTTACAATGAAAAATTTATTAACGAGGAAAACCAACAGCTATGTACGCTACAAATAATTTTTCAAAATGCACATCAGTATATTAAAAATATTAACTATTAAAAAATAAAAATATATAGTGTTATTAAGAAATAAGCATTTAAAATGAAAGTGAAAATGTGGAAAAAAATGAAAACTAATTTCGGAACAAGGACTCGAACAACATACCTTGACATTTACAGCCAAGCGCATTAACGGCTACGCTAGTGCCGCCTATGAAAAGCATCGTTACCGAGTATGGTAGCTAAGCAGTGACTAGGGAAATAATAACTTATTTTTATTAATAAAATAAAAACGGCTGAGTATTGGCCCTGATATGTATATATTTTCGTTAATCGGACGTCATGGACATTATCTCTACGAAGTTTCAGCCAAATCGGTTGGGGGTCAGTAGTGCCTTCCCCTTGTAAGATAGAATTACAAAATTGCAAAAATTCTCATTTTTAAAGGGCGGTTTTGCCCCTTTTCGACACCATGCGAGAACAAAAAATGTGAGGCAGCTGCATAGGACCTAGAGACTTGAAATTTGGCACGATTGTAGAATTTTCATGGCAAACTAAGATAAAATTGTAAAATAGCAATAATTCCTATTTTTAATGTTTGGTTTTGCCCTTTTTCGGACCCATACGAGTGTGATAATTATAAGGCACTTTTTAATGAGATACAAATTTGAAATTTGGCAGAATTATGGGTTTTTAGTTACAACAGATGGAAAAAATCAGAGACTGTAATAATTCTTAATGTTAGGGGCTGTTTTGCTCCTTTATAGCTCCATACGAGGATTAAAATTATAAGGCACTTCTAAATGAGCAACCAACACCAAATGTGCCACGGTATATATGATTATGTACAACATTGATTGGGAAAAATTTGAATTTGTAAAAATGCTAAAATTTGAAAATGCTTGCAGAATGCAAGCACATAACAACTAGTATATTTATATATATTATATATATATATATGAGGATACGAAATTATGAGTCACTTCCAGATGTGCCAGAAACTTGAAATTTGGTAGGATTATAGGTTTTTGGTCACAACCGAAGGAAAAAATCCGAAACTGTCGAAATTACTATTTTGAAGGGCAATTTTGGCCCCTTTTTGCCCCATTTGTTGACCATAAGAAAACGTAAATTGGTGTAGAGGTTTTTATATTTGCATTTTAAAATTACTTCCCGTCAAGATACAAACTCGAGACTTAAACTGTCGGATAGGATATAAATTGTAGTTTCTTATTTTTGAAGACGGAATACAAATCCGAGTAGAATGAGCGTAATTTTATAGTTTTTATCGCAAAAAATTGCAAATTTTTCTGGGTCTAACAATAGGTTTCCTTGGTAACAAGTTCTATCCTTTCATATAGGTAAGCTTTTAATGGGAATCAGAGGCTTATATTTTAATGCTGTTAATGTTAAACTACACCTAATGAAGGAAATCCGATATTGATATAATCCTCATTTTTGGGGCTGTTTTGCCCCATTATTGCCCCATTCGAGAACAAAAAAGGCAATGCAACTGCATAGGACCCAGAGACTTTAAATTTGGCACGATTATAGAATTTTCATGGCAAACTAAGATAAAATTGTAAAATTGCAAAAATTCCTATTTTTAATGTTTGGTTTTGCCCCTTTTCGGCCCCATACGAGTGTGATAATTATAAGGCACTTCTTAATGAGTTACAAACTTGAAATTTGGGAGAATTATGGGTTTTTAGTTACAACAGATGGAAAAAATCTGAGACTGTTATAATTCTTAATGTTAGGGGCTGATTTGCTCCGTTATTGCTCCATACGAGCAACAAACTCCAAATTTGACATGGTTATATCATTATGTACAACATCGCTTGGGAATAATTTGAATTTGTAAAAATGCTAAAATTTGAAAATGCTTGCAGAATGCAAGCACATAACAACTAGTATAGATATATACTAGATAATATGTGCTTGCATTATGCAAGCATTTTCAAATTTTAGCATTTTTACAAATTCAAATTACTCCCAAGCGATGTTGTACATAATCATATAACCATGTCAAATTTGGAGTTTGTTGCTCATTTAGAAGTGCCTTATAATTTTAATCCTCGTATGGAGCAATAATGGAGCAAAACAGCCCCTAACATTAAGAATTATTACACTCTCAGATTTTTTCCATCTGTTGTAACTAAAAACCCATAATTCTGCCAAATTTCAAGTTTGTATCTCATTAAGAAGTGCCCTATAATTATCACACTCGCATGGGGACGAAAAAGGGCTAAGCCACCCACTTAAAAACTGGAATTTTTGCAATTTTACAATTTTATCTTAGTTTGCCATGAAAATTCTATAATCGTGCCAAATTTCAAGTCTCTAGGTCATATGCAGCTTCCACGCATTTTTTGTTCTTGCATGGGGCAATAATGGGGAAAAACAGCCCCAAAAATGAGAATTATATCAATATCGGATTTCCTTCATTAGGTGTAGTTTAACATTAACAGCATTAAAATATAAACCTCTGATTCCCATTAAAAGCTTACCCATATGAAAGGATAGACTTAGTTACCAAGGAAGCCTATTATTAGACCCAGAAATATTAGCAATTTTTTGCGATAAAAACTATATTTTTACATTAATTGTATTCGGATTTGAATTCTGTCTTCAAAAATAAGAAACTACAATTTATATCCTATCCGACAGTTTAAGTCTCGAGTTCGTACCTTGATGGGAAGTAATTTTAAAATGTAAATATAAAAACCTCTGGACCAATTTACATGCTTTCTTATAGGCAAAAAATGTGGCAAAATTGGGCCAATATAGCCCCTTAAAATAGGAATTTCGACAGTTTCGGATCTTTTCCTTCGGTTGTGACCAAAAACCTATACTCCTACCAAACTTCAAGGTTATACCACATCTGGAAGTGCCTCATAATTTTGTATCCTCCTATATATATATATATATATATCATCTTTCAGAAGCTTCTATATATTACAGATATATCATGTGTAAGAAGCGTCTATATATTATATATATATAATTATAATATATAGATGCTTCTTACACATGATATATATATATATATAGGAGGATACAAAATTATGATGCACTTCCAGATGTGCCAGAAACTTGAAATTTGGTATGATTATAGGGTTTTGGTCACAACCGAAAGCCTCTGATTCCCATTAAAAACTTTCCCATATTTCGTTGTTTAAAATTTATGAATTTTTAACAGCCAGAATGTAAAACTATCATGAAATTTCAAATGTTATTTTCTACCGGAACATTATTTCCTAATTTGGTTAAAATTTTCAGCTTCCTGGCTCTAATTAAAGTACATATACATTAGTCAATTTGTTTAACATTTGAGAATTTATTACGGCCAAACGAATAAAAATATTCAAATTTCTATATTCCCGTTTTCATTATTTGGCGAATTCTACAGGTAGAAAAAATTTCAGCTTGATAGCGCATTTAGAAATACCTAAACCATGAAATGTTAGTAAAATTGTTTATAATTTTTAGCGGCCACAATAATGCACATTGTGGCGATTTTCGAATTATTCCTCCGAGTATTTTTTTCGGTTCACCTATGTATTAAATTCTAGCTCACCAGGTATTGTAGTTTGGGCCAGACATTAGTATCCTCCTATATATATATCTATATATATATCATTCTATATCGACTCTTCTTACAGAGGATATACGATATACGATATAGGATAACTAATGTCTGGCCCAAACTACAATAGCTGAAGAGCTGGAATTTAATACATAGGTGAAACAATGCATTATTTTGGCCGCTAAAAATTATAAACAATTTTACTAACATTACATGGTTTAGGTATTTCTAAATGTGCTATCAAGCTGAAATTTTTTCTACCTGTAGAATTAGCCAAATAATGAAAACGGGATTATAGAAATTTGAAAATTTTTATTCGTTCGGCCGTAATAAATTATCAAATGTTTAAAAATTGACTAATGTTTATGTACTTTCTGTAGATGCAGGAAGCTGAAAATTTTAACAGGGTTAGGAAATAATGTCCCGGTGGTAAATAACATTGAAAATTTTAGAAATATTTATTGCCTGGCTGTTAAAAATTAAAAAAGTTTAAACAATGAAATTCATATAAATGCACTCTTAGAGGTGCTGCATGGATGAAATTTCGCATAAATGTGAGGTATTCATAGCAAATGATAAAAACCTATAAATGTATTATAATTATAAATTTTAGGGGTTGTTTTTACCCCAATATTTTCGAAACAGAAAAACACGTAATTCGGAGCCGAGATGCGTACTTATGCATTGAAAATAATTTTTAGGCTTTTATTTTTACTTTCAGGTGAGAGAAAATGCTTGCAGAATGCAAGCACACGTTCACTAGTATCCTATATCCTCTGTAAGAAGAGTCGATATAGAATGATAGGATAGAGGATATACGATATAGGATATATATATATAGGAGGATACTAATGTCTGACCCAAACTACAATAACTGGAGAGCTGAAATTTAATGCGTATGTGTACCGAAAAAAATAATTTAGAGGAATAATTGGAAAATTGCAACGTTTATTTTCTTGGCCGGTAAAAATTATAAACAATTTCACTAACATTTCATGATTAAGCTACTTCTAAATGCTCTATAATGCTGAAATTTTTTCTAGACGTAGAATTTGCCAAATAATGAAAACGGGAATATAGATATTTCAAATTTTTTTTTTGTTCAACCGTAATAAATTCTCAAATATTTATCAATTTCACTATTGCTTATGCACTTTCTGAAGGTGCAGGAAGCTGAAAATTTCAAACAAGGTAGGGGTTGATGCTATGGTAGTTATTAACATCAAAAATTTAAGAAATATTTATGATTGTGGGTTTTAAAAATTCATAAATTATAAACAATTAAATTTCTATAATTGCACTTCTAAAGGTGCTACATTGATGATATTATTCATAAATGTGAGGTATTCGGCACGAATGATGGAAACCTATAAAAAAACAAATTATAAATTTCAGGGGATGTTTTTACCCGAATAATTTCAAAACAGAAAAACAGGTAATTCGGCGCAGAGATGCAAACATGCGTTTGGAAAATATTTTTCTGCTTTTATTTTTACTCTAAGGTTAGAGAAAATGCTTGCAGAATGCAAGCACACGTTCACTAGTATCGTATATGTATCCTATATCCTCTGTAAGAAGAGTGCTTATAGAATGATATATAGGATATATATAGGATATAGGAGGATATGTAAATATGTGTAGAGGTTTTTATATTTGCATTTTAAAATTACTTCCCCTCAAGATACGAATTCAAGACTTAAACTATCGGATAGGATATGTACAACATCGATTGGGAATAATTTGAATTTGCAAAAAGGCTAAAATTTGAAAATGCTTGCAGAATGCAAGCACATATTAACTAGTATATATATATATCATGTGTAAGAAGCATCTATATATTATAGATATATTGTGTAAGAAGCATCTATATATTATAAATATAGGAGGATACAAAATTATGAGGCACTTCCAGATGTGGTAGAAAGTTGAAATTTAGTAGGATTATAGGTTTTTAGTCAAAACCAGAGGAAAAAATCCGAAACTCTCGAAATTCGTATTTTGAGGGACTTTTTTGGCACCTTTTTCCCCCATTTATTGCCCATAAGAATGCATGTAAATTGGTGCAGAGATTTTTATATTTACATTTTAAAATTACTTCCGTCAAGATACGAACATGAGACTTAAACTGTCGGATAGGATATAAATGGTAGTTTCTTATTTTTGAAGACAGAACTGCAATCCGAGTAGAATTAGCGTAAATTTATAGTTTTTATCACAAAAAAGTGATAATTTTTCTGGGTCTAACAATAGGCTTCCTAGACACAACACCCTTAATGCTTTCCTATGGGTAAGCTTTTAATGGGAATTAGAGGCTTATATTTTAATGCCTTTATTGCTAAACTATGCTTAATGAAGGAAATCCTATTTTGCAATTATCCTCATTTTTTGAGGTCTTTTGCCCCAGTAGTGCCCCATACGAGAACAAAAATGAAGAGGCAGCTCCATATGAACTATAGACTTGAAATATGGCACCATTATAGAAAGTTCATTCTAACCGAAGATAAAATAAAAAAATAGCAGAAATTCAAATTTTTAGGTGCGGTTTTGCCCCATTTCCACCCAATACGAATGTGAACATTATAAGGCACTTCGTAAAGAGATACAAACTTCAAATTTGTCAGGATTGTTTTTTTAGTTACCACAGAAGGAATAAATCCGATATTGTAAAAATTCGTAACGTTATGGCTGTTTTGCCCCATTATTGCCCCATACGAGGAATAAAATTATAAGGCACTTGAAATTTGACATGCTTACATGATTTTTTTAAAAGTAGACGGAATAATTCGAAATTGTAAAAATCCTACAATTTAAAAATGCTTCTTCATTATATATTGATGGACCTTACTTAGAATATAGAGGGCATACAAATTTCCAGTGCAAACTACAATAGTTTGAGCTGAAATTTAATACATAATTGAATCAAAAAAAATAATCAGAGGAAAAATTGCAACAATATGTAATTTGTTGGCCTTTAAAAATTATATACTATTTAATAACTTTTCATGGTTTAGGTATTTCTAAATGAGCTATGAAGCTGAAATTTTTTCCATTTGTAGAATTTGCCATATAATGAAAACGGGATTATAGAAATTTGTAAATTTTTATTCGTTCGACCGTAATAATCTCTTAAATGTTAAATAAATTGAATAAAGTTTATGTACATTCTGAAGAACAAAGACAGCTGAAAATTTTAAGAAAGTTAGGGAATAATGTTCCGGTGACAATTAACATTGAAAATTTTGTTAAAGTTTAGTATTATGGCCGTTAAAAATTCAAAAATTAAAAAAAATTCAATTTATATAAATACACTCCTAGAGATGCTACATCGATGAAATTTGGAATAATGTGAGGTATTTGTAACAAATGTTAAAAACCTATGATTATTTATAATTATTAATTTAGGGGTTGTTTTTACCCCAAAACTTTTCAATAAGGAAAACACGTAAATCGGTGAAGAGGTCCAAACTTTTGCATATAAAAATTATTTTTCTGCTCCTAATGCTTGCAGAATGCAAGCACACATTAACTAGTATATATAGTAGAGATAATGTTCCTCGAACTATGCATGCTCGGCCAAATCGTTCTTCTTCTCTTTTGTGATCAACATTCCTAAAAAAAGAAAACGCAACTGAAGGAATATTACATATAGCCCACTTAAATAAGTCCTTTGGAGTTATGAAATGACCCTCAAGCAAGTGTTGAAGGGTGGCTCTGGCAGCAAGCCGTTTTATTGTCCCTCCATTGCCATCACAGGGACCTTTTCCATGGGCTGTTGGAAAATAATGCCATTCAGTTTTAACTTTGAAATC
Source organism: Uropetala carovei (assembly GCA_036926305.1). NCBI lineage: Eukaryota > Metazoa > Arthropoda > Insecta > Odonata > Petaluridae > Uropetala > Uropetala carovei. The sequence continues at coordinate 1,355,053 of JAXCHB010000052.1, read as the reverse complement.
TTCTTTGTGGTTACAGATGTTCATAAAATTCTTTTTATTTTTATATTGGCCAGATGTGCCGTCTCTAAAGTAATAAATTTTAGTCACCATTTCAAAGGTATTGATAAGAAATTCAATTAATGATTTTTGGAATAAATGCACAGAAACTGTGTCATGTTTTATGCATTCAGAAATTGAGACAAAGGATTTGCAGGTACCGTATATATCTGAATATAAAACGAGGTTTTGTTTCAATTTTTATGACCGAAAAATCGCTAGTCATCTTATAATCGCGTGGTGCGTAATAGTTTGACTGACAGAGGAACCGAAGCCAGAGATAGCTGGAGATGGGAAGAATCGAATAGCTATAATCGAAATATTCGATTCTTAAAACCATTCAAAACAATCAATTATTAAAAGTAATAGTAGAAAATGAATTGATTCAAATATATTTGAATACAAGTACTCTTTTGAATTTTATCCTATATATTATGTGCATAGTGAAGCTTCGTGCGTCCATGCATATGAAGCCTCGCATAATTATATCGGCGTATTTCTCAAGAACCGTTCGTCGTAAAGGTATGCAGTAATTAGCGTTTTGTTTCTACGGGATATTAGATCCCTGGAGAAATATTTTCGTTTGCTAAAGTGTCCCGGGTCCGAATCCAGGAGACAATTAAATTTTCCCGTAAGTTTACACGGGATTTTCAAGTTTTCAGAGTGTAAGGTTTTTTTCCTTCATTCATTAAAATACGTAAATATGGACCGATTGTATTCTTTTTCTGCTTTAATTGACGGCTGAAGCTGTATCCTATATATTATGCACGTAGTGAAGCTGCGTGCGTCCATGCGTATGAAGCCTCCCATAATTATATCGGTGTATTTCTCGAGAATAGTTAGTCATAAAGATATGCGGTAAACGGCATTTTGTTTCTACTGGCTATGAGGTCCCTGGAAAAATATTTTCGTTTGCTAAAGTGTCCCGGGTTCGAATTCAGGAGACAATTATATTTTCCCATAAGTTTACACGGGATTTTCGATTTTTCAGAGTGCAAGGATTTTTTCCTTCATTCATTAAAATACGTAAATATGGACCGATTTTCCTCTTTTTAGGCGCGTTTCGCTTACAGAGTGAGCACCTATTATCGTCGGTCGGTCCGTCTGTCCATCCGTCCGTCCGCATGTTCGTTCTCGGCTTCTACCGAACGGATATTCATGACATTTGATATAAAGGACTTTCATTCAAATATAATAAGAAAATCGCAAAAATGAATCACGTATGCCAATCAGGGGTACCGCTTTACTGGGGACAAAAATTAAATTTTCGTTATCTCGTAAAGTATTGCTCATATCAAAATATTTTTCAAGTAAAAGTTGTAGAACTGGTTAAGAAGAGTATTTCCGTTCCTGTATATTGTTATATTAGGAGTAGCCGTTATCAAGAAAATCAAACAAGAAAGTCTTATATCGAGTTGAACTGAAAATTTCTTGCATGGTTACTTCTTCATTGTTGCTAACATAAACAATCTCACAAACTAACGTTTAATTTACTTACATGTGCATGTAATATTATTAAATAGGAAGAAAATGGATTATTTATGATGAAGAAAAGAGCTTTAAAATGCTATTTCCCTTATGTACAGGTATACAATTGCTTTCTAATACTCCATTGCACGAAACGTGCCCATTTGTGATACGTTGTACACTTTCCTAACTTGTTTGCTTTATTCAACGGCTAAAGCTCTATACTATCTTATTCTTGCAATGTTTACATGTTACACGGTCGAATTTTTCAGAAATACGCATTCTTTTTCGAAATTTTGCAGATTTTTTGTACTCATTCCGGGCGTTGCCAAGGAGACTCTCATTGTTGCCTCCGATTCATTTATGGCCAATTAAACCTTCAAATAGACGAAAGAAAAGTGTTATTGTTATCTTCTCTTCATCGATAATCTAAATAAACGCTTGCATTGACGTCGCCTTTATAGTAGGTCCTGTAAGAAGTTGAAAGCAATCGTTGATATACACTTGAAGGAAAGCAACTGTATATGCCAACTAACACTACAGTTGATAACAAAGGGGCAAAGTCAGTGATAGTTAAAACCACTGGAAATGAAAAAGTAAGGGTAACAGTAATGTTATCGGTATAGCTGATGGTACAAAATTGCGACCCTTCATAATATTCAAGAGTAATAATCTAGCAAAAGAAAAACTACCACCTGGATCATTGACAGATGCAATGCAAAAGGCTGGATGACTAGTGACTTGATGATACAGTGGCTGAGTGAAGGGTGGGATAAATGACTTGATGCTCTTTTAAAGATGAGATCAATGATGGTTGATGGTTTTCGAGGACATATTACAGATGATGTGAAATCCAAAATATCACACTTCAACACTGATCTGGTGATCATACCAGGAGGCTTGACCTTCCAACTACAAGTGCTCGATGTGGTCGTCAATAAGCCCTTTAAAGGTCATCTACGGCGCGTTTATGGGGAATGGTTGCTGTCAGGGAATTGCCCTCTGACTCCATCACGTAAAATGAAAAACCAACAAAGGCTCTACTGGGAAAATGGATTAAGACTGTATGGGACAGTATATCACTGGCATCAATAGTCCATGGATTTAAGAAGTGTTGTGTTTCTTACAGTTTGGATGGATCAGAAGATGACATTCTGTGGGAGTAGGAAGATGATACAGCTATTGTAGATTCTTCCAGTAGTGAAAGTGAAAATAACAATTACAATGTGCTAATGAGAAAGAATTTGCATGAGAGATTCTAATGTTTCAAAATATTCAATTGAAAATTCCAATCAAAGTTGCTTATTTCAATTGGTTCAATGTTCATTAGTCAATGGTATAATAAACCTCTGTCATTGTGTGCATAATAAATTTTTTCCTTTTATTAGGAGTTCAAAATGTCTTATAATCAGAGTCGTCTTATATTCAGGTATATACGGTAATTGTGCCTTAATGAATGTAATAAATAACAAAAGGTGTATTGTTGCCTGCTTGTTGTTCCAATGAAAACCAGGAGCTTCGTCTTGCACAGCAAAGGCGTAATTTTATGAAAATCACAGATGACGACATATTCACTTTTCTGTAAATTGCTTTTTGTTTCATTATAGAATGCATTCTGTTGTTGAGCGATGAATGCAGGTTTTTTCAAAGTAAACACTTTTGAGATGTCCCAGGGCACATGTTACATGTGTCAAAGTAGCATGACGGCATTGGAGGGTTGCAATTAACTCTGGTGATATAATCACTGTACGTTTTTATAGGTAGTGGATCTTCTGTTGTTAGTACTGGTATTCCGGTACAGTCAGTCATTAGTTTTACATTTTGGTGAGCTATACGAACACAAACACTATGAGTACCTGAAGAACCTGGTAATACACAATGTACTGGTCTGAGTTGTGCAAACTTTGAAGAGCCTACTTTAATTTCAGGATATTGGTCTTTGAAATGTCTATACAATTCTTTGAGATTGCTTAATATTAATTTCTTTTGCACGTGCTCCTTAAGACCGTTTAGCCTTACTGTTACAAAATCCTTTTTTACAGGCATAGAGCGAGACACATCATCCCTTTCATAAAATGCCTTCATGAGATTAAATGTGTCCTTCGAAAGAGATTGATACTTCTTCCTGTCCAGTCGTGATAATATATATCCTTCTCTTGCGAATTCTTTAGCTGTAGTAATCATATGCTTCGTGGCATTAAAATGTTTCATATAGGAACACTTAATTGGAAGCATAGTCAAAATTTCAATTTTCTTATCCCTATCATCATTTTCAGTAAACGACCGTTTTAAATTGTCTAATACTGTACTTTCACAATCTTCATTACTTTCGCTTGACTCTGACAATGCATGGGCATTAAAAATGTACATTTTACACTTCTCTATTTTCCTCATTTTCTCTTTAGCATACTTCTGTTGATTTAGCTTCCTTTTTACTATTGGAGTTTCACCAATATGTGACAAGGTTTTGTTTAATTGTGAATACGATATCTCTTGAATCATCACAATATCGGTCTCACTATTACTTCCATGTTGAGCAACAGTAGTTTCCTTGCTGTACATTTTCTTTGTTTGTGCTACTACTTGAAGCCACGCTTGGTGACGATGGTGTTACTCGTTCCACTACTTTCATCTTCTTCCGGCGACAGTTGCAAATTCGCATATCCTTCTGGTATTCAATCTGCAGTCTCCGCTTTTGTTGCAATGTAGGTGACACTTTCCTTAACTGCGCTTCTGAGATCTTCCTATGAGAACTTCGTAGCGGTATTGCATTGCGAGTTATTTTATTATGTTGCCATTACCATCCCATTTATCTGAAAATGGTTTCCTGCTGTAGAAAGTGTATAGAAACTCATGGTGTGTATCAAATTTCAGTCAGTTTCTGGGAAGAGGGTCAAAGTTCAAGTCAAACATTTAAATGCAAATTTCTTAACTTTTTTTCAACCAAAGGTAGTCTGTGTTGTACATCATTGTAAAGTACAATTCATTTACTTTAAAATGTGTGGTCACCGAGCTTTCTATCTTTTTTCGTTCAAAAGTTATGATCATTCAAAGAGTCGCGTGTACTCTGATTTTCACGAAATTGTTCAAAAATTAATAACTCGAAAACAAAAAATAGCAGGAGGCTGCAATTTCACAGATTTTTGTTTCTTGGGGGTGTTAACAAGTATGCAAAATTTTAGAACTTTTAAAAATACGAGGTCAGTCTCTGTCCAAAATGCTGTGGAATGGCCTGTACGTGGTATGAAAGGTGAAAGAAGGTTGTTTGCAACCGTTTAATTTACCGGTCATATTATGAGCATTTTCATACGATTGATCTCTCATATTTTATAAATCTAGTCCATCCTGTTTCAACTTTTGGATTATTTCTGACATGATTTCATCTCTCTTTTTTGATTTGACAGCAATAAAATCAATAAAGGCCTCCTCAATAATTACTTTTTTATCGACAATTTGGGTGAAAATTCTGCTCGGCTAATGCAATGCGATAGGGCACACACATTTTTGGGGACAAGGTTAAATGAAAATAAATAAAGAGTAGAGGCAGCCTAAAAGCTGCCAATTAAGTTTGCACACGTTCACCTATGACTTGGTACAGTCATGGCCCTTCAGCTGTACCTCAGGTTGGCCGTTATAAGTTTTGAAGAGATCGAAAAAACAAAACTGTAACCACATTTTATCAAGTGTATAATAAGACTTCTATTTGACGCCCCCTTACGAAGCTGTGCCCTGGTTGCCCCGCCCTCACTACGACTCTGCCTATCTAATATGTGTGAGATAGTCTTTAGTTTTTTTTAGTTCATTCATTTTTTCCTAGATCGTTTTTGTACTGACAAGTGTACTATGATGGACATTCCATCTGGTAGGTAACAAATGTTTTCCCGAAAAGTTTGTTGTAGTGCTCCTCCTAAGTTAATGAATACCTCTAGATGCTCCCCGGTATACTAAAGGTTGAGAAACACTGGTCTAATGGGTAAAAAAGGTGATATTACATAAAAATAGATGGCAACCAAGTAAAAAGGTTGATTAGGTGGACAAAATTATCCATCACATTCCAGTAGATTGAAATCCATTGGAATTTCATGAGTAATTTGTGGTATTGCCTATATTTTGCTGATATAAAGAAGTATTGGAGTACAAGAAAAAGCTTTTCCATATAGTTTGACATGAAAACCTTGAAAATAATTAGAAATTGCCTAGCAATTACATGTACAAGATATCCTTCTAGCCAAGCAACCAAATTTTTTCTCATCCACTTTTATTGCTCTTCGTAGAAGTAATTGGATTTAATTTTTAAAGCTATTCATATCTGAATAATTCATGTTATTTGCAGAAAACATTCAAGTATGATATTATTCATCAATATTTTCATCTACCAAATATCTACAAATTTATCACTTATTCAATGCAATGAAATATGTTTAAATCATAATCAGCAGCATAACATAGCCATTCTTCTCATTGTTTATTTATTTCTCTGTTACATGATAATTTTCCTTTCCAGGTATCTATAATGGCTGGGACATCTTGTCGCTATCTTTGTTGGCAAAGAAGTGCTCTGGAATATTTGCTCGTGAAAGAAACTCATTTAGCCACAGTATTGGCTACTCTCGTTGCTCGAGATATTGCTACTAAACTGTATGCTATGAATAGCAAGGTTTGTCTCTTTTTCCTTTTCATTACAAATCTAAGACCATGGGTGGTAAAACTTGGTCACGATGTACTAGTATGAAATAGTAATGCCCCAGTGACGACAGCAAAGCAAAAGACTGATATACTTTTCATGCATGTGCCTGTAGGCTTACTGTGATAATCAAAGTAAAGATATCACTTATGAAAAATTTATTTTGATCATGAACCTGAGATATCTTTTAGAATTGAAAGGCATTCTTTTCAATATTATCTCTGCTGTTATTGTGAATATCAGAATCTCTGTGTTCACAAAAAAGTATCGAGCATGCAGTTGTTAAAACTTTCTTACAAGTGTCATCACATATTTTTTGCCTTCATTGCATTAAACCAGTAGCAGATCCAGGATCCTTTTGATGTCACCATTGACCTTCCACGCAATGCATACTTAAAACCCGTTATACGCAAAATTCCTTGCACCACGGATTAACCCCTCAAACGTCATTTAAAAATGGCTCCCTCAGGTATTTAAGTGATCCCGATTGCAATCTGCGTTATTTTAATTTAATTCTTGGAAAATATTAAAAATAAAAATCTGGAAAAATAAGTAATATTAACCATGAATGCTTCACCGTTTATTAATTCTCATATATGAAGTATATTGAGAAAGTATTGTTATCATGATAAAATTCGACCTTGACATTTTGACAGAAATATACGTTTTAGGTGTACCTGAGTCTGAAAAAGTGGTTTTTGCAATGCCGTTTGTCTGTCTGTTATTGGATCTAGAGCCTAAACATTAGAGCAAAAATGAATGAAATCTCGTACTTAGGCATTTTATCATACAGAGTAGAAGCTATGACATTCTCAATAATTAAGGGAAGTTTATTCTACGCCTTTTTAACAACAACTCGATTTTCTCAAAAACATCTCTAATGATTTTGATGAAATTTTGTAGTTACTTGAGTTTACGTCTTCAATAATCTTATAAGTATTTTAGAGTGTATGTGTATATGTATGTTCTTTATACGTTTTTGCACCGTTGAAGCTATCGAATTCAAAAGTTTCATGGGCCATCCTAGTGACCAAAGGAAGAACTTGGTCTAGGTTTGCAGACTGTGGGGTCTCTTATACCCCATGGGGTCAACAAAATACTATTTCCATAAGAATGCATGGGAAATGGTGTGGAGAAACCCCAAAATGCCATGCAGCCCTTCACTGATGTGGATATAAATATTAACTTACGATCACGGGAAATGACTGAATATTTTAATTCTATTCATGTTTCGTGGTATTACATGCTAAATCGCTCGAAATTTTCCTTTAAGCGCAAAATTTATTGGGTTTAGATGACCATTTTTGAGGCGGCAACAAAGCTAAATTTCTTAATTGTTGTCTTCTTCAAAGGGAGAGATATACACGTAAAGATTAATGCAAGGAAAATCCACACAATGCATACTTATCTAAAATATCACCAGTTGAGGGATTTTTATTATGTGGCATCAAATGTTTTCATCAATAATACCAAATAGTTTATATTTCTCAATAAATGTATATAAGGCTAGTTTATTCTAGGCAGCTTTAACAATAATTTCATTTTCTCAAAAACGGCTTGAACGATTTCGATCAAATTTCATAAAGTTACTTAAGTATACATCTGAAATAATATTACATAGTTCATATCTCTCAATAAATGTATATAAGCCTAGTTTATTCTTGGGCCACTTTCATAACAATCGGATTTTCTAAAAAAGCTGCTCATACAATTTTCATCAAATTTCACATAGTTATTTAAGTTAATGTTTATAATGATTCTACATAGTTCATATTTTTCAAAAGATAACTAAATGATGCATTAGTATTTGAGAAAGTTTGTGCATTGTATATTGTACCGATTTTTACTTTCTCATATGTGAAGTATATTGAGAAAGTATTGTTATCGCAGAAAAATTTGACCTTGAGATTTTGACAGAAATATACGTTTTAGGTGTAGCTGAATCCAAAAAAGTGGATTTCGCAATGTCGTCTGTCTGTCTGTTACTGGCTCTGGAGCCTAAACAGTAGAGCAAAAATGAATGAAATCTCATACTTAGGTATTTTATCCTACACAGCAGAAGCTATGAAGAAATGGTTGACATAGCTCAATAATTAAGGGAAGTTTATTGTACGCATTTTTAACAACAATTTCATTTTCTCAAAAACGGCTCTAACGATATTGATCAAATTTCGTACAGTTGCTTGAGTTTATGTCTGCAATAATACCAAATAGTTCATATTTCCTTTCGATACCTAATAAATATTTATGCTAACTCGGAATTTAATTAATTTAACCTTGACTGGAAAAATAAACTTCGTTCTTTTTGATGGCCATATGTTAAACTCCAGAGTTCGTGTCTCGATTCTAACTAATTTTGAAATACAAAGAATTGTATCTGACACTCATTCATGCGTTACCGCTGCTACTGAATTCAAAACCATTATCTTGAGCGAAAATATTCTAATCCTAAGAGCTGGAAGAGAGCCATAATCCCTTCTCTAAGGGGTGGGATGGAGAGGAAAAAGAGCCTTCACCCTCTTCTCTACTATCACTGTTGCCATATCGCCTGACAGCTCATTCGGGCCTAGTAGTTCACTGAAATTCCAGTAGAGTGGTCGTTAGGTGGTGCAGTTTTTTTGGCCAGGACTGTACATTAAATTCAGGATCATATAAACTGATGACTTCCAACAAACTTAAAATATTTCCATTAGATCTATCTCCCAGTTTACTACTATCCCCTCATAATGCCAAATTATTTTTTGCACAATACATTATTGCATTGAGGACAGGTTTCAATATATGTCTCCATTTATTCCCTTCATTTCTTATATCTTTCAACACTTAGTCATCGATGCAATAACTTGCAGATATTTTTTCTCATGCTCTTTCCACTGTAAATGATTTGCTGTATGTTCCAAGGATTTTTCATGTTCAACCGAACGGACGTTCAAATGCTTCCAATCATTGAAACCAGTTTCGGGATTTGTAAGGTTTGAATTCTTAAATGTACCTTGAGCGTACATATTACAAGGAAACAGTAGATTGAATTACTGACTTTTGAGTAAACCATCCATTTTTATAACACTTTTTCTTTGTTGTTTAAAACTTTAAAAAAACCATGTTTTTGAAAAATAACGTCTTTTTGCTATTTTTAAAGTCTGCATCCATTCCTTGATCAGGTCCATTCATTATCAAATTTTTTGTTTCCAAATTGTTCAGCTTTCTCCAACAGGAAGCATCATTGTAATTGACAGATTTAACTATTTCAATGGTTTCTAGTTTCTCCTCCCTTTCTAGAATTATTTATGAAGATTCTTGCTCTTCAATTTCTGGCTGTACATTTGAAAACTCAGGCTCTCTGACTGCACTCAGTGTATTATATAATCCATCATCCCCACATCCTGATATCTGTTGTGAATATGAGATACCTTGTGATTTATTTTTCACCATCCATTTATCTAATGAATAAGCTGCACATCTTTCTTCCAATTCCCTTGTTACTTTTAATTTTCTGTGTGGAACCAGATAATTTTTTTGGCATTTTTTAGCTGTAAGATTTAAATTTTATAAATTTTATTTATTTTTACTTTGAATTTATTAATTTATTAACTAATCAATCATAAAAGCTTCATAGTATTTTCTGGAATATTTTTGGCATTCTTCCAATTTGTGGTCTATTGTCATATGAGAGAGGTCAGCAATGAAAAATAAATTGTTGTTATGACTGTTATTTCTACAGATTGACTTGGAAGAACACGAATTACTGAAACAGACCCAACACACAGATTTTTGTCAGCAGAGTTGGGTACTAAACGAATAATTAATCTTTTAAGTAGATATCCACGCAAAATTTAGTTTTTAGTTTTAACAAAAGCCTTCCGAACAACAACCCAACCCACAAAAACCACTGTGTTTGGTTGGGTTCAGTAATTTGTGTTCCTTCTATTCACAAACACACAATTAAAACACATGCAGTACCCGTAGTACCATGGAGTGGCGGAGGCTAAAAAACAAAAACTAGTACATATTTGAAGCTTTCCTCTTGATATTTAAGAGAAATTAACGTTATATAAATGTTGAATTTAAAAAACTAATGTTTTATTAATTTTCTTTTATACATTATGTGTTTAATAAATAAAATGTTTCTCATTGCATTTTTTTCTTTATCATCTTAGAAAACATGGCCCCGGATCTGTTACATAAACCATTATGACAAACTCGGGTAAATTATTTTTCTATTTTTTATTGGACTTAGAAGAGTAAGGAAATTATATTATTAGAAAATATTATATCATTTATTAACTATAAAAACAGATGCTAAACTAATTTAAATTACTGAAGTGCCTACAAGTATCAAAGCAGTGACACAAAAGAAAAGTATCTGCCAATATTAAAAACATTCACATGACCGGGCGTGCAATGAATGTGGAGATGGCAACAGCGCGTGCTGCTGCTGCCTCTCTCCCGCCAGTTTTGCTAGGCGAGATGTAGGTATAAGGCAGAGGTAAAATGAAGGTAAAATAAAATTAGGTATCGTTTTGGGAAGCAATTTTAGGATGTTTTTCTTTAAATACCGTATTTGCTTGTGTAAGCCACGCTCCTTTTTTCCCAAAACGCCTGTGAAAAAAAAGGGGGTGCGCGTCTTACATGAATTCTTTTATTTGCCGTGCACCTTTTTTTTCCAAAATGTCGTGTCGGTAAACAAATATGCGTTAAGCTAGCACCCATGCCGCATCTATTATTCTATTTCTAAATTTTGGTGTATTTAGTCATTTTCATTCATTGTATAAAAATTTTAAATGAGTTTTAAATTTATTAACGGGTGCGCCCCAAACTTGACGAAGTCTTCTGCTGCAACCATCACGGAAGTCACGGCGCATGCGCGACCAGTTTGGGTTGGTGGAGGTGTTGTGCTCACGGCAGACGACGCCTACCATGTTCAGATACGGCATGCTTCCTTTATTCTCTGATATGTCTATGAAATTCATGGCCACCATGGTGATCATTGAATGATCACCAATCATAATTTTAGTTCGCCAAAAAATGACGTCCACTATGGTAGCGATCAGTGACCATATGGCTGGATAATTACGTACATCAGAATGATCAGTGATCGCTTCCGGAGCGATTTCTGCCGAACGTGACCAATATGACGACAAAAACAGTTAAGTGTTTAACAAAAGAGGGCTATCGAGGAGATTTCTGCTTGTACCAATATAAAGAAATCACCCAATAAATTCGTCGCGTAGGAGTGTGAAGATGCTTAACTTGAGCATAGCATTTTTGAGAAATAGGTATTGGTGATTTAAAAAACCCTTTTTTGGCTCAAATAATTTTTTTCCCCTAGAGCCGGCCCAAAAACTGGGGTGCGCAGGATACATGGGGACGGGGCTTACACGAGCAAATACGGTATTAGTAATGTAGGCTTTCGTCCGGTGACAACGGTACCTCAAACTTTGAAAACAACCCAAGAATGACGAAGGTAGCCAAAGTTCGGAAATTTAACAAAATCTGGTATTAATGTTGTTGTATATATAAAATAATGCTTCTGGATTCTTATTCCCAATAGTTCTAGGTAAATTCCATTAAAATTTCAAGATGATACATTGTAGGACATTCAAAATAGTCATATTGGGTCAAGGGGTCTAAAAACCGTGCTTTTTTCAAATGTAGTTTAATATAAAATATTTAAATATAAACTAAAAATTTAAAATGTGCATCAATTAATGTAGTCAATTTTGCAGCGTACCAAGCGTACCAAATCATTTTTTGAAAAACTGGTGCCTGCAGCTGGTGATGCACAATTGATTGAATTTTAATGCCATCATTTCTCGTCGTCAAGCCTCTTTCACCTTCTAACAGAGTGGGACAGTTTTGAATTCGGCACGTAAACTTCGCATCTCTACAGTGGAAATATCGCGGAGGTTGTGTGTAGAAAATATTGTATATATGTATCAAGTACGTATATAATCCGAGTATGTCGTAAAAAGTGCATTGGAATGGATTTAAAATTAAAATACTGACCTGAAAAAAGAAAGAAAATTATTAATGATGTAATTTGGACAACTTACATAAAACTAAAGTCATAAAACATTGATTGGAGGAGAAAAAATATTCGGCGATGTGGAGGATCGAACCTGCGACAAAATTTTCGCAGTCCGACACTTTATCACTAGGCAACCGCCATCTGTTGTCAGAGTATCGCTCGTCATGGCATTAGAGGAAGGCCACTTGTTTTTCAATTTTCAATTGCAAATATCTCGAAAACGCGGGCTCGTTAGATGCCTTTCCGAAAACACGTGTCTAATTATTTTTCGTTTTCTTTCATCCTGTGAAGTTTGGTCGTGATCCGCTACTTACACTTAGGTGCCTTCCCTTGTTAGTGTGATTGTGACTCAAGCATCATATTCGGGTGAATGAGCTGATCAAGAGCGTCTCTTTTAATGAAATTCTACGATAAATAATAAGATATTTACGCTCATATCTAATCTTGACGCCCAGGACGGGATTGTATCGAAAGCAGTTATTCGCAAGACGGTGTAATGCTTGGTTGCTATATGCTGTGTATATATATGATGGGAGAAAAGGAAAACTGCTCATAACTAAAATGCTTTTCTACCTTTTTCGATCAAACTTTCAGGAATCACTTGACTATTCAACTTGTCAATTTAAACTGCTCGCCGTGTAAATAATAGTAATAGGAGCATATCTTTTCTTCATTTGAATAACATGGGCAGAGCTGAAACGAAGCGAGAGGGCCTTTATTCTTTAACATTTTAAAATATCTTAAAAATGAGATATTGACGTTGTATTTCCACAGTTATGCCGAAAAAAGTATGGAAATGAACTTCCATATCATAGAAATTCAAATCTCATTCGAAAAAAGCCGAAAATTAGGTTTAATTACTATTTTTTCTTGATTTTTATGCATTTATTCAATTCGTCGTGATAAAATTGTGATAAAGTCGTGTTATAGCATCATATTATATGTCCATGACTATTATTACTTTCTGGAACATTCCATTATGTGGATTTTATGTTAATTTTTTACATTTTAGTGCACATAAAATTTGGTATCATTAATTTTTATTTTATTTTAACGTAATACTTAATTCATGCCTACCCGTCATATTTGACAGGCACTTACATTAGTTTTGTCATAAATATGTTTAGGAGCAAACTGTTTATAGCCAGAAGCCAGTAAGCGAAAAATTGTCGAAAATCTATGACTAGGTTTTTTAAAGAAACAATTTTAGAATTTTTTTACTACTTTGTTGTACTTTTCCAGTGTTACGTTTTGTTTCTTCACATTGTATTGGTATTCCTTGTGCTTCATTTCCTTCTGCTATAATTTCTTTGACTTCACTAGGTTTTTCTCTTCTGCATTTTCCATCTGTTGGTTCAGCTTTTTTGCAGTGCCGTATTTACGCACAGACAACATAGGCAACTGCCTACTACACCAATTTAGGAAAGGTGCCAAAGTATGAAAGGCACTAAATTATGAAAGGTACCAAATTATGAAAGATGCAAAATATCGAAGTTTTCTTTAAATAATAAACAAAGTTTGAATTATATCACCTCATTTAAGAATACACTAGCGTAATGTCAGTCAATAATTATGGGGAAATACACAAATTTTAAATTTCATATTTTACATTATATTCTAGGTAATACTAAGGCAAAAATCCAATGGATACACACAGAATAAGCCTTTAATATGAGTAGTTTTCTTATTCAACGGTGGTTTAATAGGTAATTTTTCCTGTGTGTAATTCACAGGATTTTTCTGACCACCTCAGTCGTCTCTCGAAAGGGGCGCCAGAATTTGACTACAGTGAAAATCTATCCAAAATAGTCATAATTGTTTTCGATATCATTTATTCCTTTTTATCCCTCGTTACCTTCCCTGGGATCATTTTTGACCCCATGTGTAAGAAAAAGTTAATAACTTTTTTCCCTTGAAATCTTCTTTTGATATTTTATGAATGCCTAATGAGAACCTTGTGGTTTATATACCGTAATCTTATTGATATTCCCTTGCTTAAAACATAAATATTAACTTTCTGCCTGCAGTGAGTCATGACCATAGGATTTATGATTACCCATATGCCTTGGCACGTAAGTACCGCCTTTACGGTGATTTGGTGGTATTTTTCCAATTCTATTCATTGTCTTTACCGTGTCTCGTGAGTTCTTCATTTTATTTATTGTAATGTCTCTCCAGACTTTCGAACTCAACAATTACACAAACTCACCACGCAAATCAAAACATTATCCCTTGACATCAAGTTTCTTAAAACTTGTAAATTACACAGTGTTCATGAATATTTTCCCTAATTCTAACAATCCTTCGGCCATTACTGCTTTTTCCTTCGCCAAACAGAAGTGGCTGAACACAGAAATGCGTAAATTGTACAGCAAACGAAGCACACTTGAATTAAAAACCTATAATTTACATCTCAAAATCACCAAAAGTCTTTCTCGCACAGACATTTTCCTCTTTGATCAATACAACACAAAGATGCACAATGTCATAGGACATAAAATTGAGAATAAAAAACTTAAATTACGGAAAAAAATACTTTGTCTTACAAACAGCAACCCTAAAACGTCACCCACACCTAGTCCATCTAAGAATTTCATTGATAACTTATCGAACGAATTGTTCCATAAAAATGAAATTGATTTTCTCAACAAAGGTCTCAAACACACTCTTCAATACCAAAAACCTCCGATAGACAACATAATCGCGGACATCGAATCTTCCATAAAATTCCTCCCTGAAAACACTAAAACATTCATCAGAAATGCCACTTACCATCAAATAAAAAATAATATCACCAACATAAATAAACTATCAACACAAACACCGAAAACTTATCAAACAAAAGAAATTGTTACTACCTAAAAGCAGATAAAGGAAACAACGTAGTAATAATAGATAAAATGGATTATCACAAAAAAGTTGAACATCTTCTCAACGAAGGTCCGTACGAGAAAATCACAAAAAATCCTCTTAACAAAATGATCACCTCTACAAAAAACGTTCTTAAAACATGTCCTACACTAATAAACAAACAACTCCTTTACCATGACCAGGAATCAAACCCGGGCCTTCCAGTTGCTGGGCGGATATTCTACCACTGAACTACCATGGCAGACTAATTCTCCTGTTTCAGAATGGGAATATATTCTTACGTTGGGATCAAGCTAGCGATGCTAGTATCAATCAGCGCCAACAGATGTCCTCAAAGAGATACATCAAAGAAAACCCCTTCTCATCATAACAGCTTATGCCTGTTGCAAAAGGATCTTCGGATCATTCTTTCTATCAATTTATTACATGGCATTCTCACTATCTGAGAGTAAGGGGTTTTCTTTGATGTATCTCTTTGAGGACATCTGTTGGCGCTGATTGATACTAGCATTGCTACCTTGGTCCCAACCTAAGAAAATATTCCCGTTCTGAAACAGGAGAATTAGTCTGCCATGGTAGTTCAGTGGTAGAATATCCGCCCGGCAAGTGGAAGGCCCGGGTTCAATTCCCGGTCATGGCAGATTTTTTCACCTGTTTTCTCATTGCTCATCATAACAGCTTATGCCTGTTGCATAAGGATCTTCGAATCATTCTTTCTATCAACTCCTTTACCGTTAAAACATCTCAAATCCGACAGTCCCCAGAATGTATGGCCTACCAAAATTACACATCTAATATTCCTTTAAGACCTATAGTTTCAGGAATCAATGCTCCCACATACAATTTAGCCCATTGGCTCAACAACGAATTTAAACAAATGCAATTTCCTAATGATTCACGCATCAAAAACTCGACGGATTTCATCAGCAAAGTAGAAAACGTAATTCTTTCAGACAACGAAATATTGGTATCGTTTGACGTAAAATCTTTATTTCCTAGTGTCCCCATAAAAAAACACAATAGAATTTCTAAAAAGCTCACTACTAGAAAAAAACCTTCCCGGTCCGATTGTGGACGAATACATCCGCCTAACTTCCCTCTGTATGCAACAAACATATTTTCAGGTCAACAACTCTTTTTACCAACAGAAAGAAGGCACAACCATGGGCAACCCTTTATCTCCCTTATTAGCAGAAATCTTCATGACTAATTTCGAACGCATTTGTAAGAACAACTTTCCGTATTTTCCTAAAATTTGGCTCTGATATGTAGATGACATCTTCGCTATTTTCGACACATCGAAAGGAAACATTGTAGAATTCTTAAACTTGTTAAACAAGCAGTTTGACACCATTAAATTCACACATGAAACAGAAAATAAAAAATCTCTACCTTTCCTAGACATTCTTCTAACTAGGAAAAACAACAAATTACATTTCAACATTTACAGAAAACCTACACATACCAACACATACATCCACATGAGTTCTCACCATCACATTTCACAAAAACTAGCACCTTTTCATTCCACGATCCATCGATTAATCAACACATCACTATCAAATACAAATTTCTCCAAAGAATTATCCTATATAAAACACACAGCCATTCAGAATGGTTTTAAACCAGAACTCATTCATAAAATGTTAAAAAAACATCAACACAGAATGAACCTTAGAAACTGCACAACACTCAACAACAAAGACACCAATACCAAAAAATTTATGAAGCTACCTTACTACCCTTATCCTACCAAAAAACTTCAAAAAATCTTCTCCGAAATAGGATTACACACAGTTTTTGTTAATGAAAATAAATTGTCAAACCTCATCAAGAACCCTAAAGACAGCATACCCTCCCATAAGAAATCAGGCATATACCAAATCAAATGTGAAAAGTGTGACAAAATTTATATTGGGCAAACAAAAAGGAAATTAGAAACACGTTTCAAAGAAACAACAGAATAGACAAGTCCAGTGTAGCATCTCATATCAACACCTGCCATCATCCTATCACAACCAAAAATTTAAAACTTCTGAAAACGGTCACCAACTAAAACAAACTAGATGCCTATGAAAGCCTCTACATGCACCATAACCAAAACAAGATAATGAATAACGACTCTGGCCCTATCCCTCACTCCCCTTTATTTCAGTTAACGATCGATACACCTTTCTCTTTCCCCTCCCCTACTTCTCTAACGGTCAACAATAGTATAAATACTCCGCCTAACCTTACACACTTTGACATTGCTGAAGATGACAGCGTTGCTGTCGAAATGCGCGTCCTAAGTGATCCTGCGAGTCTTCTGTGCCTTGGCACGTAAGTACTGCCTTTACGGTGATTTGGAGGTATTTTTCCAATTCTACCCATATACAGGGCCATAGTGACCACTTTTGGTGCGCTGGCTAGAGGATTTTTTGGCACCCGAAAATGGTATAATAAAATAATAAGTGCATATTTTTAAAGAGGTATTTAACTGAAATAAACAATCATTTCTTTATTTTTCAGGCTTTACTTGTGGCAAACATTGATTATGTCATTGAAATCTATATTTTTAACAGTTGATTCAATAGATAAGATGACTAGACCAAAAAGTCTTTTTTAGTTCGTTGATGACCATATGTAATTTTTGATCAATTTCAGTTTACTAAAAGAAAGCTCTCCAGTTGAAATTGATGTGACGAATGTCAAGAAATTTCTCAGAAAATTTTCCACATTAGGAATAAATTCCAATATTTCTTTCTGCATAATTTTTACACTTTTTTTGAATGCAGGTGGTTTCAAACTGCTAACTTCTTCGATTAACTCACATTCATCCACATTGTTTTTATTACCTACTAGCAGCATTTCCACAGGAATTTATTATTTTATCTTCGGTCATATTATATAAAGCACAACTTAAAATTTTCTGTTGTTTCAAGTACTGAGGGTGCTTCAGTTTCCATCATGTCATGAAATTTCCTTTTTCTTATTTTTGTGAGCACATCATATTCCTTTTTCATCGCAAATTTGCTTTACCTATTCCATATACTCTTCCAGTCTTGACGTTGAACTTTTTATGTCTGGTACCAAATCACAGATCATGTCAACGGCACCCTGAAGAGATTTAATGAGGTGGTATTCGGGCAGATATGGTATATAAATAAATATCTGACGAACGCATATAAAAGATTTTAGAAAAAGAGTGCTGATTCATCTAATGAAACATCTTACTGGCAGCAGTAGAAATATTACCACAGATAATTTTTTTTGCAAGTTATGAACTTGGTCTGGAATTGCTCAAAATGACCCTAACAGTCATGGGAAGCTTACGGAAAAATCGTAAAGAATTACCACCTATGATGCCGCCATCCAAAACCTGTGAAGTCTTTGAATTTTGCTTATGCAAATAATACACTTCTGACTTCCTATATTAAAAAAAAGGAAAATCAGTTGTTTCGTTGTCAACACAGCATGAAAAATTTGTGATTTCTGACAGTGAATCAAATAAACCAGAGGTGATCTTATATTACAATGTAACCAAATTTGGAGTGGACACTGTGGATCAAATGGCTCATCAGTATTCCTGCAAAAGACATACCAGAAGGTGGCCACTGGCAGTCTTCTTTGATATAGTGGATTTTGCTGGAATAAATGCATACAAAATGTATATAAGAGCATATCCTACTTCTCGTGGAAAGTCAGCAAGTCGATGGTTTTTACTGGAATTAGCCAAAGAATAGATAAAACTGGAAATTGAACGTCGCATGCAGAACAAGCAATGTTAGACAAGAAAGATCCAGTAATCTATTGATAAGGCAGGGTTTGTTGAATGCCTTCCTAAAATAGCAAAGGAAAGTAGGCCAAAAAATAGGCACGGAAGATGCTCAATATGTCCACGTGAAATTGATTTAAAAAATTTATTGTGTGACACATGCAATAATTTTGTATTTAAGGATCATGTTCACCATATTAATTTTTATTTTCAGTGCTATGAACGTATATAATAAATAATAATATATATAATAAATTTATGAACTCCATTATTTTAAAATTTTGAAACATTATTTTATTTTAATTTTTAATGGTAATGTCTAATGTAAAAGTGTTTTTCTTCATTATATAACCATCATTAATATTAATAATAAATATGCAATAGAAAAGATTTTCTTTAAATAGAATAAGGACTTCTTATACTGGGGTCAAAAATAACCCTATGAAGGTAAGACGTTATATTTTTAAAGGGAGATGGTGAGGGTTAAACAATGTTGTAACAACCCATATTGTATCCATTCATGCTGAGTTGACCTTGTGCTGCGTGGTAGCATCTGTGTAACTTACGTAATATATGCAGCTTTGTTAAAAACTTTAATTTAATGAGAAAAAGCGCATCGAAAAATAGTGCCTATGGCTGCCAAAAACTTAAATCCAGCCCTGCTTTTTTGTCTTGTGCTACTTCTGCTGCTGCAGGCTCTGCTATGCTATCCTATCCTAGTCATCTGTTATCCGTTCTTGTTGAATCAGTTTAAAACATTTCTACACTTCTTTGCTATACCTGCAAAAAGTTTGTTTTTTTTTGCGAAACTTTTCTGTTCCACCTTTCCTTTGACCCATTTTCCCCCTTTACCCTGAGAAACAAAAACTTAATTTTTATAAGAATAATTTATAAACAAAATGGTAACTCAAAAAAATTTAAAATGGCATACCGTTATTCATAGATAAATACTTACAAATTTATATTGTATTTATGTATGCAAACATGATGGCGGTACACTTGTGGATTGAACTTGGTGTGCCAATACCAAATATAAAGCTTGGATTCGTTGACACACAAATTTCTCACGCTCATGTTTAACTAAAATTAAATAATAAAATTTCAACTTAACGAATAGCGGCTGTTAACTGCACAGAATAATTATTGAAAATCAGAAATCAGTAATGTCCAATTCATACATGCATGTGTGACACATACAAGATGAATGCAATCGCAGTGTGCACAGTATACACAGTATATCGAAAAATAGTGTATGTATCAAGGTAGAACAACAATAAAGTCAATTATATTAAAATACTAACTGAAATGCCTGGCTTCACTCGGCAAAGAGGGGCAAACGATTTTTATTGCTCGGGGCAAACGTTACCCATTCCTTAATTACGCAAGCGATGCTTACTTTAACATTTACTATTTTATGTTTTGTATTGAACACATCAACGTTTTACTTAATATTCACATGGATAGATACACCGAAGCCTTTAAAGCGACAATAAGATTATGTGGATTATGTCAATACTATTAGCCAAAACGTAAACAATAAACAACATCTTGGTTACCGAACAAATGTAAGTAGATGTATCCATTTATGTTGCGATAAATCTTTCAATGTTAATGGTAAAAGATAACAATGTTCTAATATTCCTTAAAAATCATTTGACTCCCTTCAAAAGTATTCATAGACTATATTTAGGCATATCTTGGCGTTAGCTATTCTTCCTCTACGGCGCGCCATGGCGTGGATTTTCCTTGCATTAATCTTTACGAGTATATCTCTCACTTTGAAGAGGACAACAATTAAGAAATTTAGCTTGTTGCCGCCTGGAAAATAGTCATCTAAACCGATAAATTTTGCGCTTAAAGAAAAATAAATAAATTCAAAAATAATACCACGAAACATGAACAGAATTAAAATATTCAGTCTTTCCTGCGTAAAATAATCCATTTTTCGTGATCGTAAGTTAATATTTATGTATATTTATATCCTCATCAGTGAAGAGCTGCATGGTATTTTGGGGTTTGTCCACCATTTCCCATGAATTCTTATGGAAATAGTATTTTGTTGACCCCATGGGGTATAAGAGACCCCACGGTCTGCAAACCTAGACCAAGTTCATCATTATGGTCCATAGGATGACCCATGAAACTTTTTAATTCAATAGCTTCAACGGTGTAAAAACGTATAAAGAACATACACACACATACAGACTGAAATATTTATAAGATGGAAATAATTTCATATGCTTTCAAATGTGTGACATTTCATGCTTTATTAATCACCGTATGAAATGAATGAGTAAAATTTTAGACATGTCAATATCACAAGCAGTCCTATCGATCCACGGCACCGCAGCCTATCGGGGCATGCTCGAACTGATGATCCACCCCTGGCTGCTATGATACAATTTTCTAATGCATATGCTGCCAAGGATCATTTAAATTGTGCATCGACATCCATAGAAACAGCTAACAATCTTCTTTACTTATTGTTTTTTTAATAAAGAATATTTAAAACTAGCATAAGTGCCCGTTGAATTTCAACGGGTTTAATGAATCTAAATTTTCGTCAATGCAACATGTAAAAATCGCAAGATTAAAATTGTGCACTGTTTTAACCATCAAATATCTCTATATTATAAGTCTGTTTTAATTAATTAACTAAAATCTCACAGAAATTCCTTGTGAATAAAATAGTACCTTTCTTTCTACTAAAATAGCCATTGTTATTAGTTTTAAATTGATTATAGCATTAGGATTTCAATTTCATTAAATAAGCAGAATTCCGGTTCCAAAAAATTGGTTCAATCTTCAATTGCCTCTGATAATACTTTAAATAGATTTTGGAATATATTGTACCTCAATATCATTTATCGTCTGCTCAGCACCCTTGCCTTCTCATTTTCCGAAACAACCACTTTCACCAGTTTTAAATGGATTTCAAACTTAGAAGAGAACTTGATTCAATTCAGTTAAAATAACCACAAATTCCAAAGAAATCCTTTTATAATATGCAATTTTAACCTAGAATTCATTCATTCTGAAAAGTGAATAAAAGTACCATGTACATATATTTCTTTCAACTAAAATAGCCACTCTTAACAGATTTAAATGGATTATTGCATTAACCTTTCAGTTTCATGAAATAAGCAGAATTCAGGTAACAAAAAAATTTGTTCAATCTTCATTTGCCTCTGATAATAATTTAAATAGATTTTGGAATAAAATGTACCTTAATATCATTTAGCTCACCGCTCTGGACTTCTCAGTTTCCGAAACAACAACTTTGAATAGTTTTAAATTGATTTTTGCTTTGAAATATATTTACTTGAGTCAATTCAGTACAACTTCCACTTTACATACTGTAAATTCCAAAGTAACTCCTTTTATAATAGGCAATGCTAGCCTAAAATTATTTCATTCTGTAAAGTGAATAAATAAAGTTCTTTCTTTAAACTATAATAGCCACTGTTATTAGATTTAAAAGGATTATAAGCCTTAGAACTTACTCTGTATTAAAAAAGCACCAAAATTCCTTTTATAAAAACAAATCAATTCATTAAAAGATCCACTGGTGTTTCTTCAAAAATTGCCTGTTAACAGTTTTAAATGCCCTTTCAATTTTAATTGAATTTTAATTTATATTCGTTTCCAAACTTCGGCCATTGTTACGAAATTAATTCGAGGAATAACAATATAAATTCGTAAGCACGTATGGTTTACAAAGAATTTAATTTAAGAATGCTTTTTATTTCCAATTTTTCCAAAATGACTCTTTTGATACTTAAATTTTTTTATATTTATGTTAATATACTTATTTTCCACAAAACACTCCAATCTCTCCCCTTCCTCCCTCTCTCTCTCTCGTATTGAAGCTAACAATGATAATGGTCGACATAGCAACATCACGTTAAAATGGCGAGAATTCCACAAAATATGCAAATTAACCGGTTAACATGGAATATTTCAAACTGTAGGCGTAAAAAGACGAACGGAATAAAAAACTTTATAACTTTTTCTTAAAAATGGTTCATATCCGAAGGTCGTCTGTTAATTTCTTCTAATTTTAATTTCCAAATGAATAAAAGCCTGAACGTCAAAAAATCGCATTTTACATGTTAAGTAATGAAAAATGGAAATGCCTCTCTTGGAGACGAACCAAGGAATTTTTTCCCGATTTAAATTTTTCATTGTCTGAATAAGTGTTAATCAAGCATCCCTACCGAATTTCGAGTTTCTATCATTATTATTTCTCGAGTTAGTAGCATTTGCATAGCGTGACCAACCAACAGACGACGGCTGTTATTATATTAAATGTTTTAAAGTTATTCTCGAATGTAACCGTTGATAAATATTTCTGAGAACGCTGACATAGAGAGCAATCATATTCATTACTATGTATGGAGAGAAAGTCATGTGTTGGCCATATCAGATGTTTTCAAATATCTCCTTTAAAACTCCATATTTTGTAAATAGTTGTTATTATAAAAATTATAGATGATGTAGTTTTCTACGAGTTTTATTTGAAACATTTTTTCATAAATTCGATAGTTACAGTGAGATTTTGATTTTTCTTCTGAATTAACGTTGAGTACATTGCTAGCTTGTTCAATTGCAGCACCACAAGTTCGAAATAGGAGAAACACCAATTACATTACGAGCATGTATGTAATTAATAGTCCAGAGGGCTGAAGACAGCCAACAAGAACTCTTATTACTGCCTGCGAATCTATGATAACCAAGTATTGACACGTAGATATTTTTTAAAATGAGAGTAATGCAAGTATGGAGAAAGTCATGTGTTGGCCACATCACATTTTTTCCAAATATCTCCTTTAAAACTCAATTTATGTTAATATTTGTTATTATTAACGACTAGCAGAAACACCCGGCATTGCCCGGGGAAATTTGGTTCAAATCCGATCGGAATTCTAGATGATATATGGTATTTAAAAATTCACTCGGCCGCCGTATTGAATAAAACGGGCAGAGAGAAGCAAAAATCACGTATGAATTATTTCTGGGAGCCCTCCACAATCGTACCATATTTGATTTAAATCAATAGTAGGAATTGGGAAAATACGCGTAGTTTAATCAGTACCCGCCGTCCAATTACGGATAAGGAAGTAGTCGTTTCTCCCCTTTCTCACTGTGTATAAGATGTAGAGGTACCGGTTCTTTGAGAACGGGAAGTTTATGAGAACAGTTATTTTATTGAACAATGTAGGCATCAGAACAGTTCAAAAAGAACTGTCCCGTTCTTTCTGACACATCTCTAGATGGCAATGCATTAGCATACAAAGTTATTTTGCTTTCTGTACAATTAATATAAAAGATTTGGGATTAAAAAGTAGCCTACGACCTTCCTATTTGTGAAGAAAGTATCTGTTCAAAGTTTGATTACTCTTGATTTAACAGTGTGGAAATGTATAGATTAAAGTGACCAGATTTCCAAAAGCTCAGTGCAGTACAAAATGAAAAAACTGCCAAATTCAATGTGTTTCTGAATCCGTATTTTTAACAAAATAAAAACATTTTGATAATACATCAATATTGAATTACGAGTATTAAAAACAACAATTTTAACGTAGATAATAAAATCCAATTTTAATCATATGCTATTTCTCCGAAGTCCTTCCATCCTTGCGTGCATTTGATGTTATTTTTCTAAAAGACGAACAAATACATAATAAAGTAATATTGGAATAAATCATGTAATTAACCTTAACATAAATTAATTCCATTTTTCGATTACTTAATGTTTCGAAACTTGTGACGATGACTTGATTAAACTATAAAACTTTGCGGGTGCTTTGTGAACTGTGACAGGTGACATATGCTAAAACCGCAGAAACCAGCTACAACCATAGATTTTTCAAAAGTGGTACAAGTGGTACACTCATTTTGACAAAAAACCATGGATGTAGTTGTAAAACTAAACCATAAAGTAAAGAGCACATATAAAGCTACAACCACACCACAGAAAACAAATTATTGTTCTGCGTTTAAGTACTTTTTTATATTGCTGACATAAATAATAACATTATTGCAATTATTATCAATTTTGGCGGGCAATTTTTAAAAATGCTGTATGTATTGCTGTACACTTTCCAATGCTATACAGGAGATGCAAATGCTGTATAATACAGCATAATGCTGTACGTCTGGTCACTTTAGTATAGATGCACAACAACGCGCCTCACTATACCACTGATTCGGATATACTGCAGGTCTAGTCATGTCTCTCAAAATGATTCCATTTATTTTCTTTGTAAACAACTTTGTTCAAATTTTACCAATTTATTTTCTTCGTAATCAACTTGTTTCAAATTTTACCGCGACTTATTTTCTTCGTAAACGTCGTCAGATGTCGCGCCAAATGAAAATATCGGACTATTTCAAAAACAAAGATTAAAGTAAGGTATCCATTTAAATCAAAATACAATATCAGTTTTTGTAGTATTTTACAATTAAATTGTTATAAAGCATATACTTTCACGTTTTTTAAAAATTATTTCCCGAAATACTGCAGGTTGCCGATAACTCGGGTGTACATTCTGTCTCCCGAAACCTGCGTTATAATGGGATTTTACTGTATATAGGAGATGTATAAAATGTAATTTCTACATGTTTTGCTTGAAACATATTTTCATAAAACCGATGATTTAAGAAATATTTTGATTTTCCTTCTAAATTTATGTTAAATACATCGCTAAGTGATACCATTGTTTTCGT
This sequence comes from Uropetala carovei, assembly GCA_036926305.1. Taxonomy (NCBI): domain Eukaryota; kingdom Metazoa; phylum Arthropoda; class Insecta; order Odonata; family Petaluridae; genus Uropetala; species Uropetala carovei. Next base: position 1,329,481 of record JAXCHB010000052.1, on the reverse strand, counting down.
TGCTATGTTAAAATTTTCGAATTGTTGATAGTGTTGCTTACACAGCCAAGGGTAATTTTAATTGCATATCAATATTTTGTTATCTATTAAAACAGCTAAAAATTTTTCTTTATTTATTGTTTTTTACTTTCTCCATACGTAGTATGGGGAAAGTATTGTCGTTACGAAAAAAATCGACTTTGATATTTCAACGGAAATACACGTTTTGAGGTCCCTAGAACAGGTTTAGACTATTTTCAGAATGATGTGTGTGTGTGAATGCGTGCGTGCGTGCGCGTGCGTGCGTGTGTGTCTGTCTGTGGATGGATGGATGGATGTGGTTGTGTGCGCTCTACCTCAAAAAGTAATTGTCATATTAATACCAAATTTCATATATAACACTTCAGCATGAGCACAAAGAACTGACTAATTTTTGGACAATAACGGTTTACCGGAAATCGAGGTTTATTTGAAACCCGATTCGTTTTGCAATATTCTACGATAATACGTCATTATTGTATACATTGAACATTATAGAAAATGTTATTTCCTACATCTTTTGATCTCAAACAATTTTCCATATCAGTTATTGTTTAGAAATTATTTATAAATAATAGATGTTTTCGGTTTTTATCAAATTTGTTTGTTAAAAAGCTGTTATTTACAATCTTTATAAAGGACAAAGTTAGAGAAAATGACATTCCTTCCAACTTTTATTTGAAACAAATTTTTGTAGAACCATCCATTTCGGAGATATTTAACTTATTCGTAATTTCCAGTATACAGCGCCACCACCATGTAGCGGTGAATTATGTAAACATATTCAAAATATAATTTTCGGCAATAAGGACGACTGTACTTTTACGATACGAAATAATAATTTTGCCTCATAATGCTATTTATAATAGTTTAAATATCTATACGCCAAATATGGAGAAAGTCGTGTGTCGGCCACATCAGATTTTTTAATAAAGACAATTGAAAATGTTTTAAAATTATTCACAAGTGTAATTGCTTATAATGATTCCTGAGGACGCTGATGTTGAGAGCAATCATATGGAGAAAGTTGTATTTGCCACATCCGATTTTTACTTTCTCCATACATAGTAATGGGAAAGTATTGTATTCACGAAGAATATCGACTTCGAGATTTCAACGGAAATACATGTTTCGACGTCCCTAGAACACATTTAGACTATTTTCGGAATGATGTCTGTGTGTGTGTGTGCGTGCGTCCGTGGGTGCGTGCGTGTATGTGATTCTAGGTGCTCTAACTTGAAAAATACTTGCCATAGCATTACCAAAATTCATATATAACACTTTAGCATGGGCACAATGAACTGATAAGTTTTTGGAGAATACAGGTTATATGGAAGTCGAGGTTTATTAGAAAGCCGATTCGGTTTTGATGAAATATCTCCATTAAAACATCATTATTGTGTATACATTCTGATACAAACGTTATAGAGAATGTAATTTCCTACAACTTTCATTTGAAACAATTTTCCATTGCAGTTATTGTTTAGGAATTATTTATAAATAGTCGGTTTTTTCGGTTTCCATCAAATATCTCTTTAAAAATGTCATTATTGGTAATCTTCGTGAGGACTAAAGTTGTAGAGAATAATATTCCTTCCAACTGTTGTTTGAAACAAATTTTCGTAGAGCCATCCATTTCGGAGATATTTAACTTATTCGTAAAATTCTAGTTCACAGCGACATGACCTATTGGAGAAATTGGAAAGTATTATCTACTCAATAATGGTGCTTAATGATGATGACTCTATTCTTATTTAACAAATAATAATAATTTTAGCTCTAAAGTTAACTTTGAAATACCGTATCTGCCCGAATAGAACCCGACCCCCCAAAAAATTCCACAATTTTTTGGCAAAAACGTAAATTTCGTAGATTTTATGCTGAAGTGTGCCGGGCATTCATGCACATCTTAGAATACATTATTCGAGATCGAAGAAATGTGTGGGAAATGGTTTAGTTGTTGACATTTTGAAATATTACTCCAATTAATAATTTTGCGTTGCTGAATAATGTTCCATATTCAGTGACAATAATTTCATTCAACTTCATTTTCACAAAAGGTCAAATATAGTAGCAGCGATCTCGGCAAGATATTTTTTCATCCAAGTCTATTTCCAATGAAATTGTCATTTAGATATGGTATATATCTTTTCGAAATAATTGATCTATTATAAATGTTTCATGTCGTCAATGTTTACTCTTCACTATAACTAGGGGTGAGCCGATACCGATGTCCGATAAAAATATCGGCCGGTAATTGCATATCGGAGTATCACTATCGGTTTCAAATACTCGCCGATAATGAAATCCGATAAAATTATCCAGCACAGTTCTATGCAATTAAATTTGGCGCCAAACAAGTGAAGTTAGATTTTCGCAGGCAACGTTGTTTGGTTGTTTGCGCGTAACCGCATTAAGTAGCTAATACCGTTTGCCGTTAACGACGATGTGTTGGTAAGTTTGTTCCTAAGTTTCGTGTTTTATTTTAGTTCAGTTACGTATTTCTGTAATCTGTGGTTTATAGTTTCTTTATAGTTGGCATCATGTCAGATGTTTGGAAGCACTTCAACAAGAATGCAGAAGATTTAAGTCTAGCGTCTTGTAAAATCTGTGGTGTGCGTGTACCTCGTGGTGGGACTAATTCTCGGTCATACTCAACAACAAACTTAAGGAGTCATCTCAAAAATTATCATTCAAAAGAATTCCATGAACTTGAAAGCCATAAATCTCAAAATAGCAAAGTTAAGAATGTTCCAATAAGCCATTTCACTCAACCATTGGCTCCTTTATCTTTTTCCAACTCTTGGGATGAAGAGGAAATGATTAATGACCCTCAACCTTCGTCATCTAGTAGTTCTGTTGATTCTATTTGTTTTCTTTCACTGGTGTCATCTCCCACTCTGACACCCAAAAGAGCAAGACTTCAAGGCACTCTGAGTGAATGTTGGAAGAAACCACTAACAAAAAATTATAATCGTCATAAGAAGATTGTGGAGCTAATTAGTCGTCTGTTGGCAGAGAACTTCCTTCCATTTAGACTAGTTGAAAGTAGAAGTAAGTATGAAATTGTTATTTTTTATTTTCAAATATATTTAATTTATCGAATTTTTAACCTGTCAAGAACATTACTTTGTAGGATTAATATCAACATTAGAAAAGTTGTGGTAAATAATTCATTACCTATAAAAATTTGCGAATTACATTTACGTTAACTATGTCTCCAAGTGTATATTATAGAAAAAGTTAAAAAACATGAACTTAAAGATAGTAATCGTGCGTTTTACAGAAAAGATTTAAAGTGAAGTATAGAAAATTATATTTTCTGAAGCTTATATACTAATTGTAGTTAATACTGATGATAATTTAAGTGAAATAATGACACATGAAAGAAGTTATGAACATATTTCCACTTTTGATTGCCCTATTAAAGCTGACATATAATCCAATCAAAAATTGCAATATAAATTTAAAGTATGTGATTTGATCTCGCCTTTGCATGAAAACAAGAGCACTTAATCTATACTGCTCCGATAAAAACAATTTGGAAAGATTCATACTGTCTTTAATATTGAGATTTGGGCATTTATTATTCCACAATTTTTCATGTTACAGTACTAAGCCCTTCATTCCTATTTTTTCTTACAGGCTTCATTGAATTGACATACTTAGAGCCTCGCTTTACTGTCCCATGTTGCCAAACTTCTTCAAGATCAATAATTCCAGAAATGTACAAGCAAACATATGAAAATGTCAAGCAGCAGCTGAAGGAGGCAGAAACTATAACAGGCACAACTGATTTATGGTCATCCCATTCTAGTGATGATTATTTATCACTAACTGGACATTTTATCACCAAGGACTATGTGAAGAAAAATTTGTGTTTGGAAGTTGTTCCTTTCAGTCCAGTTTACCACACAGGTGAGAACATTGCAGACTTTTTGACTGAAGCACTTGATTCTTGGAATATAAAAAAGGAAAGTGTACATGTGTTCATTAGGGACAATGCATTAAATATGGTAGGGGCATTCAACTTTTGTGAAATCCCCAGTGAAGGTTGTGCAGTTCATACTCTTCAGCTAGTAGTCCGAGACTCCTTGCTCAATCAAACTCAAATTTCAAATTTATGTGCAAAAGTGAGAAGAGTGATGGGGTATTTTAAACATTCCTTGAGTGCCAACAAACTTCGTAAAACTTATCAAGAAAATAATCATTTGCCAACACACAAGATGATACAAGACCAAAACAAAAGATGGGATAGTACATTTCTGATGGTTGAGAGATTTGTTGAGCAGAAGAAGATGATTACTGGTCTTGGACCTACTTTGAATATTAGTGACCTTCCAACGCATCAAGAATGGGAGCTGTTAGAAAATCTTGTCCCTATCTTAAGACTCTTCAGATCTGTGACTGGAAATGAGTGATGAAAGTTCAAAAACTCCAATTGCTAATGTCATCCCCTTGATTCGTGGTTTGATTGCAAATATCAATGCTACATCTAGTAAGGGTGAAACGCAATTCAAATCTCTTAGGCAGTCCTTACTACGCAACTTACGGAAAAGATTTCGTAACATTGAGAATTCCCAGAATTATGCAATTGCCACACTTCTTGATGCTCGGTTTAAAGATGTTGTTTTCTCCTCCCCCGAATCTAAAGAAAAAGCCAAGCAAGATGTCCTTGACAAGCTTAAAAGTATTTACAGTGAAAGTGATTTGGAATTAGGGAATAGTAAATTTAGTGGTGAGAAATCTCCTGACTGTAATTCTTCTTTTATGTTGTATAATTTAATTCTTCCTCAAAGGGAAACACGGTCAAAAACTGCAGAGGATGAATTGAATTCTTATCTAATAGAATCAATTGTTCCCATAGAACACGATCCTCTACAATACTGGAAAAATGCAAAACAATACATTGGTCTTGCCAAATTAGCAAGAAGATATCTTGCAGCACCACCTGGATCTGTGGCCTCTGAACGTTTGCTCAGCACTGCATCATTGGTGTCAAGCAAAACAAGGGGGTCTCTTAATCCTGAGAAAGTGAAGCAACTCGTTTTTTTAAACAAGAATATGAATAATTGAAATGTATATTATTTGCAATAAATATGTAATCAAAACTTAAAAGAATTTCTTTTTTCACTTCAGCATCTACCTCATTCAGAACCTAGGAATACTGCTCAACAGTGACTTTCTGCGCAGTTTTACCATTGCTACAGAAAGTTATGATATCGATATTTAATATCTGATTATCGGTAGGACATTATCGGGTAATCGGATATTGGAATATATTGATATCAGCTCACCCCTAACTATAACATGCAATTTCATATTTTTTGTTTACATAGGAACTGAATTCAGTGTCAGTCGCTATTTTAAAATTACCTTCTGTTACATTGAGCTTAGGAGATTTTTCGGTTGGGGTTCTTTTGTTCTTTCTACTTTGTGTTTAATAAGGATTATTGAAAATGTTTTAAAATTTTTCTCTAGCGTAATCGCTGATAAATATTTCTGAGAACGGTGATGTCAAGAGCAGTCATATTCATTGCTCTGTTATATGGAGAGAAAGTCCTGTGTTGGCCACATCAGTTTTTTTTTTGTTAAAAATCATGTTTACTATTAAAGAGCATTCCATCCACTTTGGTATCAATTTTTGTAAAGAAATGTATATCAAGTGAAATATGTTGTTTATTTATTACTTAAAATTTTAGAGAATCCACAGGTGCCAACATAGAATGATAGCTTACTCTTAAGTATTTTTTTTACATAGAGGAGAGACTTTCTTATAAATATTATAAAATCATAGCAAGGGGAGGTATTTTTAAATGCGTAGAAACCTCTACTGAGATTTAGCATTCTAATCTACAGCAGATGATTCTCATTTGTATGGAAAAAATCTGCCAACCAACTGGTGTGTTGATCTGGCCGATGCAGATAGTGCTTCAACCCAGCTATAAGTTGAGCCAGTGTGAATGTATTGAATTCCTATTTATGATCACATTGTGGCACAACATCATTTTTTGGAAAGATTAAAAAAAAGTAAGGTTCATTGCTTGTATATTAACTGACGTTAGGAAATACTTTATCCCGTGTCAATATATCATTGGCCTTCTTAGATAGTCACCGAGAAAGGATCACACTTGGATATTCGGCTTCCCAGCATCGCATCCTGCTTGGCAGCAGCATCTTCTGGATTGCCTTCTACTGGCAACCACACAATGCCTGCAGTGGGGGGTGGCGGAGGGCCCTCTGGTTCTCACACTTCAGCCAAAACTTCACCTTTGTCACCAGGAGGCACGGGTGAGTATTATCAGTTTAACAAGTTGCTTAATAGGCAGTTATTGACCTCTTAAATATTTTAAAAGAAAATAATTACCTTTTTAACAACTTTTATATTAACTTATCGCAAAATATATAGGTATATATTAGTGATGCACCGAAGTTTGGCTTCGGCCTCGGTATTCGGCCAAAATGTGCTATTCGGCTTTGGCCTTTGGGTGGCCGAATAGCCCAATATTACATATTTTTTTGTTAAAACGAAAAATGATGATGACATAATAGAAGAAAGCTGAAAACACTAAATAAAAGCATAATACATTGAGTTGTTGCGAATACAATTCACATATCTCGGATTCAGCCTGACAATTATGTGCTACTCATTTTTATGGCCTACGACGTATAATATATTAGTGTGTTCCAATATGTGGACAATTCGTTTATTTAGAATACTCCTCCTGATTAGTTGGAATTTTTGATGTTTTACTGTACTGTGTAAGTAGCAGACAACCTCTGACATCTGGTTCACATTTTTGCATGACGTAATATGACGTATAAACAGTAGTGCCATCGTGCCAAAACCAAAATGACACAGTGTCGACTGAGTTTTCGTTTCATTTTTGAATTTCATAAGTGCAGACATTTTTACATAACAGAATATATAATAAACTTAACAAGGCTGCGATTCTTTGTATATATCTTCATATTAACAAAGAATTTAAATAGATTTCTATAGAAAACATTAGTGTTCATTAGTTGGTACTTCAGGTTGGTAGTGTTTTAAAAACGATTTCAGAAATTCCCCGGGAGGGATATTCTTGCGATTGTAACCTACTTTCACAGTCAACATTGGGGATGTGTGCAGATTTTTCGTAAACCCAGAACTTATTAGTAGTATCATTTTTAAAATTAATAGGCGAGGCTAAGGCTCCGTCCCACATACAAGCGACACGGGCGGTGCGAGCGACTAAGTGGAAAAACAATACAATGTAATGTTATGGCAGTGTCCCAAGTTCTGGCGTCAATGCGTGTACTCGTGTGAGAGGTGAGCGAGTGTCTTTGAAGCAATCAACACACCTTGTTTATGAAGCGAGTGACCAGAAATGCCGTTGTGGCAAATACTTTGTATTTCAGCATTTTCTTTGTAGTTTTATCGCCGTTTTAAGTTGTGTTCTTACACTGTTATGGAAATGAACGAAAATTTAATTTCCGAGATCCAAAAGAGTTTCATCTCATAGAATTTAAAAGATAAAAATTATTTTAATAATTTTTGGCCGATTACCAAGGCCGAAGCCGATATTCGGGTCATCACTAATTTATGCTAATGGAGATATTCGGCTTCAGCCTCGGCCGAGTACTGATTTTAATATTTGGCCAAAATGAGTATTCGGCCAGAATGAGTATTCGGTGCATCTCTAGTATAGATGTAGGTAGGTAAGTTTTAAGACATCACAAATAATGTCTAATAACTTGCTGCATGTATTTTATCTATTCTTAAAATTTTAAATAAAGACTCTTATGTGTAATAAACGTGCAAAATAACAAACCGAGTTTGATTCCATATTTAATTCCCCCAATTGGATAACATGGGTGGGACTTTCTTAAATTTTTATCTCCTAAATTATGAGTTGTAATTATGTGATCTTGCAAACTTTTTTGTTACTAATGTTGTCCTCTATATGACTAAATTTATTAATCGATACTTTACGGATCATATAAGGACAAGGGAGAGTAAAATATGGATTTCTTATTGTTGGATCGATGGAAATGGCATCTCTTGACTGTAGCGTGGCAAATGGCAACAACCACATACCAAACTACGTCCTATTATCAACCCTTAAAATTGATTCCGACTCTTGAAGGATTTATACATGTGTTTGGAGACGAAGAGAAGACTGTACAGTTTTTAATTGAAAGTAAAATCATTTAATACAACTGATAGGTTGGGTTGTTGTTTCATCTTTACTTTAGTGTATGCTTCCTAAAAGTTGTTATATAAAAAAAGTTGTTTAAAAAATTTCCTGATGTTTAACCCTCAGTGCCACGGGCCGATATATCGGCTTTTGCTACTTGGGCGAAGAGTGCCATGGCCGATATATCGGCCCGTGCATAGACTGAAACTAAACTCGTAATAGTTCATAATAGAAGCGATAGATGGCATTTGAGAATGTCATCATGTGAAAGAGGATGCTTCCTACCAGGGCCGCCGCAACCCATTTGGCCGCCGGTATGCAAAACAAAATTGGTCGCCCCCTCTCCCACTCACCAAGGTAGTATGTAGTGCAGGATACTTTTTTAAATGAAAGACATAGGCGTAAATAATTTATTACAGCTCTGCAAAGGTGAATTTTCCTATTATTACAGTCTTTCTAAACATGAGAAAGAGAAAAGAACAATATAGTTTATCACCAAAAATTGCATTTACATAGTTTAAACGGTTCACAAGGATGAAAAACTTTTTATTGTTAGAAGAAATTAAAAATAATCTAAACTAATATTCTTTGTACTAAAATTGTCTAAACAGAATTAACGATTATAATATTAAATGAACACTCATTAACAAATAAATTACATGTAATTTAAGAGACTTTACTTTCCTGGCTTTATAACCAGAAATTTAAAAAAAATGATGTCATGTACATTCAACTTATCAGACAGTTCGTGTTCTATGGATATCATTGCTAAATTTGATACTCTCTCTTGCGACATTGTCGACCTTAAAATAGTTTAAATAATAATTTTGAGTTTTGAAAAACTTCTTTCTCCCGAAGCTATAGACAGGTAATGTCAGATAAATGCGGATGCCAATGGCAACATTTGGAAATGAAGAGATTAAATCATTTTGAAGAATATAGTCCAATACTTCACATGTATCCATTTCACGCTTTATGTAGAGCTTCAATATTTGAAGCTCTCCAAATAAATACTCCCCATCTAAATCTGATTCACTTAGACTTGCATCAGTTAGCTTATTATCCAATTCCTTACATTTAGCCAATAGCTCGCCGCCCTTCGAATCATTGAGTTTTGATGTATCATGAAACATGCTGAACAACTCAGTGATCATTTAAAGTTTAAAATCTTTCTCTCATTGAAAATATAGTCCTGTCCAAAATAGTGAAGAAAAAATTTATTTTAAAATCAGTTGCCATCTGATTAGATATAATTACCTCTTGTGGCATTTATTTGTAAATTAGTGACAATTTCATACTGAAGAAATGAGGAAATAAAAATTTCAAAATAAAATATGCAGTGAAGCGTTCTTATCAATAAGCTCTAACGACTCGTAAATTTCAATCACAAACTTAGGCAAAAAACAAAAATTATATTTTACAGTAAAGTCTTCGATGCTAAATTCATCGAAATGTGTTGCGTAAACGGGAAACGAATAATTCAAGCGATTTCTTTCCTTAGGATAAAATCGATGGTAAAAATTAAAGTTTCCCTCTATTTTTCTTTAAAGTGTTTCCTGTTCGTAGATCGTGTGCCAATTTCTTCTAAAAATAAGAAGCCTAAACATAGAGATATCGATATTTACGTTAAAATCACAACAATACTTATAGTGATTCACGAATTGGTCCTGATTTTCTGTAGCAAAAAATTTATTATCTGATCACAGTCAGTGGACACAGACAGTAAGGATGTGAGTTTTGTTTCTTGAATGCATTTATTAATGCTCCAATAGATGGAATCAATTATAATATACAATACTTCTCTTGTTTAATAAAAAAATTATTAATTCAGACATCGATTTCACACATTACAAAAAATAGGGCAGCCGTTTTTCACTATCCTGAAGGTTTTACTCTCTAACCTCTTTTCCCCAGAATACTGCCTACAGAAGAGTGAGCTTGCATTAGCAAAGAAATCGATTTTGCCCATAAAACTGGATGTAAATGCAATTGAAAACAATTTTGCACTAGAAATAAGTTTTACCTAATGAATTTCTTACGATGAAACTAACTGTCACCCCCTCACATACACTGCTCCTAATTATTTTATACAGTAAAACCTGTGAAACCTGTAAAAGACAAAAATTTTGGAAGATTGAATGGGTTCTATATTCCTACATTTTGATGAAAAATGACTATTTTAGCCTGATCAAGGCGGAAGATCTGTGAAAAACGGACATTTAGTCGAGTCTCATGAGATTCCGCTCTTTCAGGGTTTTACTGTATTAGATCAAAGTACACAAGAATAAATGAAGCGATATTGACCTCTAATGCAATGAATAGTTTCGTTGTTCTAAACGGCGATATGAATTACTATCATCTAAGTTTTCAGGAAGAAAAGCGAAACATTTATTAATTCTTTCATTTATTATACAAATACTTTCCATAGGAAAGTTGACAAAAAATGTCTGCACGATAAAAAACAAAGATCGTCTCGAATATGATGCACTTTATCCTGAAAATATACAAATGCGGGTCATGTTAAATTCGAAGTTCAAGTATTTAATTTCTTTAAGAATTATCAGATTTATGATGCGTAGTGAGCCTATTAATGTAACACAAGGTCAATAACTTACAGTGCATGTGATAAATTTCGTGAATATCGCCACAAGTTTCTTTAAATTCAGCTCCGAAACCTATAATAAAATGTTTTGCCATTTTCACTTTTACAGTAATTTGGGGATCGCATTATATCCTAGACAACGCCACACATCTACTAGCATGGAAAAGATACATACCTCCTATTGTTAGACAACAAATGTGAAATCCAAAGTATCAGATGGTCTAACTCTAAAAACCAGCAATTTAAAGTAGAATTAGATCACACGGGAAAGAAACCTGCACAAAACGAATTCAAAGCACCAGCGGTGTCTCGATCTTCCTCCAACGACTAGCGATGAAATACTAACGAAAATAGCAAGGGAGAGAAATGAAAGTTTGTAGAATAATGACCTCTGGTTTGCAACCGGCATTTCCGAAACAAATGCTTTGGGAATACTCTTCCCCGATGTAAGAAGAAGAAGAATCTTAAATATTTGTTCTAAGTGCTCCAAGGGACGCCTGCCCTGGAGAAGAATGTGTTAGAGCTATGGGAAATACCCGCGGCGTAGATTCCAAAAGGCTGAGATATAGTATTGCCCTTTTTCGGTCATTGCCGACACTGTCCCCCAGATAAGGGGTTTAAGAACCAGGAGAGACCCTTCTCAGCAGGTAAGCGGTTGAAAATATTTCGGCTGCTCTGGTTTTCCCCATTACCCCTTTCATTTTGTAGGCAGGTAGGTGAAATTCGGCCGCCCTCACCCTCCATCGACTCATCGTTAGGCACCCGCAAAAATCTCAATACCTCTCAGGACGTTATTCCTCTCTGGCCGCCCCTTCTCTCCTGCCGCTGGTGTGCCGTGCACAACTTGCATACCCAGTTGCGGCGGCCCTGCTTCCTACTTAATAAATCTGTTTTTCCTTTTGTTATACTTCAATCGTGAATTTATCACTTAAGCTTTATAAATGGTCATATTTGTGGCGTATAGTCATCTGCGTGGTATGGAACGCAAATAATCTCGACCTTCAAAATTTTTTTTCTCTCGTTGGGGTAAGGTCCTGTAGCCACGTTTCCTTTTGTATCCAATCCCGAATGTTACTGCCCTCTGCTGTGACATTTTTTAACTGGATAGTGTCAGTAAGAAAGCGAATAGATGGTTTCCTGCGTAGGCCGTTCAACAAATGTTGGCGCTACAATTGAATTAGTTGTAACTATGCGTTTGTATTCTTCAAAGTATAAATAAACTTATTTTAAACTTAATAAATAGTGCGTTTATTTATAATGTAAATAAAATTTCACGTAAGGCAAAAGAAACGAAATATTCTCCTTCGAAGTAAAGGGTGCGGATCGTGCGAATACGCGACCAGATGTGCGCACATCTGGTCACGAGAAATGCACATATGGATGATCCCTGAACCCTCATAAAAGAGAAACTCGAGCATTATTGAGGGTCTTGAGATAGAGTGGTAAGGAAAGAAGGACTCAAGTGTACCTTCCACTTCAAGCGGTTTGGGTGCACAAAGAGAGACAGATTCGGAATTTGGACAAAGGAAACTTCCAGGCAGGAAAGAAAAAAACTGCATTATATGCAGTGGAAAACGTGATGGGAAGAGAATGAGGTATTGCACAGTGTGCGTAGAATGAGAAAAGGGAGTGCATAGTGTTTGTTTGTCAAGACACAAATGTTGTGTGCTTTTTTAGAAGTTATTTTTTACTAACTAACGTATGGAGACATTCACTGAAATAATTCTATAGTATTTTTTCTATTCCTTACTGATTTCGCTAATTATATTCTTTAGTTTTTATGTTGTATAATGAAATTCAAACGTAAATTTTTTGTGATATTTTTGTTGCAACATGATGTGCAATAACTTTTGTTTTTAATTAATAATTTCATGTTCGATTGATTGAGAAATTATGTAGTTTTGAATAATGTATCATTATTTAATAATCATGCAGAAATTAACTTATTACATTAAGTATAATTTTATTAACACCAATTTTAAGTCCAGTCGGTTATTTGCTCCAGATGCAAACGCCCAGGAAAATATTTGTATTTAATATAATTTTTTGTATTCAATGCTGAATTTTGCTAATTATATTCTTTACTAATGTAGGTTTCATAATTTATAAGTTTTAATGCTGTATAATAAAATTCAAATGGAAATTTTTGGTGATAAACCTTTTTTTCATTTTTTTGTTGCAACATGATATGCAATAACATTAGTTTTTATTTGATAAATTTATCATTAAAAGAAATAAAAGTTATATTTTTTTGAAGATTAGTTTTTTTACAATTACTTAAAATATTAATAATTTATCTTAAGAAATAATTTCACAATGATAATTTTCCTGAGGTGATACAAACTTCAGGAATTTCCCTTGGCACTTCTGGCTCTACCCGCCAAAATTTGTGTGGCACTAAGAGAGTTAATAATGCTGTGAGATGTTCCTGAGCTTCTTCCATTGGTGTTCCAATGAACACTTGTGCTGCTCTACTTTTTTCCGAGTTGGGTTAATTGCTGCCTATTTCCTATCCATTGCAGTAGCTAGTGCAGGTGGCAGCGAGGATTGGTCCGGCCCAGAGGGAATGAAGCCATGGAATTGGGGAAGCACTACTCATTCAAAAGCAACGACTGACCCTAGACTGCCAGCCCTCCTTGAGCCACATCAAGAACTTCCTTCTAGTGATGTCGAGAGTTGGTTGGAATCAAGCTCCAAATTTTATAGTTGCGAAATGGCAGATGAAGAATGAGAATATGTATGTGTAGTATTCTTTGGCATTTCTCCTGTTGAAATTCATATTATTACCCTTTATGTTTTTCCTTCTGGCCGAGTCCACTGCCTAGAATACAGCTCCGTTATGAGGTATTTTATTAGAATGAACTATCATGTACTTTTACATTGTCTATTTTATGCATTATTAGCTTTTCCTTCATAGTCTACCAGATAAATTGGGCCTAGTAGAATTTTGATATGAAAAAATCGCACCACAAACAATTGAAACTTTCGTATTTGTAGCATACTAGAAATACATACTATGAAAAAGTCTATCTGGAATACATATGATAAGAAATTCATATGATAAATAATTCTTAAGTTTTATTTGTATCTGATTTGGTTCTTATTTCACATAAAAGTAATTTAACTGCCTAAATTCATACTTCAAAGTAGTTATGTTTCAATGTTGTTCAGAATACAGTCTCAAATGATTGTTGAAAAATTTTAGATGACATTCTATATCGAATTGTACTTCTTATAAGAGTAACTTTGTAATTCTACTTCTGTTATAATGATGTTATTCAATTTTATTTACAATTAAAAAGGGGAGATGGAGACTACAGTGAGATTGATGTTATTTACAATTGCTGATTGTAATAGGATCATCTCTATAATGATACATATAGAGTTTTATCCTTGAAAATTGATAAATTAGCAGGTTTTTCATTTCTCACTAGTGGAAGTGCCTGTTGAATTTCAACGGATTTAGTGGATCTAAAACTTCCAACGTGTATAGGGCTGCCACCTCTTCGGGTTTCACCCAAAGTATTTAGGTTAGCAGCCGAATTTTCGGGCTTCAGATTGGACTCCGTAATTCTTCAGGTTGAAATGAATTTGGCATAACTTTGTTTTAATACCTCTTACCTTTTGTTCCTACGTCTCATGTGTCTGTTGAAAGGGAAAAAATTTGACTGCAGCATATACTTACCCAAAACATTCATAATTGTTTCCAATGTAGCAAGGTGTTCAAGCTGAATTGGTGCTGGGCTGTATAATAACATTTTTCTAGGTGTTCTCATACAAAGCAAAGCGAGTAAATGACTTTGTTACAAATTAACGGCCTGTCTTATCAGGCTGCAGATGTCTTGGAACCATCCTAAACTTGAGATGTTCCCTTCTATACACTCAGTCATCAATTCGTTAAAAAGTGTTAAGGTAGTTGATGATGCTGAGATAACATAACATTTTTATATTATTAAAGCTCTACCTTTTGATTGAGTTTTAACTTTATTATTGTTATTCGAAAAAAGCAGTTCAGTCATTATAGATTAACTATCAGTTTCTACCTACACTTTTTGCCGGAATAAGTTGGCATCTGGTATCTGTATTTGCTGTATTCATCGTGAGCCACTGACACTCCTTTAACCCAGGAGAGAACCATAGTTCCCACTATTTTTTTATCCATGGGCAGAATGAATATCACTATGCGTGCCTACATGATGCTAGTGCGCGGATGTGCACTGGGGTTGACGCAGCCCTGTTCTGATATATTCTAAAATATACACAATCGTGTGGGCTTGAAAAATTTAGTGTGCGGCACTTCAAAAACTGCTGAGCGGCCACGCAGTCATGCAGCTTAGAGGGAACCATGGAGAGAACACACCTACGGGGAATCCCCGGATTTTTTGATTTTTTCTAATTTTCTGCCACTCTAAACGTCAACTTATTAAAGTACGAATTTATTTTTCTTTTCCTTAATCTGGTCCAAAAATAGGGGTGCATGTGGTACACGAGGACATGGATTACATGAATAAATACAGTATTAAAATTAATTATTATAAATCTTCTAACATAAATGTCAGAAAATATAAATACTGGAACAGCTGATTCAAAATAATGATCACCTCCACCAAAAGAACAATGGTCTTCGTAAATATCGATGTTATTCATTTTTAATTTCAGGTTAACATTTTATGTTCGGTGTATAAGTTGACTCTAACTTTTAGGAAAAAATTTTTACGCTTCAAAGATCAACTTATGTGCTGGAATATATGGTAATAGTTTTCATACTGGAATGTAAGTACTGCTTCATTTAAGTCATTCAATAATGTATACTAACATGGGCGTACTGGGGGAGGGAGGGGGTCCACCGGGCCCGTGCCCCCCCCTCAAGAAAAATACAACTGACCGATTTATGTTTCCAAAGAATGTGCTGGCAAAACATGTGCCATTTTTGGTCTTCTTCAATTGCCTTTTATTTTCCCTCTTCTCGGTTTTTCACAACTTGAGCCTTTCACCCCTCCTCCCCTTGCATTCCCGAGGCAAGAAAACCGACCTCCTGCAGTTCCTCTTTGACTTCTTTCAACCACCGCTTATCCTTCAACACTTGTTCTTTCCATATATTTTGCATTTATGATGTCAAAAAAGAGCAGATCTTCATCATGCCCGTCTTATAAATATAATAATATGAAATCCCTTAAAAATAAAGAATAAATTTTGAGATAGGATTAGTTTTATTTCTTCTGTTTTTAAACCTTCCTATGTAACTGCTGTCAGAGACGGTTTTAGGAGACAATGAGCCGCGACAGAGGCGTAGCGTACATGTAGCGAACCGGTGCAGTGCACCGGGGCCTCCAGCCAAAGGGGGTCCTAAATGCCCCCTGACGTCTTATACCTTTCATGATAAAATTAATGATAGGGGTCCCAAAATCGTATATTGCACGGGGGCCACATAAGAGTTTGCTATTCCACTGAGCCGCGAAGTCCCTCGGGCTTGCAAAAATTTTGCAACATGCACCGTATAAGAACGGAAATATCGCGTTGTTTTTACCTGTTTGGCATATTTTTTCTCTTCTATTAAAAGATAAAATAGAAGAACAATTATATTGATTACCCATAGTAAATAGATAAAAAAGCTATACGAGTGGCAGCAGCGGTCCACTTTCCAAGAAATGCTCTTTACTCTGAGAAGAAGGGTTCGAAGATAGGAGAGACAGAAAATGCTACTTGTTTTCGGAAAAAATGGTGGGTGAACAAAGAGGATAGTGCAGAGGGGTGATGTAAGGAGGAAGCTCCTGTTACAAAGGAAAGATCCCAAAGTGGGGTGGAGGAAAGGGAGATCACGAAAAGGGCGTGACATTGGGTGAAGGGTGTGAAAAAATTATTTACAACACAATGTTGCAGTGTGAATTGTGATATTGAAATACATCCTTACGATATGGTTTCTGGCGTTTCACCCCTAACAGTGTCACTGCAAACTCTTCGCCATTCCGCTGCAACAATTTTGTTGGTATGGTCATTTGTGTCGGAAGTTTCTTTGCGTGAAAGGAGGCTTAGAGTTTGTCTTCTTGAGTGTTTATCCTGTTTTTGTTCAATTATTTGGGTTAATTTTATACTTTCCACCTGGTTGGTGAACGCGGCACTTCTTCGCAGCCACTGAGTCTTTTGCCTCATTCATCTATCAGAAGTGAAACCACCTGTACAGGAAAGCTTCATCGAACGGTTAGAAACGTGTAGGTTACTAACCCTAATTCTTTTAAATGGAAATGTTTTCCGGTGTTACCTGAATTTTCTATATGTACTTCCTAAAACCCGCAATACATAAACATAGCCATGAGGTGGCATGTTGTGGTGGAGCAACCGCACCAGGTGCCATATCTTAGAGCTTAGAGCAGTGGTTCTCAAAATTTCAACTGTCGCAGGCCCCTTGAATGTTATGTGGCCTCCTTTGAATTGAAAATAGTAAAAATAATAAACTTTAATACTAATTCCTTTATCTCCTACTAGCAGAATTTCCCGTTGAATTTCAACAAATTTAGTGAAGCTACTACAGCACAACATACAAACTCTTTAAAATATATAGTAGATACTTTTTAACTTACAATTTGCTTTTCTTAACAACTAATCATATTTGCTTGTTTATTTAAAAGGAAGCTCCTTAGCCATAAAGTTTGAATATTCAGGGACAAGACACAAGGAAACAAAAAACAGAAAACAAATGAAGGAAGAAAAAAGAAACGTCAAACTTACAAGTTTACCTGGAGATACCTCACAAGCGGCTAGATGTCAAGGCCGCAACCTCTGCCACTCACCGAAATGGTGAAATGCAGGGCACTGATAGGTACCAATCACTTGGCAAAACACAAGACTGTCCGACGAACAATCACTCACGCATGCGCTCACGAAACTAACAAGAAACACTCAACTCACTCACTCGCACAGGCACAAACATTTGGATGAACAATTAAACACACGCATTCAAAAATAACAAAGAAAAAGGAATCCCTAAATATTAAAAAAAAAAATAAACGTACATTTCGGGAGCTACGCCCCCATCTTCAGTAGCTATGTAGAATGAAAGTGTGGTGTGTGGTTAAGGCTATTTGAACGGTGGCGTGTTCGTGTGAAAGTGAAAGGGAGGGGAGGGGTGACTGTTAAACAGTAAAGAGGGGAATGGGGAAGAGGGCCGAGAGATCATTATTCATTACATTTTATTTATGTTTTTGGTTCATGTCTCAGATCCAGGGTCATGTTTTGGAAGACTACCTGCTCATCCCTTTCGACCCTTATTAGAGAGGATTAGTGACCCTCACTCAGAGTCGAGTCCTGGCGCCTAGCTCAGTGTAGTCTACCCTAACAGCGGGTGGTGAAATTACCGATCTATCATTGCAAAATTGCAATACTTTTTGCAAATAAGATGATTGAAAGTTACACCATTGCATTGCGGTGGAAATGCTGATTATTGGCGTTTTTTAAATGAAATTCTACGATACATATCAACGGAGTTAGGAAACGAGCGAGGTAGAGGGTGGAGGAGGAAGGAAACTGAAGGGAGAGTAAGTAACGTAATCACTTTGACCTGCCTTAAGCTTTTTAGGAGGGAAATTTGAAATCGACATTGCCTTTCTGAATTACAACACGTACGGCGACTCTGTCCTTTCAGCTATCCCTTTCAAATAGTCTACAGGGCCCATAAAATATTAAACATAAAGTAACAATGATGAAAGTATGATTGTTTTCATGGTCATTGGCCTATGTTACATGATTTTCTCGGGATTTCAAATTTTCTTCCTTGGAATAAATAGGAACAGGGTCTGCTAAATGTTTTTGTTGCACTTTTCTAAGTCTGAAATTATTAATTTTAGATTTCTTTTTGAGTAAAAACCAAAAAAACTGCAACCAAGTTTTACTGAATGTTGTAAAAACGTGAACTTATAAAAGCACTCAAATTTTCTCATTTCAAAGCGATATGGTGATCCAAAGAAAACTGCATTAATATTTTCAGCATATATCTGTGCCTTTATTGAATCACTTGAATTATGTCTGGTGCAAAACTGTCATATTTTGCGCATATGAGACTTTTTTCATTTCGCATCTCCTGAAGCTGTACTTTATCATCTTAGAAAAGCGCAACAGAAACGTTTATCAGACCCTGCTCCTATTTATTCCAAGAAAGAAAATTTGAAATTCCGAGGAAATCATGTAACATAGGCCAATGACAATGAAAACAATCATTTTCATCGAAATTCGAAAATTACGGGTAAACTTATAGGAAAATAAAGATTTGAAACATTCCCAGCGGATGATCATGATGAAATTTTCTCGGGTTTCTAGCCAGGTTAAATAAAACCTGAGCGAGAATAAAAAGCCTTTTCATGTGATTACAATCAATTATTGAAGCTAATTCGGCACAGATTTTAATTCTGCTTTCAAGATTATGCAACTCCATTCTTTATTTCTATATAACAGTTTTTGTTCCGAGTTCATATGTTAATTTTAAGTAATTTAAAAAAGTATTTACCTTTACTTATTTCCCGAATACGTGGTTTAGATACGTCGATGACATTTTTACTGAAAAGACAATATCTAAAGAGATTAAATAAACGATATGATTCCATAAATTTTACATATGAGAAAGAAAAAGACTTCTGCCTTCCCTTTATTGATTTATAAGTGATTAGGCATAACAACAAACTAACTTTCAATATATACCGGAAACCTAAACATACAGACAAATACATACCTTATGATTCCCACCACCACATCTCACATAAGTTATCAACTTTCCATTCCATGATACACAGACTCCTACATATTCCACTTTCAAAAACGGATTTTCAAATAGAATTTACTCACATTAAAAAAGTTGCTACACTGAATGGATACGACACGGATATAATTCATAACATACTACAAAAACACTTGCACAAACTTCATCTCGAAACATGCACGACCCTCACAAATACTTCATCCCCTAAACCTAAATATATTAAATTTCCATTTACCCCTAGAACTACAAACAAACTTCACAAGTTCTTCTCCAAACACGATTTTAAAACTGTACAAGTCAACAATAATAAACTTTCTAACCTTTTCCACAGTCCAAAAGACACAATACCTTTTTTTACAGAAAGCACATTGCACATTTTAAACACAACAGACTCAATAAGTCATGTGTAGCAACACACATACAAGAACATAACCATCCCATCACCCTTGAAAATTTAACACTTAAAAGCGATACATAACGACCACAAACCAGATGCCTATGAAAACATGCTCATTAAAAAACATAAATAAAATGTAATGAATAATGATCTCTCGGCCCTCTTCCCCATTCCCCTCTTTACTTTTTAACAGTCACCCCTCCCCTCCCTTTCACTTTCACACAAACACGCCACCGTTCAAATAGCCTTAACCACACACCACACTTTCATTCTACATAGCTACTGAAGATGGGGGAGTAGCTCCCAAAATGTACATTTAGTTTTTTTTTAATATTTAGGGATACCTTTTCTTTGTTATTTTTGAGTGCGTGTATTTAATTGTTCGTCCAAATGTTTGTGCCTGTGCGAGTGAGTGAGTTGAGTGTTTCTTGTTAGTTTCGTGAGCGCATGCGTGAGTGATTGTTCGTCGGACAGTCTTGTGTTTTGCCAAGTGATTGGTACCTATCAGTGCCCTGCATTTCACCATTTTGGTGAGTGGCAGAGGTTGCGGCCTTGACATCTAGCCGCTTGTGAGGTGCCTCCCGGTAAACCTGTAAGTTTGACATTTCTTTTTTCTTCCTTCATTTGTTTTCCGTTTTTTGTTTTCCCTGCGTCTTGTCCCTGAATGTTCAAACTTTACGGCTATGGAGTTTCCTTTTGGAAGTGTATGCCGTATGCTACATCATTGCCTACCGTCACGTTGTGTGACGTATGTCTCGAGGGGTTCGCCTCCGAGACAGGCTTGTTGCTTGCCCGAGCCAGTTATAAGTCGACCGACGAAATAAAGGTCTCTCTTAAGTATGGTCTTGTCATTCAACCCTCATCGAATATAAAACTTTTAAACGTCCATATCTCCCTAGTCTTTTAACCCCTTCTTAATTATATTTGCTTGTAACAATCCGTTTCTGAACGTATTACATTCAAATGTAGTGATAATTGTATTTCCTATCATATCACTTTCGCCAAATCCATCTCATTTCTTGTGTAATTATGCCTATGAAATGTTTACATTTATGTCTTGTAAGCAAGAAACCCGTGAAAAAGCAACGTACAGTTGTCCATGATTGAACACTGACTGGTAAATGTACACCAGATACGTGAGCCTATTTACGTTAATAAACATTATAATGTAGAATATAATTATTTTACTTACAAAAAATGTAAGATTCCAGTATTCAGTAGACGAAAGAAGGTTCAATTACTTTCATCAATCGTTATAAATGCTTCCTGAATAATAATCAGTATCTATTTACGTTGCTATCCATAAACATCGATCGTTTCGTCACTTAAACAAAAGTGCATATCAAATAACGCTAAACTTTTGTCTATTTATAAACTTCATTGAAGCTAATTGAATCAGAGGTAACAATGACGGCCACCTTGGCAACGTCCGGCAAGAGTACGAAAAATCCACAAAATTTCGAAACAAAAAGTGTATTTCTGAAACCTTCGACCATGTAACATGTAAAATTCGCAGGAATAAGATAGTATAGAGTTGTATTCGTCAAATAAAGGAAAAACGAAAAAAATCGGTCCATATTTACATATTTTGATGCTTGAAGGAAGAATACCATGCAAGTCAAGAAATGGATTCATACGTGTTATCTTATGGAAAAATGTGAATCCCCTATATTGGCAGCACTGATTAATCCCGGATGACCAAAAATTGACAGTTCACTAAGTTAGGATCTAAGGAAGAATCGTACCAAATTTGGTTATTCTAGCTTTTATCGTTTAGGAGGAGTTCCATGAACAAATACACAAACACACTTCGAAATATAGTATGGTAGAAGTAGATAATATATTTTGAAGAGTGTGTTTGTTGGTTTGTTCATGGAACTCCTCCTAAACAATAAAAGTTAGAATAACCAAATTTGGTACGATTCTTCCATACATCCTAACTTAGTGAATGGTCGAGGTTTTGTTTCTGTCCGTCACTTTGATTCGAAATGGCGAACGTTTTAATTATCAAATATCACATATTTTGTTGCGTCCTGCAACTGAAATACAGAGATGGATGTAGACTACTTTGAATTTGCACTTTAAAATTTCTTAACATCACAGTACAAACTTGAGACTTGGATAATTCTTTGCGGGAAAGAACAAAGTTTATTTTTATTGAAGACAGATTCCGAATTCTGGTCGAATTCGCATATAAATGCAGTTTGAATCCGTAAAATACGTGATTTTATCAGTTTTACTACAATACCAATTATAAGCTACCATGACATCTCCCATTGTCACCGAAATTGAGAGTTCAATGCATTTATTTGGGAAAAATTTTAACGTAATATCGGAAGTCATTTTCTGTGTAGGATTTTAATTTATATGGAAACCAAATATTTGTTTTTTTTAATTGAATTATCTTCTAATCTCTACTATAAATATTTTAAAGAATGTGTTTGTGCATTTATAGCGCAACAACTACCTACAAAACATAGAAGCAAGAAGAAGGTGCCATTTTAACCGCAGTAAAAAGTTAAGTAAAATGGGAGGATTTTTAAAGTGATTTGAACTACATTTTTTATATTAAAAATGTTTTTCTCTTTTAATTTTTCCCATTCAAATAACACGGGAATGAGCGTATTGTTGGATTAACAATTTATGTGACAACCGTTATAAACAATACTTAATATTTACTAAAAGAAGTAATATATACCTAATATAAACTAAAAGAAATAATATATATCTAACATAAACTAAAAGAAATAATATATCATATAAATAAAATAGAATGTGTGTGTGTTTGTGGTTTAACCCTGTAACTCCAAAAGCAATAAACCTAGAAAGCTGAAACTTGGATACATACTAAGAGCACCCTGAGGGTGTGCAGCTTGAGCTTATTTTTTTAAATTTTTGGCTTGGAACAGCACCAGAAGACAATTGTATTTTTCCATAAGTTTACACGGGATTTTCGATTTTTCAGAGTGCAAGGTTTTTTTCCTTCGGTCATCAAAATACATAAATATGGACCGATTTTCTTTATTTTTACTTTATTCGACGGATAAAACTCTATACTATCTTATTCTTGCAATCTTTACATGTTACACGGTCGATGTTTTCAGACATACGCATTTGTTTTTGAAATTTTGCTGATTTTTTGTACTCATTTCGGGCGTTGCCAAGGCAACCATCATTGTTGTCTCCGATTCAATTAGTGCCAATTAAAGATTCAGATTGATGAAAGAAAAGCATTGTTCGCTTCGAACTTTTGTTTAAGCATCGAAATTAATGATGCGTAGCAACAAATATTTAAAGATAATTATACTGTTGACTGCGTCTGGGAAGTGTTTATCAAGGCATTTCATCATTAATTTTATGCTGAAATATTAGTTTTTTGTAAGTAAGACTATTATGTTATACATCTGTAATGCTTACTAACACAAATAGGCTCTCACATCCTATATATAATTTCTGAAGTGTCCGTCTGTCCGTCCATCCGTCCGTCCCCCCCTCTATCTCAAAAACCATTTGCCATAGAGAGTTGCAGTAAACTGCGTTTTGTTTCTACAGGCCAGGAGGTCCCTAGAAAACTATTCTCAATTTCCTAAAGTCCCGGGTTTGATTCCAGAAGATAATTATATGTTCCCATAAGTTTACACGGGATTTTCGAGTTTTCAGTGTGCAAGGTTTTTTTCCTTCATTCGTTAAAATACGTAAATATGGACCGATTGTCTCCGTTTTTAATTTATTCGATGGGTAAAACTCTAAATTATCTTATTCTTTTAATGTTTATACCCTACGCGGTCGAAATTTTTGGAAATACACAATTGTTTTCGAAATTTTGCCTATTTTTTGTTCTCCTTCGGGACGTTGCCAAGTCGACCTTAATTGTTGCCACTGATTCAATTACCATCGATTAAACGTTCATATTGACGTAAAAATGGAATCCTTAAGTTAGTAAGATCATTATACGCTACATTTTTGCTTTAATTAAAGTTTTTTTGTTATAAACATAACAGTGGATGAATTCATTAAGATAATGATTTAACTCGAGAACATTCAGTAAGATTATTTTCTGTGACTAGGACACGTTTATCGTAGATTGTGGTAGAAAAGCATATTTATTTTTAAAATACTGTATCTGAGTATTCAACCTTTTGGAAATACCAAATGTTTTTGTTTTCGTGACTGAAGCGACCAAGAATCACCCTGTCAGTGGAAATACGCGTAAGACTCTGCCATTTCATTATGAAGGCTTTGGTGAGGAGGAATCTTCCTAAACCCCAGTAAGTTTATACTCCGCATTATTCTACAATCAATTGTTTCAGCGCTTACTTTTTTAATACTTTCGCCTGGCTTAAGTGGATAAATATTTATTTTTTGTGGCGTCAGTAATAACATTTGATGCAAGACGTGATGGTGAACTTTAGTAACTAAAGTTTAATCTTCGGTGTGCAATATTACTCCCCTAAAATGAAAATCAGACTGTTTCTACAGATAATCCTTTAAAATTGTTTTTTTCATTTGTGTTATAGCCCCTGTGAGGTAGGCAACCCACGCTAATAATGATATTAATGCTAATCTGAATAGATATATTTTGTTCTAAGCCCCCTCCCCCAAACCAAAATCCTGGGTACGCCACTGTATACTAACATAATATATTACGACAGTTAGTACTTATAATTTAACAAGTAACTTTTTCAAAAGTCATATGAGGTGCTACCCAAAAGTTCCTGAAAGTTGAACGGCGCGCGGGAACTGGTTGTAGTACGGACTAGTGGCGGTTGGTAGTGTTGCATGTATCCTTTGTGAACCAATGTGCGACGTGGCTTCGCACTGAGTGCACGCATTCTTTTGTTCTACGCGTTTTTATAATGTCATGTTTGTGTCGTTTTGTGATTTTTTTTGTTGAAATGGTGGACATGAAGGAGCAGCGTGTGTGCATCAAGTTTTGCTTCAAACTTGGCAAGAGTGCGGTGGAAACTCACAAAATGCTTAAACAAGCATTTGGTGGTGACGCTTTGGGTCAGACACAAACCTACGACTTGTTTAACCAGTTTAAAAATGGCTGAACTCAGTTGATGATGACGCGTTCTGGACGACCTTCAACCGGCACACCACCGGAAAATGTTGAAAAAGTGCGTGAGGCTATCCTCGAGGACCATAGGCGAATGATCCATGACATTTGCAACATTGTGGGACAGTCATACGGGACATGCCAGCACATTTTGTCGGAGGAACTCAACATGAGGCGGATTGCTGCAAAATTCGTGCCAAGGCTACTGTCTGACGACCAGAAGCAACATCGGCTGGAAGTCTGCATTGAACTTCAGGAGCAGGTCAGAAATGACCCAGACTTCCTTTCTAAGGTTGGACATAAAAATATTTAGCACTTTTCACTACTGCGATAATGGTTGACTTCAATTTTTGAATCATCAACTGTATACATTCCTCAAAAATTATTTTAGATAAATATGTTGTACTTCCTGACCCACCGCCGCTATACTTACCTATCAATATGCTGGACCAGAAATGGATCAAACTTTGCAATCAATTTGAGGATACCCAAGAAGTTTCCGTTAGTCAATGATCCAAATGTTTCATCTTCACCCTGAAAAACAAGACCTCTTTCGGCTAGAAATTTAATAGTTTCAACAACATGCCTAAGGACATCTCGCCAGTACTCATTTCAGTCTGCTGTTGTTTGACAATCAATTCTACCTGCTACCTTGAGCATTGTGCTCCAGTCATTAATGTTTTTTTATGGTTGATGTTGTTATCATATTCAGTAATCTGAACCTGGTAGTTTTTCCAGTCACTAAATCCATTCCAGAATGCATACTCACACTGACTGAAAAGTTTGCATGGTATACAATATATGTAACCGGTAGATGGTGAACATACGAGCCATTTTCTCCTTATTTGTTCTCCATTGTTCAATTTCCATTCAAATAAACTTAATGATAATAATTCTACTTGCGTATTTTCCTCTCTCGCTGAACATGAATAATCTCCATTTAAATTTTCATTGTTCTTTTAATGACTTGTTCTTGCAGTTCGTTATTTTTTATTAACCATTCGGCCGGATTACCAATTATTAGAACATTATACAGGAAGAATCGCTTATTGATGTCAATTCTGATGGTCAGTGCCAGAAACAACCTTCCCCTGGACCCAACGCGAGATTAGCTTCATGAGCTCCAGTCACATACAAGCTTTATTTAGAGGATGTGGTACTGGACCATGAGTGTGCACATAATATAATTTAATACATTGAATATAATAATCAAAATAATCGAAACAATCTACTTAATAATCATTTTATATTATAAAGGAATAAACACCAATATATATATATGTATATCTCACAAAATACAATATATACCATCCGTCCCACCCTGTATCTCAAAAGCCGTTCATCGTAGAGATATGTGGTAAACTGCGTTTTGTTTCTACAAGCTAGGAAGGCCCCAAGAAGCTATTCTCATTTTCATAAAGTCCCAAGTTCGAATCCAGGAGACAATTATATTTTTCCATAAGTTTACACGGGATTTTTGATTTTTCAGAGTGCAAGGTTTTTTTTCTTTCATTCATTAAAACACGTAAATATGGACCGATTTTCTTCATTTTTGCTATATTCGACAGCTAAAACTACACTATCTTATTCTTGCAATGTTTACACGTTACACGGTCGAATCACTCAGAAATACGCAATTGTTTTGGAAATTTTACAGATACCTCGTACTCTTTCCGGACATTGTCAAGGGGACCATCATTGTTGCCAATTAAACCTTCAAATAGGTGAAAGAATAGCGTCATTCGCTTCGCACTTTAAGCATCGAAATTATGTTGCTATGTATAAATGTCAACATTTATACATAGCAACATAAATATTTACAGATAAATATTCAGTTAACTGCGTATGGGAAGTGTTTCTAACGATTCAATCAAAGCAGTTGAATTTTCTTATCATCATTTGAATGCTGGAATCTTATCTGTTTGTAAGTAGAACCATTATATTATACATCTATAATGTTTATTAACGCAAATAGGCTGACGCATAAATTTAAAATTAAATGATAATACGGACACACGTTATTCCTTTAAACACATTACATGGTTATCTTCTCTTCATTGATATTGTACATAAATAGTTGCGTTGATTGTTATATAAAAAAGGACATATATTTGAATAAAAAGAAAAACAAAAGTTCGCGATCAATTGCTGTGTAAGGAAATGCATTTTTAGGCGCAGTTTGCTTACAGCGTGAGCACCTATTATCGTCGGTCGGTCCATCTGTCAGTCCGTCTGTCCATCCGTCCGTCCACATGTTCGTTCTCCGCTTCTACCAAACCGATTTTCATGAAATTTGATATTAAGGACTTACAATCAAATATAAGAAGAAAATCGCAACAATGAATCTCGTACGCCAATCAGGGGTACCACTTTACCGGTGACAAAAAATGAAATTTTCGTCATATCTTATAAAGTATTGCTCATATCTAAATATTTTTCAAATAAAAGTTGTGGAACTGGTAAAGAAGAGTATTTCCTTTCCTATACATTTTTATCGTAGAAGTAGCCGTTATCGAGAACATCAAACAAAAACGTCTTAAATCGAGTTGAACTTTGAAAATTTCTTGCATGGTTACTTCTTCATTGTTGTTAACATCAACAATCTCACAAACAAAGGCTTAATTTTCTTATGTGTGCATGCAGTATTTTTAAATAGGAAGAAAATGGATTATTTATGATGAAGAAAAGAACTTTTAAACACTATTTCCCTTACGTACAGGTATATAATTTCTTTCTAATACTCCATTGCACCAAACGTGCCCATCTGTGATACATTGTACACTTTCCTAACTTGTTAGAATTAAATGTGAATTATTGAGATCAACTTTTTTTACATACTTCATCATTTTTTATAAATCAATTGAAAATTCACCTCGCAAAGATTTCACGGGATCAGCTAGTAATAATATATTTGATTAGAACAATCTTATTATAATAAGAGAGCTGTCCATCCGTGCGTCCGGATATACATATTAGTTTCCATCTATCTGTCTGTCTGTCACACTTTTTATAACACTTTCAAATGTAATTTAGAGCCGAAACTTTCATTACATTTAAACCTCAAGAAATCATGGCAAGGAAAAATAAAATATCCTGGAAAAAGTCCCAGGTTTGACTCCAGGAGACGATTTTATTTTCCCATAACTTTATACTGGATTTTCGATTTTGTACATACTTTGAACCATCCTTCTCTTTCTCTCCATAAGAAATGCTCCTATGAAAGCATATTTCATTGTCTCATACATTTTATTTTTACGCCTTAAAATCTTGAGGATGAATGGACAAATAATTTAGATAAAGAATTTGGAATTCAAACAAGACTTTGTCCCATTGTTCCTCCACAGTAGCATCTTGATGGGCCCCGCAACCCCACAACATGAGTGGGGATAGGTGTGCCACAAATAAGCAGGCCCCATAATGGCCTAATGTCCAAAACAAGGGGACTTGTTACTTTTTAATATATCATTAGTGTTTGTTGAGGGGGAATTCTTTATTAATGTAACAGCAATGGTAAGGAATTCAACCTGAAAAATGTCTAAGATATTCAAAGGTGTTTGTTGCTGGAGCCTCAGTTTTTCTGGTACAACTCTGGTCCTCACTAGATTAAGGATCCACAGTTAGGTATTCCAGTTTATAAGAAAAAGGCTACTGAGCATTGCAGGGGACCATTTTGAGTAGATCTATTGATCTCTCATTGTCCAAAGGAAAAATAATATTCCAGGGGTCCCTTCTTTTATAAGTTTGTTAACAACTTCCTAAATAATGCTACGACATGTTATATACCAGTAAATGTGATTTGGAGACATTTTTATAGTGGAGGATAAGGATGGTAAGGTGCCCGGGAGCCTGAGAAATATCAGAGTCCTGTATTTCGCCCCCCCCCCCCCCTCCCCCCCTCCCTCATGCCAATTTATTCTGGCCAAGAATTTATTTTTTCCCTCCAAACTGTCCCAAAAATAGGGATGCATGTGGTACATGATGGTGCTTGTTACACGTGTAGATATGGTAACATTATGGCCATGCTAAAACCTAGTTCACAGGAACTAACTTCTATCATAGGTTTTTTATAGATTGAAATTTTACCTTATGTTAAAAAGGAATATATTATTACTAGCAAAATTACCTAGAGTTGCTCAGTATGGCATGTGAAGTCAGTTCCCATTTTAAAGCATTGATCTTGTTGCCATGGTATTTAGCATTTTCCATTGTTGCAAACCTATAATAATTTGCAACTTTTTGAGACCTATTTTTAGTAAAAAATTAAGGGGTCGCTAATTAAACGAGGTACATTCTTGAAACGGTTAAATCATCTCTTGTTTTGAACATATTTCTAACCCGTAACCTCGATCTGAGGCCTTGCCTCACCAACTTCTAATTTTTAGGTAACATTATTATGTATGTAGATTTAATAAAGTTCTCATTCTACGATAGTTAAAGATGTGCTAGTAGGCAGGCAGTTGCTTGGCTCTTAGCTGTTCCTGCAACACAACTTTCTTAAAACATTTCAGACTAGTGAGCTATGAACTGTGATAATTACAGTTATTCACTCATTTTCCCTTCGTTATTATGTAAATACAGGTAATTAAGAGGTAGTTTTTAATTATGGTCATTTTCAAATGAGCTGGCGAGTGAGATTTCGGCCGCACTTGGGACTGCTCGTATCTCTCCACTGCCAGGAGGTGGAGGTAGTGCCCCCTAGCAGAAAGCTCAAGCTAGACTTTGCCAACTCTACACCAGAACACATGTAACGTTTGGTGGGCATTTAATGGGAATTTATAAATGGAAATATTTTTTATCGTATCACACACGTACCATGCGTGCTTAATCAAGCGAATTTTGCCACTATATACTAAAATACTATAAGTGAGATAAAAATAACTTTAACTGCACAATTTCAGGGGCGGTGTAAGCACGTGGCAATACGGCACACTCAGACACGATGTCACCACTACAGAGTCCCGATAAAGAGTGAGCTCTGGAACGTTTAGGCTCCTTCTCTCCATTTATGCATTCTTGGAAATAGGCGATTGAAGAAAATATCCCACCTCTCAAAGATGTGCAAAAATTTTCATAGATATGCGATTTGGAATAAATCTCGAAAATTATTCATCTGCCAGGCAAATAGCAAACTCTACCAACCATGCCGGGAAAGAGGCTGTTTTCTCTAACTCACCTGGTGTAGTACTCTATACCCATTTCCTATAATGAACACTATACTTATTGTTCAATTCTGACATGTTGTGTCCTTGTTAAAACACAGGAACACTAAATGCTAATGCGATGCATCAAATTCATTTATTTATTGATATTAAGAAAGCCTTTGATACACTGAACCACAAAATATTACTGCAGAAATTGGAAGAATCAGGTATTCGTGGGGTAGCACTAAGTTGGTTTAAAAGTTATTTATTTATGTGTTTACAGTGTGTAAGAGTTGATCATTATTATAGTGATTATTGAATAATAAATACAGGTGTACCACAGGGTTCCTTGTTAGGTCCTATTTTAAATCTTATATATATATATATATATATAAATGATCTGTGTAATCACGGATTTAGAGGAAGTTTAATGGCTTTTGCTGATGATGTGGATCTAAATTACACTTCTACTAACTGGGAGATAATAGAGGATAATATTAAAGAGGATTTAGGGCCGGTTTCTTGAACACGAGTTATGGAACCGATAGGTCTATGTACTACATAACTTATGAAAAATCGCTAAAAGCAGTTTCTGAAACGTTCAATAGCACTTATGGCTTCCATAAGTCTTTCCATAACTTATCTCTACATATGGGTACGGCTAAGATGTTATGAGTTCCATAAGAATCTAAGATGGCAGATGTTTTGTCATAACATACCTACGCCTTACGTTTTATTTTTCGTTACATTGTTTATACAGTGTGCACATTGACGGGAACAGTGCATTTATAACATTACGATAAATAGAATTTCTTTGAGTTAAGTAAGATGCAATTTCTTAAATGCTATATTTACGTACCCGACATTAGCGTGTTGTTATAATTACTGTTGACATTACCGTCTCATTACTATTACTGTAGACATTGGCGTGCTTTTTTCTTTAAGATTATGATTGTTTATCAATTAAAGTTCGCTGTAATTCAGTAATTAATATGTACATCGTGAATTATTGTTAGCTATCATTTTCCCGTTTGTCTCGTTCAATATAGAATACGTTTTGTTATTATTTTTTATTTTACGAATTACAGTTTGATTTATTCGTATTAACATTTTTGCATTATTGCCTATTCATTACGTAATGTTGTATCTACGATCTAACTACCAAAACTATGAGTGTGGGTTATCTATTATAATTAAACTGCAGAAAACGATGCCATATTGAAGTTTGTCCTTTCAACTATAGTTTCTCGCTTAATTTTTTTGTTTTCGCACGTGCTACCACCTAGCGGCTTCCAGAAAACTACGTGAATGGAGCAATAGCTATTGAAAGGTAACTTATGACTACAATAGCTTCAAGAAACACGGGGGAAGTTATGAGTCCCATAACTTTATGAGTCCAATAGTTATTGGTTCCATAACGAAATCTTTGTGCATCCGGACCTAAGAGAATAAAGATGTCATTCTAGACTGGCTGTGTCATGTGATAAACCTGGTAGGTGGTACACAGGGCTGGTCAAGGGGAGGGGGGGGGGGGGTGTGCAACCGATTCAGGGTATCCGGTCCCCCGAATAAACTTTCATTTATTGTCCCCAAAATTTAGAGTTGTCAGTTATTTATTAAAGATTCTGATGTAAATTTTGTGCAAACTTTTAATTTAAAAAATTATGATTTCTCCAAGTTCATAGAGGGAGTTCAAAACAGGGAAATGTGCTAAACTAATTCTTAATGAAGATAATCTTTACGATGAAGTAAACAACCTGAAAAAAGTTCTTCCAACTATAAAAAATAAATTTTGTGACTCACCAGTGGACAAGAAATTGGTAATAACATTTAAAGATGGAAATAATTTCATTGAATTGTCTATTGTCACAAATTTTATGTATTCCCGTTAGAAATTCCTTTCTGGAAAGTGTTTTTTCTCTTATGAAAAATGTATGGAGGGATGAAAGAAATAACATGTTCCACAAGCAACATAAAATATACTTTTAAGAAAAGATAAAAGGTATGTACAATCATGTAGTAATCCTATTCGCCATCTTATTAATATTTTAGAATGTGTGTGTGTGTATGCAGGGCCACCGCAACTGGGTGTGCGAGTTGTGCACGGCACACCAGCGGCAGGAGAGAAGGGGCGGCCAGAGAGGAATAACGTCCTGAGAGGTATTGAGATTTTTGCGGGTGCCTAACGATGAGTCGATGGAGGGTGAGGGCGGCCGAATTTCACCTACCTGCCTACAAAATGAAAGGGGTAACGGGGAAAACCAGAGCAGCCGAAATATTTTCAACCGCTTACCTGCTGAGAAGGGTCTCTCCTGGTTCTTAAACCCCTTATCTGGGAGACAGTGTCGGCAATGACCGAAAAAGGGCAATACTATATCTCAGCCTTTTGGAATCTACGCCGCGGGTATTTCCCATAGCTCTAACACATTCTTCTCCAGGGCAGGCGTCCCTTGGAGCACTTAGAACAAATATTTAAGATTCTTCTTCTTCTTACATCGGGGAAGAGTATTCCCAAAGCATTTGTTTCGGAAATGCCGGTTGCAAACCAGAGGTCATTATTCTACAAACTTTCATTTCTCTCCCTTGCTATTTTCGTTAGTATTTCATCGCTAGTCGTTGGAGGAAGATCGAGACACCGCTGGTGCTTTGAATTCGTTTTGTGCAGGTTTCTTTCCCGTGTGATCTAATTCTACTTTAAATTGCTGGTTTTTAGAGTTAGACCATCTGATACTTTGGATTTCACATTTGTTGTCTAACAATAGGAGGTATGTATCTTTTCCATGCTAGTAGATGTGTGGCGTTGTCTAGGATATAATGCGATCCCCAAATTACTGTAAAAGTGAAAATGGCAAAACATTTTATTATAGGTTTCGGAGCTGAGTTTAAAGAAACTTGTGGCGATATTCACGAAATTTATCACATGCACTGTAAGTTATTGACCTTGTGTTACATTAATAGGCTCACTACGCATCATAAATCTGATAATTCTTAAAGAAATTAAATACTTGAACTTCGAATTTAACATGACCCGCATTTGTATATTTTCAGGATAAAGTGCATCATATTCGAGACGATCTTTGTTTTTTATCGTGCAGACATTTTTTGTCAACTTTCCTATGGAAAGTATTTGTATAATAAATGAAAGAATTAATAAATGTTTCGCTTTTCTTCCTGAAAACTTAGATGATAGTAATTCATATCGCCGTTTAGAACAACGAAACTATTCATTGCATTAGAGGTCAATATCGCTTCATTTATTCTTGTGTACTTTGATCTAATACAGTAAAACCCTGAAAGAGCGGAATCTCATGAGACTGTACTAAATGTCCGTTTTTCACAGATCTTCCGCCTTGATCAGGCTAAAATAGTCATTTTTCATCAAAATGTAGGAATATAGAACCCATTCAATCTTCCAAAATTTTTGTCTTTTACAGGTTTCACAGGTTTTACTGTATAAAATAATTAGGAGCAGTGTATGTGAGGGGGTGACAGTTAGTTTCATCGTAAGAAATTCATTAGGTAAAACTTATTTCTAGTGCAAAATTGTTTTCAATTGCATTTACATCCGGTTTTATGGGCAAAATCGATTTCTTTGCTAATGCAAGCTCACTCTTCTGTAGGCAGTATTCTGGGGAAAAGAGGTTAGAGAGTAAAACCTTCAGGATAGTGAAAAACGGCTGCCCTATTTTTTGTAATGTGTGAAATCGATGTCTGAATTAATAATTTTTTTATTTAACAAGAGAAGTATTGTATATTATAATTGATTCCATCTATTGGAGCATTAATAAATGCATTCAAGAAACAAAACTCACATCCTTACTGTCTGTGTCCACTGACTGTGATCAGATAATAAATTTTTTGCTACAGAAAATCAGGACCAATTCGTGAATCACTATAAGTATTGTTGTGATTTTAACGTAAATATCGATATCTCTATGTTTAGGCTTCTTATTTTTAGAAGAAATTGGCACACGATCTACGAACAGGAAACACTTTAAAGAAAAATAGAGGGAAACTTTAATTTTTACCATCGATTTTATCCTAAGGAAAGAAATCGCTTGAATTATTCGTTTCCCGTTTACGCAACACATTTCGATGAATTTAGCATCGAAGACTTTACTGTAAAATATAATTTTTGTTTTTTGCCTAAGTTTGTGATTGAAATTTACGAGTCGTTAGAGCTTATTGATAAGAACGCTTCACTGCATATTTTATTTTGAAATTTTTATTTCCTCATTTCTTCAGTATGAAATTGTCACTAATTTACAAATAAATGCCACAAGAGGTAATTATATCTAATCAGATGGCAACTGATTTTAAAATAAATTTTTTCTTCACTATTTTGGACAGGACTATATTTTCAATGAGAGAAAGATTTTAAACTTTAAATGATCACTGAGTTGTTCAGCATGTTTCATGATACATCAAAACTCAATGATTCGAAGGGCGGCGAGCTATTGGCTAAATGTAAGGAATTGGATAATAAGCTAACTGATGCAAGTCTAAGTGAATCAGATTTAGATGGGGAGTATTTATTTGGAGAGCTTCAAATATTGAAGTTCTACATAAAGCGTGAAATGGATACATGTGAAGTATTGGACTATATTCTTCAAAATGATTTAATCTCTTCATTTCCAAATGTTGCCATTGGCATCCGCATTTATCTGACATTACCTGTCTATAGCTTCGGGAGAAAGAAGTTTTTCAAAACTCAAAATTATTATTTAAACTATTTTAAGGTCGACAATGTCGCAAGAGAGAGTATCAAATTTAGCAATGATATCCATAGAACACGAACTGTCTGATAAGTTGAATGTACATGACATCATTTTTTTTAAATTTCTGGTTATAAAGCCAGGAAAGTAAAGTCTCTTAAATTACATGTAATTTATTTGTTAATGAGTGTTCATTTAATATTATAATCGTTAATTCTGTTTAGACAATTTTAGTGCAAAGAATATTAGTTTAGATTATTTTTAATTTCTTCTAACAATAAAAAGTTTTTCATCCTTGTGAACCGTTTAAACTATGTAAATGCAATTTTTGGTGATAAACTATATTGTTCTTTTCTCTTTCTCATGTTTAGAAAGACTGTAATAATAGGAAAATTCACCTTTGCAGAGCTGTAATAAATTATTTACGCCTATGTCTTTCATTTAAAAAAGTATCCTGCACTACATACTACCTTGGTGAGTGGGAGAGGGGGCGACCAATTTTGTTTTGCAAACCGGCGGCCTGTGTGTATTGATGTTCTTTATATGGGCGGATCCAGAAACTTCTCAAGGGGGGGAGGGGGGGGGCCCTCCCTCCACTTATCGAATCTGCCCTATATTTTGAAAATCCCTACCCCTATCCAGTGCCGTGCCCAGGCATTTTGCCGCCTGAGGCGAGATATAATATGGCGCTCCCTTAATTTTTTTACTAAGTAATTTTATTATATGTAAGTCGAAAACGATAGGGAATAATAAAAATCTATTTATTCATATCCATAATCACTTATATTTATGAAAAAATCTCAACTAGTCTATCTATCTATTTAAAAATTTTCTTTGGGATCAATGAAAAAATTATATTCTTCATGATCTAATTGCTTATGCTTAGTCCGTACTCTTAGTCTTTCTTCTGTAACAAACACGATCAATTTCTAGTTCTTCCGCGATTTTTACTTTCTCCATACGAAGTGATGGGAAAAGTATTGTATTCATGAAAAACATCTACTTCTAGATTTCAGCGGAAATACACGTTTTGAGGTCCCTAGAACACGTTTAGACTATTTTCGGAATGATGTGTGTGAGTGTGTGTGTGGATGTGATTGTGGGCGCCTTAACTCAAAACGTACTTGCCATATCGTTACCAAACTTCATATATAACACTTTAGCATGAGCACAAAGAACTGATTAGTTTTTGGACAATAACGGTTAACTGGAATTGAGGTTTATTCGAAACGCGATTCGGTTTTTGAGATATTTCTCTGTTAAAACATCATGATGATATATACAATTCTACACAAGTGTTATAGATAATGTAATTTCCTACAACTTTCATTTGAAAGAATTTTCCATAGCAGTTATTTTTAGGAATTATTTATAAATAATCGGTTTTTTCGGTTTCTGTCAAATATCTCCTTAAAAACGTCGTTATTCGTAATCTTCGTAATGACCAAAGTTGTAGAGAATAATATTTCTTCCAACTTTTGTTTGAAACAAATTTTCGTAGAGCCATCCACTTCAGAGATATTCAATTTTTTCGTAATTTTCGGTATACAGCGCCAACACCATGTAGCAGTGAATTCTGTAAACGTATTCAAAATATAATTTATGGGAATAATGATGACTGTATTCTTTTACGATACGAAATAATAATTTTGCCTCATAATGCTATTCATAATAATTTAAATATCTATACTTGAAATATGGATAAAGTCACGTGGTGGCCACATCAGATTTTTTGCTGCTACTATTATGTCGTTGAATCCTGTTATGCAATAATCTTTAAGAAAATCAATATTTTGATCAATGGCTTTAATACATTCTAAAAGGTCAAGTTTAGGGCTTTTTAGTAATTTTGAGACAATGTTTGTTTTAAAAAGTAGTCTTTCTTTTGTGATATTCAACACCAGATAATTTTTATGGCCAACCATCGTCCGCTTCAAAAAATGTAAAATAATAAGGTATGGCTTCTTAACTTTTTATAAGAGTAATATTGAAAATATACTAACACTAACAATTATTGATAGTATTAATTGATATTTGTACAACAAAATACAATTACTCCGTATTTTTGTGCACTGTCATAATTAAAAAATCTGATGTGGCCAACACATGACTTTCTCCATATTTGGGGTATAGTTCTTTAAATTATTATGAATAGCATTATAAGGCAAAATTATTATTTCCTATCATAACAGAATACAGTCGTCCTTATTGCCGTAAATTAGGTATATTTTGAATATTTTTACAGAATTCACTGCTAAATGGTGGTGGCGCTGTACACTAGAAAAAGCAATATATCTCCGAAACGGATGGTTCTACGAAAATTTGCTCCAAATAAAACTTGCAAGAAATATTAATCTCTACAACTTCGGTCCTTACGAAAAATACCAATAACGACGTTTTTAAGGAGATATGATTAACAAATAAATGTGCCACTCGAATATTAACAACTAGCAAAAATATATTTTGATAGAATGCGTTCAGTATCAGCTAACTGACAAAACATTTTCAAGTGGTCTAATTAGATTTCGCTGTCAGCCATCTTGCGTTCCTTACAGAGCGACGTTTTTATTATAGAGAATATTCGAAAGGCTGTATGTTTGTATTATACAGGGCGATTTTTTTATTCGAGGACGTTGAAAAATCGCATCAGACAAAATGCTGAGGAGAGCACGTATATGCAATCAGCAATGTGGTGCTCATTTTCGACATTTGCTGTAATTTTTTTAAAAATTACATCAAATTATGTTCATAAACATTTTAGCAATTCTCTCCGTTTACTATTCTTAGATAGAGCGATTTTTCAGGGTGCTCGAAAATTTTTGTTTTATGGTTTTTTAGAATAAAATTTAAAACTTACAGCTACGAGCTATAAGTGTTGAGTGGAAGGGGAGGGGGAGAGAGGACACTGGCGCCCGTCGCCTTTGCTGTTAAACCGAAGGCGCCCTTGCCAACGTAAAGGTTGTGAAACCCTGCTTTACACCGTTCAGCGGTTCACGGCTCCATTTACCCCCACTCCTCTCCCCTTACTCCCCCTCCATCTCTACCCCTACCCTATCCTCCCTTCCTCCCCTCTCCACTCACATTGTTTTTAACTTCTCCATACGTAGTAATGGGAAAGTATTGTGATCAAGAAAAAAATCGACTTCGAGATTTTATCGGAAATACACGTTTTGAGGTCCCTAGAACACGTTTATACTATTTTAGGATTGATGTCTGTGTGTATGTTAGTGTGGGCGCTCTAACTCAAAAAGTACTTGCTATATCGTTACCAAATTTCAAATATAATAATTTAGCATAAGCACAAAGAACTGATTAGTTTTTGGAAAATAACGGTTAACCGGATGTCGAGGTTTATTCGAAACCCGATTCGGTTTTTGCTATATTTCTCCTTTAAAAAATCATTATTGTATATACAAATGTTATAGGGAATTTAATTTCCTACAACTTTTATTTCAAACAATTTTCCATAGCAGTTATTGTTTAGGAATTATTTATAAATAATCGGTTTTTTCGGTTTCTTTCAAATATCTCCTTAAAAACGTCGTAATTGGTTATCTTCGTGAGGACCAAAGTTGTACAGAATAATATTTCTTTCATGTTATGTTTGAAACAAATTTTCGTAGAATCATCCATTTCGGATATATTTTGCTTTTTCTTAATTTCCAGTATACAGCGCCACCACCATGTAGCGGTTAATTCTGTAAACATTTTCAAAATATAATTTACGGCAATAAGAATGACTGTATTATTTTACGATACGAAATAATAATTTTGCCTTATAATGCTATTCATAATAATTTAAATAACTATACCCCAAATATGGAGAAAGTCATGTGTTGGCCACATCAGATTTTTTTCATTTGTGTAAATAGCCCCTGCGAGGTAGGTAACATTGATAACCGTCTAGACAATTTTCGCATGCAATGTCAAATGATTTTATATTCAAATACAGTACGTGCTATAATGCACTAGACATGATGAAAATAATCATTTATTGTCTCAATACATTATATAGTGCATGTTGTTTCATGCTTTAACTTATTTCTTATGAGTACTGAACTGTAATGCCCTACATTGAAATACATGTTAAATAGCTCTCTTTTTGCGAGTTCTTCATTTATGCAACTGTTTCCAGGAATCACCTATCGCATAACTATGAGAACTAGGTGTCCATGTGGCCATTTAGCCATGGTTCGCTTTCTGCTCCCCTGAGCCCCCCCCCCCCCCCCCCGCCATGCAGGGGTTGCAGGAGTATCTGCTATGCCACTGGTTATAATGATTGCCTTTTTTGGCATTTTGTTAAAATGAGCATGGGTTTCCTTCATCTGTCGTGAGGGGTGTGTTATTTAAGATACCCACAGTGGATTTCGCCAACATCTGCCTTCGAATTGTCCTTGCACTAATGAATCATTTCTCTGTGGGGGGAGCGGTCAAAACTTGGATCAGGATTTTAGTTTGGCTTATAACTCTTACAGATAATTGTGTTTCCTGCATTTCCTAAATATGATATTCTTTTTTTTTTTAAATATAAGAACTCCTTAACCGTACAAAGTGTGAATATTTAGAGACGAAATACACGTTAAATGAAACAGGGTATGGAAAGAAACAAAGGAAAAAAACAAAAATTACACTTAAAGGTTTATGGGGAAAAATCGTCGCTGGTGGTCTGGTGTCAAACATTCATGCACACATTCCCTCCCAAAGGAGAAGAAATTCTGTCAGGAGAACACTCACTCACACAAGCACTCAAACAACAAATGGAAAACAATAAAGAAAAGGAAAAAACCAAAAAACAGTGAAACCTAGTACTCATTCACTCCTAAGAAAACTATAGTTTTCAGAACACTCATTCACACATGCACTCACGCAAAAACGGGAATCTCTAAATATTCACATGGACACATATGTATTTCGGGCACAACGCGCCCATCATCAGAGTGTGATGTGGAATGAAGATCTGGCGTGTGGTTTGGAAATGTTATTGGAGAAGTGTTTGTGTTAAAGTGAAAGGAGGGGAGAGCGTTGACCATTAAACTGTAGAGAGGGGAATGGGGGAGAGGGCCAAAATCATTATTCATAATGGTTTCTTTGTATTTTTCAATGAGCAAGATTTTGTAGACATCCAGATTGTAATCGTTATGTACCGATTTTAACAGTGATAAATTTTCAATGGTGATGGGATGGTTGTATTCTTGTATGTGGGATGCTACACTGGAATTAATAAACCTACTATATTTAAAATGTTAAATGTGTTCCTTTCCCCGTAAACCTGTAAGTGTAATTTTTGTTTTTTTGCTTCATTTCTTTCCTTACCGTTTCATTTACCGTGTATTTCGTCTCTAAATATTCACACTTTGTACGGTTAAGGAGTTCTTATATTTCAAAAAATCCATCTCGCCATAGTCTCTGACAGTTTTTAATTATGGTAATCCATACTTAAATTTGTTCTAAAATTTAACATTTCTTTATTATCATGCACAAAATTTACAATGAATAGATACTTGACTATGGTGCAATATTTTGTGAAGTTATTTCAAAATACTTTAATTTTGACTTTCTGTTTGGCTTAACTATCAATATCTTCATGCCTAGAAATACTCATTCAAATTTCAAAACAAACCATCGAGAATCCTTTCATCTGCTAGTTGATTAGGCAATGTGACCTTAATGCGTTGATCGTGAGACATTGCTTCAAGTGCAGCATGGTATGCATTTTGATTCCCTGCCCAGCATCTGCAATGGTATGTTTAAAGGGAAATTTTTTATTGCGACAATTTTTGGTCTTAATATTTACATTTAAGTGGATTGACTGTCACAAGAATTTCATATTTTATTACTTTATGTTGTGATCATTTCTCATGATATTTAAATGCTCAAAGTAATTTGTGTAAAGTGTCTAGATTCGCTGTAAACATATCCACTGTTATTTTTTATTTATAACTTTTATTATCACATAATCTCAATCACTTGAGGTAGCATTTTGAAAGCTGTGATTCCTCCAACACTTAGGGGATTGCAACTTCTACTTTAAATAATAATAATAATATTTTTATTTATCTGTAAATGGTACAAAGCACAATATATTGTCCAAAGTACATATATCACGAATAAAAGAAGTTGTACATTGCAGATAATCAGTAAATTATATGATTCACATCAGTATACCAAATCACTCAAATCATTTTCCATAAACTCTTCAATTGAATAGAATGCCATAGTTATAAGCCAGGATGACATTTGGGATTTGAATCTATTAATATTTACAGTTGCAGCAGATGGAAGTAATTTGTTAAAAAACTTTATAGTCAGATTACAAAAGGAATTCTATGACTTTGTGAATCAAAATCGAGAAACATCAAGTTTACTTATATTTCTGGTACCATAATCATGTACATTAGATCTAGTAGGTAGGTTTTCCAGATTTTCTTTAACATTAACCACATTTATGTAGATATATAGGCTATACGTATACAGTCGTGATTTGAAGCTGCTTGAAGAGTGACTTACAATGCTCACGAAAAGCTGCATTCAATAATAACCTGACAGCCTTATATTGTAAAGAAAAAACATGCTTTACACCTAATGCATGACCCCACAATCTGAGACCATAGCTCAGGTGACAATGAAAGAAGGCAAAGTAGGCATTTCTCAAGTGGTCATTAGAAATCTACATTTTCAGTTTTCTAATTATGTA
This sequence comes from Uropetala carovei, assembly GCA_036926305.1. Classification (NCBI taxonomy): domain Eukaryota; kingdom Metazoa; phylum Arthropoda; class Insecta; order Odonata; family Petaluridae; genus Uropetala; species Uropetala carovei. The sequence goes on along the minus strand of JAXCHB010000052.1, from coordinate 1,287,929 downwards.
CAGAGATGTGGACAACCTTTTGCATACACTGGAAATTTGATTGTCCCAGTTTAGTTTGCCATAAATGTTAAATCCAAGTAGTTTAATATATTTATTGTCCACATTATTGTAGGAGAGGCTGCACATCATATGTTATGTTTTATCTTTATTTAACTATAGTTGATTTACAGAAAACCATGTATCTTACTCATCACATTAGTGGGCATCAGTTTGACTTCATGCAGATCTTTACATTTTAGCATAAATGTAGTGTCATCTGCAAACAGAACTGATTCACACGTCATATTGCAGGGAAGATCATTTATCAACACCAAAAACAAGAATGGTCCTAACACTGATCCCTGAGAGACACGTTGATTGATATTAAACATTTTTGACTGCTTACCGCCTAAGGTTACCAGTTGCTTTCTATCGGATAGGTATGACTTAATAATTCCGAGTCCAGTATCACGTATGACATAGTGGTACAGTTTTTAAGTAAAATTTCACGTGAAACAATGGAATGCTTCGGACAAGTCACAGAATGTCAAGTAACTACCCTGTTGCTCTTCAAGGCATTGAGAATATTGTTCACCACTATTTCAGATGCCTTCACTGTAGACTTCCCTGAATGAAAACCATATTGGGAAACAGTAAAGAGGTTATTACACTCAAAATATAAATTTAGTTGAGATTTCGTAACTGTTTAAAATATTTTTGATAAGACTGGGAGCACCAAAATGGGGCAATGCCTACCGGAATCATTTTTATTCCCTTTCTTTAAAATTGGTACTGTCTTTGCATACTTAAGAAAACCAGGAAATATACCATCACTCAGGCATTCATTTATAACATGGGCTAATGGTTTGGAAATTACCTCAATTACTTCTTTAAATAAATTATTAGAAAAACCATATGTATCTCTGCTATTAGTTTTTGAATTTCCTGACAATAGCAGCTATATACCCAGGTGTTACCCAATTACACTTAAAGGTGTTATTTTTTGTCCTAGCTTTTTACAATATCCTCAGGTTGTAAAAGGGGAGTTTTAATGTTCGACGGAATGTGTTTAATAGATGAAATAAAATATATATTAAATTCATAGGGAGATATATCTGTCTTGTCATGTTTTCTTGTACTATTTGTGGCCTCTTTAATAACTGCCCATGCTGCTTTAAATTTATTTTCTGCCTGTTGGATATAATTTATGTTTGCGTAAAGTACTATGGCAGAGCATACAATATGATTCAATGGATTCTAGTCAAAAGTGATACTGCCTCTCATTCCTTATTAAGTTCCTAATAATAATTATCTATATCTATAATAGCCGACTGTCTGTCCGTCCCACCCTGTATCTCAAAAGCCGTTCATCGTAGAGATATGCGGTAAACTGCGTTTTGTTTCTACAAGCTAGGAAGGCCCCTAGATACTATTCTCATTTTCATAAATTCCCGGGTTCGAATCCAGGAGACAATTATATTTTTCCATAAGTTTACACGGGATTTTTGATTTTTCAGAGTGCAAGGTTTTTTTTCTTTCATTCATTAAAACACGTAAATATGGACCGATTTTCTTCATTTTTGCTATATTCGACAGCTAAAACTGTATACTATCTTATTCTTGCAATGTTCACACGTTACATGGTCGAATCATTCAGAAATATGCAATGTTTTCGAAATTTTATGGATATTTCGTACTCTTTCTGGATGTTGTCAAGGCGACCGTCATTGTTGCCTCCGATTCAATTAATGCCAATTAAACCTTCAAATAGATGAAAGAATAGCGTTATTCACTTCGCACTTTGTTTTAGCATCGTAATTATGTTGCTATGTATAAATGTCAACATTTATACATAGCAACATAAATATTTACAGATAAATATTCAGTTAACTGTGTATGGGAAGTGTTTCTAACGATTCAATCAAAGCAGTTGAATTTTCCTATCATCATTTGAATGCTGGAATCTTATCTGTTTGTAAGTAGAACCATTATATTATACATCTATAATGTTTATTAATGCAAATAGGCTGACGCATAAATTTAAAATTAAATGTGAATACAGACACACGTTATTCTTTTAAACACATTACATGGTTATCTTCTCTTCATTGATATTCTACATAAACGGTTGCATTGATTGTTATATAAACAAATTAGGAAAGTGTACAACAAAATTTTACTTAACCGGCCCCAACTGACCACAAATCCACACCAATGAATCACTATGAATTATATTACCACTGTACTGAATATCTTCTTGAAATTAACTTAAAAGTATATTTTAAATGACTAATTTATTTCCCTGCTAAAGGCACCAACATATTCGATATTACTTACAAGACTTAATCAATCTTATTTAGAATAAGTGCAGGTGGAAACCAGTATTTCCAGAATGTATTGCATTCTCCACCTCAAACTTAAAAAATCCCAATGCCTCCTACATAAGACAAAAAATTAAAACGTTGTAAAGAAGAATGTTTTTTTCTTTTAAGTGTTTTTCACCCCACGAAAATCGCCTATGGTTTTACTGTTAGTAGTTTTCTATCGTTTTGAAATTTTAAACATTTTTAAATGTTGTGATTAAATCGTAAAAAGTGACATTGTCATTAGTAGTTAAAAAGAGAAAAAGGAACATTTCTTTATTAAAAAGTGAAAAAGATCCGAACAAAAAAGATAATATGTTCTCTCTAAAAGAGAGACCTTCTGGCCACCCTACTTCTACATTTTACATCCGCATGTGTAATAATGCTTCATAACACAGGGGTGTCAAACTCATTGCAGTTCAAACCGGACCTCAGTATGCTTCATGCGTACCAAAAAATAATAATCAAGTTGTACATACAGAGTAAGATTTTAAAATTATTACAGGAACGACAAATAGTGATAGTAACATCATTAATACAAATAATAACAAGTTAGGAAAGTGTACATTGTGTACAACGTATCAAAAATGGGCACGTTCCATGCAATGGAGTATTAGAAAGAAATTATATACCAGTTCGTAAGAGAAATAGTTTTAAAGTGCTTTTCTTCATCATAAATAATCCATTTTCTTCCTATTTAAAAATATTGCATGCACACATAAGTAAATTAAACGTTTGTTTGTGAGATTGTTTATGTTAGCAGCAATGAAGAAGTAACCATGCAAGAAATTTTCAAAGTTCAACTCGATTTAAAACGTTTTTGTTTGATTTTCTCGATAACGGCAACTTCTATGATAAAAATGTATAGGAAAGGAAATACTCTTCTTTACCATTTCTACAACTTTTATTTGAAAAATATTTAGATATGAGCAATACTTTACGAGAAATGACGAAAATTTCATTTTTTGTCACCAGTAAAGTGGTACCCCTGATTGGCGTACGAGATTCATTTTTGCGATTTTCTTCTTATATTTGATTGTAAGTCCTTAATATGAAATTTCATAAAAATCCTTTCGGTAGAAGCCGAGAACGAACATACAGACGGACAGAATGACTGACAATAATAGCTGCTCACGCTGTAAGCGAAACGCGACTAAAAAGGAGATATATATGAATAAAAAGAAAAACAAAAGTTCACGATCAATTACTTTGTAAGGAAATGCATTTTTAGAATTAAATGTGAATTATTGAGATCAACTTATTTTACATACCGTATATTCCGGCATATAAGTCGACTCGGCATATAAGTCAACCCTTCTTTTTTGAATGAAAATAAATGATTAGGCATATGTTCACCATATAAGTTGACCCCCACTTTTTCACTTAAAAATACTTCTCATGAAACTGTTTTCAGACAAAATCAAAGTCATGTACAGTCCAAGTTTTAACAAATCAGAAATAAATAATAAAAAAATATATATATAAAAGCTACAGGCAGCGATGGAATACCGGTAGAGGTACTTAAAGTCATGGGATCGGAAGGACTAAAAGTGATTACGAAACTAATTAGCAAGATTTACGACTCAGGAGAGTGGCCTCAGGATTTCTTAGATGTAACAATGATCCCTCTAAAGAAGAAGCCAAAGGCAATGCAGCGTAAGGACTACAGAACGATATCCCTACTGTCACACACTTCCAAGATCATCACGAGGATTCTTAATAAAAGACTAGAGAAAAAGGCCGAAGAAATGCTAGGGGAAGATCAATTCGGCTTCAGAAAAGGACGAGGAACCAGAGATGCTATCAGTGTAGTGAGAATCATATCAGAAAGGGCGATAGAGTACAGTCAAGATTGCTGCGTATGTTTCGTCGACTGGCAGAAGACCTTTGATAGAGTAAATTGGGTACTGCTGATGAGGATATTAAAGCATATAGGTGTAGACTGGAACGACAGGAGACTGATCAGGAATCTATATGTGAATCAAGTTGTAAAGGTCAGGTTGAAGAATGCGGGCACCAGCGGAGTACATATCGGTAGAGGAGTAAGACAGGGCTGCCGTCTATCGCCGATTCTATTCAATATATATGGAGAGAGACTAATGCAGGAAGCGTTAGAAGGCACGGGAGATTTCAAAATCGGGGGAAGGATTATAAGAACAGTGAAATACGCCGATGATCAAGTACTTCCAGCAAGAAAGGAAAAGGAACTCCAGAAATTGATAAATAGACTAGTGATAAGAGGTAGAAAATACGGTATGGAAATTAATACAGAAAAATCCAAGGTTATGCGAATATCAAGTAAAGAAGAAGAAAATTTGAACATAAGTATTGGAGGAAAGCCATTAGAACAAGTTTCAGATTATAAATACCTTGGAAGCATCATAACAAGAGAAGCAAAATGTACAGAGGAAATCAGGACTAGAATAATAAAAGCAAAAGCCACATTCAGAAGAAAGAAGCTCCTGCTAACGGGAAATATAAAGCAGGAAATCCGCAAGAGGTTGATAAAATGCTATGTATGGAGTATAGCTTTGTACGGAGCAGAAACATGGACGCTAAGGAAAAATGATATTAAATACTTGGAGGGCTTTGAAATGTGGACGTGGAGAAGAATGCTGAAGATAAAATGGACAGATAGGGTGAAAAATGAGGAAGTACTTCGAAGAATAGGAGAGAAGCGAACGATCATATAGACTATCAGAAAGAGGAAGGCGAACTGGATTGGTCATTACCTGAGGAGAGAGTGCATGATTAAAGAAGTGTTAGAAGGAAAACTGGATGGAAAAAGAGAAAGAGGTAGGAAAAGGTTTCAGCTAGTAGACGACTTGAAAGGGAAAGAGAGCTATCAAGTCATGAAGAAAACTGCGCAAAATAGGAATATATGGAGAACCAAGTTTAACCTAGAATAATCACGGACCTGTCAACGGACAGACTACGTATGATGATGATATATTGCTTAGAGTCCATGCTATTCATCTTGAGCATTCCATGTGACAAATGTTTTAATTTCAACCATTTAGAAACTTATTTTTGGAGAGCTTGACCCACTAAATAAAGTTTCCTATAGTTCGATTGATTTCAGCTGCTAATGATACTATCGAAATGAACTATACCTAGTGATCGCGATCGATCTCTACGATGGCAAAATTCAATAAAATATCGCAATGTGTAACCCGTGCACCTTTTTTCCCAAAATGTTTGTCATACATGAAGATTTCTTACTAAGTTTTAAAAATTATGAGTTTCTATGGTAAATTTACTACAACACGCATCTAAGTTTATACTCACAAAAGACAAAGAATTGTACGTATTTTACGCGTATCTACACGACCAAGAAACCTTTAGGGTTTAAATGCGCTGTTTATACTGCCATTGGTGCATCTTCAACATTGACATGACGTAATATTTTTATAATAATAAAGCTGTACCTTTTAATTGAGTTTTAAGTTTATTATTGTTACTCAAGAAAAGCAGTTCTGTCATTAAAAATTTACTATCAGTTTCTACCTACACTTTCTGCCCGAATAAGTTGGCATCTGGTATCTGTATTCGCAGAATTCATCATGAGATGCAGAATGAATATCTCTATGCGTGCCTACATGACGATAATGCGCGGATATGCATCGGGGTTTGCATGGTCCTGTTCCGATATATTCTAAAATACACACAATCCTGCACGCTTGAAAAATTTAGTGCGTGGCACTTCAAAAACTGCTGCGAGGCTGAGCAGTCGCGCAACTTAGAGGGAATCATGGAAAGAACACACCTACGTGGAATCCCTATATTTTTTTGATTTTTTTCTAATTTTCCGCCGCCATAGTCTATTTAGATTGCTCTCAACAGGATTGGGCCTGCCACTCAAAGAAGGGGGACATTTCCTTCCACTCACTTCCAGTAGATCGCGCACTAACTGAAGTCTAAATTTCCGGTGTGTAAGTTTCTGCCCAAGGGATTTTGAAATAATAAAACTATTAAGAATAGTAACATCCATCAAGTGGAAAAACAACTTCTTCGTCCACTTCCACATCTTCCGACTGATGGAATAACTATTCGCCATTCTATCCCCTTTGTCCATGAAACCCATACTCCGGTTGTAGTCCTGAACTATCACCGGTTTTACAGCATTTCCATGCCCATCACAAAAATTTCCCTCTGCTGGTGGATTGTGCATGTTTGTCAATAAATGTACGTCACGTTTGTCTTTCCATGCAATAGCTGTCAATTGGCCTTTCACCCAAAAACGTATATCACCTCTTTTTAATTTCAGTGATTGTCCATCAAAATTCTTTGGCATTCCCTTTCGATTATGTCTAACAGTCCCACAGCAGAAAATATTTCTTGTACATAAGTCATCATATAAATCAGGAGAGGAGAAGAAATTATCCATAAACAGTTTATGTCCAACAGCCTCCACTCTCCTGGTTCCTGGTCCCATAGGTCGCAGTCATCGTCGCAGTAGCATTTTTTTTGTCTTTCCCTAAATATACTACCATGTCATAAGTATACCCAGTGGAATCGGAAAGTTTATAAACTTTGATACCAAAGCGTTTGTGTTTTTTTGGAATATATTGCTTGAAAATGACCCTACCTTTGAAAAGCACAATTACTTCATCGACAGCCAAATTCTCCATTGGATTATAATATTTGGCATAAGAATCATTGAGTTTCTCAAAGATAGATGTCAATTTCCAAAGTCTGTCATAATTTTTGTCATTTTTGTCAGGTTGGTCAAGGATATCGCTAAAATGTAGATATCTGAGGATATGCAAGAACCTGTCATGTCTCATTATGTTTCTAAAAAATGGGGTGTCAAACTGTTCTAGTGTCGACCAGTAATCTTTCAGTGTGTCACATACGTCATGTCCCATTTGTATTATGATTCCCAAAAAGGAAAACATTTCGTCCACAGTCACGTCAGATTTAGGTGAAGGTCCTTCGTCATCATCTAATGAAGTCAAGTACTGATTGTAATACCTGTTAGTTTCCTCCACCAGCAGTTGGATAATTTCTATGAAGAACAACAGAAATACTTCACCAGCTGAAGAATCCTTATTTATCTGCATGGCTGCTTCACTCCTAAAGCCACTGCGATGACCAGAATAAGGCAAACTCCTACTACCCATGCGGCGGCATCAGTCGCTCAATCCGCCGACGCTAGCACGAACCGACGAGACTCCTTCGTTTTCACTCTCACTCGATTCCAAAGTACCTATATAATCCTCGGAATCACTCTCCAAAAAAATTTCTACTTCCCTCTCTGACAGATTTCTAGCCATTTGAAAGGGTTTGCTAGTAGAAATGGTTATTTGTGAATACAACAAAAACAATAAATTTTTACTGTGAGATATAGCGCACTATCCTTTGCTTCAACCTCTAGACTGAATACGTGAGAAAGTATCTGAAAATCGTGTAAACATCTGTTTATACAAACTGGAAAGGACACCTGAGCAAAGGGAACAAATTTTTCACCCCCGAGAGTGTTTAGGCATGGGGTGAGGTCATAAAAGAGGCCTGGAAGGTCGGGTGGGCAAGCGGCTACGTTTCAGTGTGTCGATGGACACATCACTCGCTCAAAAAAATTGTCTGCATTGCAAAAATTGTCAGCTGCAGTCCTTTTCAAGTGCTCTCTAACAATATCTCGGGCGAAATGGTCTCGAAGATGCCACATGGTGCTTAAAAAGCAATGCAGATTTTACGGTTTCATTTGAAACCTCACTTCTAATTTCAATTACATTTAGCGGTTTCAAATGAAACCGCACATACTTTATAGGTTAAATAAAATAAAGTCTAGTGTTTGAAATTATTTTGAGGATTTTTAATTAAAATAAATATTGGATGTGGTTGATTCATTTTCTAGGTAGCATGTGAGATCTTTTCTCATTTAAAAGCATTGAAATCTATATAAGATAGTGAAATGAAAATGATAATTCAAAAGTAAGAATGAGGTAATACAAATAATAGATAGGTAGCTGAAATGTGTGATGGTGTTTTTATCTGTCTATATAGAGAAGAAAGATTCATTCTAGAAAACAACATACTTTTAGGTAATAATAATTTTAAATGATCAAGATTCATTGATTTATCTGAACAAATGTAATTGTTTCATGTTAGAATTCGATAGAAAGTGAAATTATTGTTTAATTTTATATTGCATATATATATAAGAAGTACATACTAAATTAAGGGCCCAAAATCTAGAAAATCCCAAAATCTGGCAAACGTATGGTTCCAAGCTTGCCTGATAAGGGCTCCAGTACTGTATGTATATAAATAGGAATAAATTTTACCAATAATAATTTCAATATCAATTGGTAACAAATCAGCAGCAGTTTGGATTGCATTGTGAGCCACAACCGACTCCAAGTGTGTTTTGGTTCAAATGCTCATTAAGTTTAGCAAAAACGTTATTAGTTCCTTTTCTATTTCTAACGCCAAATTTTGTATTGGTACATGATTAATTTTTCTTTTACACTGTTTTTTAGCAAAATTGTATTTATTAAATCTGAAATAATTTGCGAATTTTCACCTAGTAATGAAACAAAATCAAGAATTATTATTTTTATACCATTTGGGTCAAAAAATTGAATTAGTGTTGGGAAAATTTTTAAATCTTTATGATTAGATGCATCAGAATATATTAAGATGAATGCAGTGTTCTTTAGTTCGTTTTCCAACTGAAAATACGAAAATGGAAATAACATATTACAAATGATTGCCTCAGTTTTTGTTCTGGCATATGAAAACATTTTTTCAAAGAATTTTTGGATGATTTGGGATGTACAGTCCATTGCCCAAAAACTTTTATTATGGTTAATTATATGGAATGAAAATGGTTCTTCTGCTGTTGCTAATTGTCTTTTCTTTTCAGCGAAATCCTCTAAGTTAGAGCAGGAAGCAGCATTGCTTAAGGCTCTCTTTTGCTTTTTTGTTGCTAAATGTTTTGTGATATCATATCTGCCACTATGGGAGACAGAAAGCTCACCGTTACATTAATCGCAATGAACAGTATCTTCTATTTTAGTTCTTTTCAGAAAAGGAAAATCTTTTGCCAAAAGTTCATTGAACTTACAAGTTCTCTTCCTTTTAGATTTTTTTCCTTTCCTATAGGTAAAAGGAAAGAACTTATTTTTTAAAATCTTTTAAATTTTTAAAGTACTACCACACCTTATATGTTCACAAAATAATAAATCACTGAAAAGTTATGTGAGAGCACTTGTCAATATCCCATAAAACTATTTTATTAAAAACCAAGCTTACAGCAGGATTCTGCTACTGACAGCTGGTAGCAAACGAGCCATAGGGAATCACAAAAATGAGTCCTATCACGACAAAATACAGTACCTAACCCATCATGCATGCTGCTGAAGAAGAAAGTGGTACCAAAATATAATGGCATTTTCAAAGGAAAAGTTAAAACCGAATGCGCAACAGTGGCTAAGTATCAGAGCTACAAAGTAAAAGTCATGTTTTATTCAAACAATACAACAAGCTCCCAACCCTCCTTTTTGTGCCGGGAAGAGCACTATATATTAAGAGATTACTTACTTATTAACTGCTACTGCATCTTCCTGACACTGCCAAAAAAGACCTTATGCCTTCACTCACAATTCTTTACTGGCTACTGATTCGCTGACTGCAGTCATGAGGGTTTTCCCATTAAATCCCAAATCATAAGGACAGCCAAACTCTTATTGGATTAATATTTTATATAATAACTAGCTTTTCGTACCCGGCTTCGCCTGGGTGCATTTCGGACTGCAAATAGTTATACTTTTTCCCGCTTAGAAGACAGCTTGAGAAAATGATACATACTAAAACTTCTCCTCTCCTTTCTGTAAACTACATTAGGAGTCTTGAAATAAAGTGGAAAGAACACGAAACGAACCAATACGAAAACTACAAAAACCACCAAGAAAAAAGAAATGAATTAAACGCTAACCAATACCCGGTAGAAAAGGATGTAAACCGACAAATAAATTATCGTGGAACATAAATTAAGAGTACAACCACAGAATATGAGTTCAATGTAAAAACCACCAAGAAAAAAGAAATGAATTAAACTGTAACCAATAGCCGGCATAAAAGGTGTAAACCGACAAATAGGTAATCAAGGAACAAAAATCAAGAGCACAACCAAAGAATATAAACATAGACTACAAAATGAACAACTAAGAACGAAAACAAAGAAAACAAACAAAGAACACAAAAAATGGACACGAAGTGAAAGTAAATGAAAACAACAAACTAACCAAAACCAACCAACGAATAATCTCCTAAAGCTCAATGTCTCTGATGATGGCGACTGACGCTTTCTATTCAGTTGCTAAATAAACAACCAACAATCACAAAATAGCGTGTCGTAGTGATGAGTAAATATTGATTACGTGGAATATGAGTTTTTATGTCAACATAATAACAGGAGAACCTAAATAAGAATACCTATTATTACTCTAAATAGATATAAGATTATTGATCTTAATTGTGTTTTCCATCGTAATTAATTGAATAATAGATTGAGATATTCGAACGAATCGATTTTAAATAATGTAGTAAAATGTTTTACTTTTCTAACGTAATTAATTACATGAGTGTATCGGTAGTGTTTACATTTTACCCATGGAACCGCAGACACGAATTCTTAATTTTATTTCAGAAGACATAATAAAGTTCAACAAAAGTATTATTCAAATAAAATCTTTCGAAATTCACTGCGTTACTTGTTCAAAATGTTAATCTAATTTAGTTCTCGTATTAAAATAACAATTAATTTTAGAAGAAATTGCTAAATATTGGCCACCAGAAATTAAAATGTGATTGTTTTTTCTATTGTTATCTATAACAAATCATTTAAATGTTAATTGGTTTCTTTTAATGTTCTTAAATTTTAAAACATGATTTAAATGGTATTTGTTTCGTATTTATATTTTTAAGTTGGGCTCCCCGTTAATATGTACGTAAGTGACCATGCAAATGTATATGCCAACGCTGAAATAAATTGTATTGTTATTATTATATTATGTATTTACCATCCATCCAATTTACGTAAATGAATATAGGTGCGGCCGCAATTAGTTACAGTGGAGGGGCAGCACTAATTGTACTGGCAAGTGCTGCCATCTACCAGCCAGTTTGCATAACTAACTGATGAGACCGTCCGGTCAGGCCGCGACAAAGACCACAAGCGTTTTCTTATAGTAGATAATATTCGGTTTTTTCGGTTTCCGTCAAATATCTCCTTAAAGACGGCGTAATTGGTCATCTTTGTTAGGACCAAAGTTGTAGAGGATAAAATTTCTTCCAAGTTTTGTTTTAAACAATTTTTCTTAGAACCATCCATTTCGGAGATACAGTGGAATCCCGATTTAAGGTTCTCCCATTTAAGGTTTACCCGCGTTTAAGGTGGTTTTTTTGTGGCCCCGACCAAAGCTCCATATAAATAATGTATTCTATCACCCGATTTGGTGTTTCTCGATTTAGTGCAATTAAGGGACAAAATTCTGGTCCCTTGTAGCGCATCGCCTCGATTTCAGGTGCGTTTACACCGTGACTCGAGAAGATTTCATTTGGTGGAGATGTAATATATTAATTCAATCTAACCATCAATGGCACAACACATTTTGGCGTTATACTATACGTTACTATATTAAATAAACTCAAAAGAATTAATATGAAGTCGTGCTGGTTTGTCAATCCACCTTAAATGTCCTAATCTGTTACGTACTTTATGAAAGTTGCGATGACGTCATCACGTGAACGGATTTTTTTGTTTCAGTTCGCAGGCGCTCGCTCACTACGTGACTTATTAGCTAGTTGGGCCACCCGCGTTTACCACAGCCATATTTACCTTATTAACCCGAAATGAAGACAATCCCCCAAAAAAAGGGAAGTCTTATTCACAACAATGTTATTATTACATCGAGGCGGCGATGTTATTAAAACTTTGGATGTATGTTCTTACTCGTCAGTCACTGTAGCATTTCCCTACACCGCACAAGACACGCAATCAAATTTGCGAACCCACTTCGCATAAAGGGCCGAAATGTAATAAATGAGACTAAAAGGACGTTGGAACTGTTAGCGTTGTCATTTTGTGCATGGTCAGCCGATAACAGGCGTCGAAACGTCTGCCAACGCTCACCACACTGAGGGATAATTATTCAACACTCGTAAATATCTTATACAGGTAGACCTCGTCTTTCGCGGCTTTATCTTTCGCGTGTTTCGATCTTTCTCGTGTTTCGATCTTTCGCGGTTCCGCATTTGCGACCACTTTTGTCTTTCGCGGTCTTATGTTTCGCTGTTTCGCGGAAAAAAACACGGAAAAGGCTGCACGAAATTTTCTATATATGGAATGAATCTCGGTTTCCTCACCTTTTCTCTCAGTCAGGCCTGAAAAATATTGTTACGTTATTTTGATTTGTAAAAGTATTTACGTAATTTAAAAAATAGATACGTGTATCTATTTTTTAAAAGTATATATATAAGACACGTGTACGTGTCTTATATATACTTTTAAATATTTTTAGGATGCAATCCTCCCACACTTTTGTGTCCCTTCGCACGTGACAAGTTGCAGAATAAAAGCTGGCATCACCGTTCAGGAGCCTTCTGTCTTTATTACGACAGGGAAGTCCTTCCCATTCAGAATCATTGCGTTATTTGCTCAGGTTTGGCGTAGTTCAAACGCTTAAGCTTTGCGTTTTGCGCATCATTTATTATTGATGGAGTTTCGCAGTTTTTTTCAGGAATGTAAACCCAAGAAAGACGCGGTCTACCATATTTGGGGAATTAGCCCCTGCAATTTAGGCAACTTCAGATCATTTTTTTCTCGATTCTACAAGGGAACTTAAATAAGACTTTATTTTCTGATACTTTTCTCGTCTTCTTTTAACTTGTTTAAGTCTCACTCATTAAATTTAATCTTTCCATCTCATTCTGTATTGTTCTGCGGTCGCCAATACGGAGGACAAATGGTCCGTTTCTGCTGCTATGGGAACCAAATCTTGTATTTCCCATTGCCTTAATTACATCTCTTTCGAGATTTCGTCTTTCGCGGTGTTTTCAGAAACGTAACCCCCGCGAAAGACGAGGTCTGCCTGTATAATCTTATATAATCCACACGAGCACCATTATATCATGTATTCATTATAGCAGGGGTCCCCAAACTTTTTATTGAAAGGGCCACATTAGGCTTTATGTACGACTGCGCAGGCCACTTAAGACTTTTCAAATGACTGATCAGGCCGTGTGAAAACTTCATAGAGCAAGTTCCTGGGGGGGGGGGGGGGGTGTGGGTTGGGTTGGGTTGGGTTGGGTTGGCAGGCAGGCCGAATTAAATCACTGCCTGGGCCGTAGTTTGGGGACCCCTGCGTTATAGCATGCGAACTTAAACAACTAAAAGGATCTGCACGCTTGGTTGATTCCCCTTTATAGGAGCGCTTCAATTAAGAGTCTCGGAAAAATTAAAGATCGCAAATTTACTGCTAGGAGGTGCAATGAAGGTCACACCCATGAAATGACTACTAATTTCGCAAAAAAACCATTAACTAAAAGAATCACCTTCGCCGGAGGACTTACAGTCGGTATTATTCTCAACCATCTTCGTTCTGTGAAATTTTAAGAATGAAAAATTTGATCATAATTAATCTACACACTTAATATTTATGTTTTAACTAATAAAAATATTTGACTTTAATGAACTGCCGTTAAGTCTTTCAATTTTAGATAACCCCCAGTTAATGTATTACTTGATTTAAGGTACAGAAAACTTGTCCCCGACGCAAACGTTAAACGGGGATTTCACTGTATTTAACTTTTTCGTAATTTCCACTATACAGTGCCACCACCATGTAGCGGTGAATTCTGTAAACATATTCAAAATATACGTAATTTACGACAGTAAGGATGACTGTATTCTTTTACGATACGAGATGATAATTTTGCCTCATAATGCTATTCATAATAATTTAAATATCTATACCCCGAATATGGAGAAAGTCATGTGTTGGCCACATCAGATATTTTATAAATCAATTTTAAAATTCACTGTGCAATCTTTGCGTGGGATCAGCTAATTTTATATAATAATAGCCGTCATCCGTTGGTTGGTTGGTTGATCACGCTATGCAAACGCTAATAACTCGAGTAATAATAATGATAGAAACTCAAAATTTGGTAGGGATGCTTGATTAACACTTTTTCAGGTGATGACGAATTCAAATCGCGAAAAAATTCCTTGGTTCGTCTCCAAGAGAGGCATTTACATTTCCCATTACTTAACATGTAAAACGCGATTTTTCGACAAGCAGGTTTTTATTCGTTTGGAAATTAAAATTAGAAGGAATTAAGCTACGACCTTCGAATTTGAATCATTTTGAAGAAAAAGTTATAATGTTTCTTATTCCGTTCGTCTTTTTTCGCCCACAGTTCGAAATATTCCATGTTAAACGTTTAATTTGCATATTTTGTGGAAATCTCGCCATTTTAACGTGATGTTGCTATGTCGACCATTATCATTGTTAGCTTCAATACGAGAGAGAGGAAGGAAGGGGAGAGATTGGCGTGTTTTGTGGAAATAAGTATATTAACGTAAATATAAAAAAATTTAAGTATCAACAGTGTCATTTTAGAAAAATTGGAAATAAAAAGCATTCTTAAATTAAATTCTTTGTAAACCATGCGTGCTTACGAATTTATATTGTTATTCCTTTAATTAATTTCGTAACAATGGCCGAAGTTTGGAAATGAATATAAATTAAAATTCAATTAAAATGAAAAGGACATTTAAAACTGTTAACAGGCAATTTTCGAAGAAACAACAGTGGATCTTTTAATGAATTGATTTGTTTTTATAAAAGGAATTTTGGTGCTTATTTATTGCAGAGTAAGTTCTAAGGCTTATAATCCATTTAAATCTAATAACAGTGGCTATTATAGTTTAAAGAAAGAACTTTATTTATTCACTTTACAGAATGAATTAATTTTAGGCTAGCATTGTCTATTATAAAAGGAGTTACTTTGGAATTTACAGTATGTAAAGTGGAAGTTGTACTGAATTGACTCAAGTATTAACGGGAATACCTCAAAAAATAAACACATATTCTTGTGATATGTTACGACATTTGTTTGTTAACAATGCGTAACAACGGGGGAATTACTTAAAAATCACTTTTTTGAAACTTATTTAATAATAAAAGCAACATAATTACTAATACAATCTAAATTTATGTTACTAGGGGACCAATATGTCTTTATGGCATTTAAAATAGCTGGAAATATGTCGATTTCTTTGTTATGTTGTCGCCACATGAATTCTTCTGCTGACAGGGTTTCGCATTGCATTTCCAAAATATTCTGTCGCAGAAGTAAAGTTTCACAATATGATCCTTCTTGCACATTCGCCCTTTAGATAAAATACCATGGTCTTGAAGCAAAGATACAGCTTCTTCTTCACTCCTCGGCAAGCTCCACAAATTCATCATTAAGGGATCAACGTAAATATCTTAACGAGATTTGTTACGCATTGTTAACAAACAAAATATCACAACATATCACAACAATACGTGTTTATTTTTTGAGGTATTCCCGTTAACAGGAAAATACCATTTCAAAGCAAAAATCAATTTAAAACTATTGAAAGTTGTTGTTTCGGAAACCGAGAAGTCCAGAGTGGTGTGCGGATGCTAAACGATATTAAGGTACATTTTATTCCAAAATCTATTTAAAGTATTATCAGACGCAATTGAAGATTGAACCAATTTTTTGGAACCGGAATTCTGCTTATTTAATGAAATTGAAATCCTAATTTAAAACTAATAACAATGGCTATTTTGGTAGAAAGAAAGGTACCATTTTATTCACAAGGAATTTCTGTGAGATTTTAATTAATTAATTAAAATAGAATTATAATATAGAAATATTCGATGGTTAAAACAGTGCACAATTTTATTCTTGCGATTTTTATATGTTGCATTGACAAAAATTTAGATTCATTAAACCCGTTGAAATTCAACGGGCACTTATGCTAGTTATTTTATAATGCTGTAGTTTTAATTGCCTCTAAATTGGATGTTGAGTATTTATTGGCACAAGCAGTGACATACTTATCCAATGAAAATGCAGATTTACCTTAAGGATGCAAATGACTGGTGGTGCATATTTTTGTTTTACACTAGTTGATCTCACGCAAAGATTGAACGGTGAATTTTAAAATTGATTTATAAATAACATCGAGAAACTCTGATGTGGCCAACACATGACTTTCTCCATATTTGGGGTATAGATATTTAAATTATTATGAATAGAATCATGAGGCAAAATTATCATTTCGTATCGTAAAAGAATACAGTCATCCTTACTGCCTTAAATTACGAATATTTTGAATATGTTTGCAGAACTGGAAATTATGAATAAGTTAAATATCTCCGAAATGGATGGTTCTACGAAAATTTGTTTCAAACAAAACTTGGAAGAAATATCATTCTCTACAACTTTGGTCCTCACAAGGATTACCATTAACGACGTTTTTAAAGAGATATTTGATGGAAACCAAAAACACCAATTATTTATAAATAATTCCTAAACAATAACTGCTATGGAAAATTGTTTGAAATAAAAGATGTAGGAAATTATATTTTCTACATTTTTTGTAATGGTCAATGTATACAATAATGACGTATTATCGTAAACTTGATGAAGTTTGTAAAATAACTTGATCTCTGTAATTTGCATTTAACTTTAAAAGTGCATTTCCTTACACAATAATTGATCACGAACTTTTGTTTTTCTTTTTATTCAAATATATCTCCTTTTTTATATAACATTTACTGTAACTGTTTATGTAGATTATCAATGAAGAGAAGAAAACCATGTAATGTGTTTAAAAAAATAACGAGTGTCTTATTGTCATTTAATTTAAAAATTATGCATGAGCCTATTTGCATCATTAAACAATATGGATTTATAATATAATGGTTCTACTTACAAAGAGATAAGATTCAAGCATTCAAACAATGATAGGAAGATTCAACGGCTCTGATTGAATCGTTAGAAACGCTTCCTATACGCAGTTAACTTAATAATTATCTGTAAATATTTATGTTGCTATGTATAAATGTCAACATGTAAGTTGGAGACTCACCGTATTATCTATATCTATAATAGCCGACCATCCGTCCGTCCCACCCTGTATCTCAAAAGACGTTCGTCATAGATATATGCGGTAAACTGCGTTTTGTTTCTACAAGCTAGGAAGGCCCCTAGATACTATTCTCATTTTCATAAAGTCCTGGGTTCGAATCCAGGAGACAATTATATCATATCATGTTATTTTCTTTTTTGAGCGTTATCGTACGGCTTATATGGACTCATGAAAGAGCATGCGTTAGTATGCAATCGAATAGTAACCCACGTTGCTAACAACAGGACATATTAAAGCAGTTTCGTTATTGGCGATACATCTTACGGTGTCTCAATAAAATCAGTAAATGATAATACAAATCACATGAATAAGAATGGGATACATGTATGTACATTTGGAATTGACAGTTGCTTCAAGCATTTTCTATGTCTTTATTAACTTGCATCACTCAAATGACCAGAGTATCATGCACTTCGGCTCTGAAGGTGGTAGGGAAAAGGGAGTATCTTTATTATGCACGGGAGATGGTGACAACGGTCACTATGATGTGGTTGTAGTAGATAATAAAGAATGGAATAGATTAAGGAATCGAGAAAACAATAAAATGTACAGGGCCAAAAGTACAGTTATTAGTGAATGCAATTTAACAAAGCTTGATCACGCTGTCGATAATGATGTAGACAATCGAGAAATTAGTGTAAATACAAACGAATATAACAATGACTTATCAACATCCAGTAATGTTGGCAATGATGACTTTGATAGACAAGAAAGTAAAAGGCAACGATCTGTGGGGAATCAAAGAAAAAAATGACAGTGAATCCGAGAAGCAGACAAGCAAAAAGGTTTATAACATCCGGTACAGAGAAAAAATAAAATGTGTATTACAGAAGGAATTGAAAATAATACTGAAACCGAAATAGAAGAAAGAAAAAAGTCACAAAGTAAACAAGAGGTTTTAGATAAATGGAAAATGATGCTAATAGTAGAAAAATTTCCAAAAACGGTGCAAGACAAACAAAAACAAATAAAGCACCGTAAATGTCAGTGACATTATCGTGCAAACAATCAAGAACATTCAACGACTTTAAATCGTGAACAACAACGACGTTACCATAGGAATAATGCAGAACATTCTACTGCTGCTAACTGTGAACATCACAGGCATTTCCGAGATCAACGGCATGACGAATTATTGGAATTGATGTGTTGAGCGGTTATGTACCTGACGTGTTCAATGATGATATAACTGCTGAAGAACACAGAAACATCGCTGAACAGAGGATGAGTCAACTGAGTGATGATCAATGCTCAGTTCAGCACTTGCCGATTCGAATTCGCCACAAAAATTATTCTTTATCGACAGACCTGGCGGTACAGGCAAGACTTTTTTATACAAGTACCTATATCATCACCAAAAGCACTCGCATAAAAAATCGTTTCGGTAGCCTGGATGGGAATCGCCGCAATTCTTCTCCCCGGTGGAAAAACAGCTCATCGTGTCTTTAAATTGCCTCTTCATATGAGTGCAGACGGAAACATTGGTCCCATCCCCTTAACCAAGAAAGCGAATCAACTCTTAACAGAAGTCGATTTTGTTATTTGGGACGAAGCTTCCATTCTTCTGTCTGTAGCTTTACAAATGATCGACGTGACACTCTGAGACATTATGAGAAGTAACGAGACCATCGGAGGCAAATATCTACTGTTGGGCGGCGATTTCCATCAGATTTTACCAAATAGTGGAGGCAACGTTAAACAGTTCCCCTCTCTGGCCGTTATTTAAACACTTTACTCTGAGGCATAACATGCGAGCAGATGCCAAATCCTTCAGTCAGTGGCTGTTGGACATTGGCAACGGTAAAATAGATTGATTGATTGTTCCCCCAGAAATGCTGTGCTCAAACAATTTAGTCACTGCTGTCTACGGCCTTGCCGTTACTGAAGAGTTGTTGAGAACCAGCATACTTCTAACCCCGAAAAACAATGAAGTAAATTCATTGAACAGAAATGTTTTGCATAGATTACCAGGAGACACAATTATTTGTGAGGAATACAGTTGGGCAACAGCCGTAGACAGAGACGGCACAGACAATGATGAAATCATGTTACGTTACCAACCCAAATATCTGGCGTCTCTAACTCCTTCAGGTTTACCGCCTCAAAAGTTAAAGTTGAAAGAAGGTGCTATCGTGATGTTAATTCGAAACATTGGTATCAATGACGGCTTATGTAACGGCACTTGATTAATCATACAGAGAATTGATAGATCAATTCTTTACTGTTCAATATTGACAGGTGACAAACAAGGAAATATCGTTACAATACCCTGAATATCTTTAAATACTCGAGATAATTATGAGTTACCTTTTATTCTTAACAGAAAACAATCCCCCATATGGTTGCCTTTGCTATGACAATAAATCTCAAGGCCAAACGTTTAACCGAGTGGGCATTCACATCGACCAGAGTAAGCCAATATTTGGTCACGGTCAGCTATACATGGCCCTCTCTCAGTGTCGATCCATGGCCAGCCTCAAAGTCAAAATTACAGGAGCTAAAAACGACACGGTAACTCACACGATTCAAAATATTTTATACGATGAAGTATTAAGAAATCAATAGATAGTAGGGATGTACCGAATATTCGAAAACTATTTGGTATTTGGCCATTTTTCCACTATTCGGAATTCAGTAGTATTTGGAATTTGACAAAATGGATATTCGGTTTGGTATTCGAATTCGGTTAAAATTTACCAAATATCAAACCGAATAATGAGCAGTAAAAATTGAAAATGAAATTATAAAATTAGTAAAATTCTTTAAATATTCAACTTTAATTACGATACAGACTGAAAAACATAAAATATTAAAAATGAGATAGAATAAAAAAAATATACAACTGATTCTCGGAACTATTGGAAAGGGAGGTAAATTTTATAACGAGCCAAAGCTTGAAAGCAAAATAAAATTCCAAGAACCAACACTGAAATACGAATATTTATTACTGAAGTGAAATGTTTTCCATCACATGGTAACCACACATAGTAATGATCACACAAAAATTAAAATGAAATGCCCTCAAATATTTTTTCTATAATTAGGTCTCAATAAGGCGCAGTAAAGTTTCCAATTTCCAAACACAAAAGGTTCTTTGTGATATTGATTTAATAGGTATTTTAAAAACTTCCAATAATAATAATTTTACTGAAATCAATTTGACAAGTAGGTTTCTTTTATGTGGGTATTTGGTGGCTGAATATTTGGTATTCAGCAGTATCAGTATTCAGTTATTTATTCTGTATTTTTTATTCTGTATTTTTTATTCAGCTGTAACAGAATTCGGTTACATATTCGATATTCGTTATCTGGAAATTTTGATGTTCGGTGCATCCCTAATAGAGAGTTATATTTTCACCTCAGTGATGGAGGAGAATGGGCAGTGAGGTCCCGAGGGATTGGCCCATATTTACAAGCAGGATGAAAAACTGTAATAATTTTATAACTTAAATAATGGTGACTTTAGTATGTTGGCATAGATAAAATATTGGCAGAGTAATAGTAATATATTGTGCAATCCGCTCACAATGGATGAAGGGAGCGCACGAAGCATGTCGGGGGATCTTGGGGCAGAGCCCCTATCGGGTTTGGCGAGTGCAGCGAGCAAGGGCAGAGCCCCTAGTATGTGTGTGTGTGTATATATATACATACATATATATGTATGTATGTATGTACGTACGTACGTATGTATGTATGTATATGTAGCCACCCAGTCCTCACTTCCTCATCCAACCAGGTATCCTTTCTCCCACACCCCCAAGCCTCTCCTTCCTCAGATCTCCCAACCTAGCCAACATCTTGTGGAGAAAAGAACCCCCATCACCCACTCCTCTACATCCTGCAGGGTCCCACCTCTGCCACTGGACCCGATGCCTTACATGCCCTATAAACCCACCCTCCAACTCAATCTGAAACCCCACCACCATCATCACCTACCTCATAACTTCCCCTACCAACATCATCTACCTACTAACCTGCACCCAATGCCTCGCCTTTTACTTCGGCCTCACTAGCAATCCCCTCAACATTCGCATGAACGGCCATCGCAACAGTGTTAGCCTTAAACGACAGCTACCCATGGCCGTTCATGCGAATAATCTTAATTTTAATGTTTGTTTCACGGTGAGGACCATTCGCGCCCACCCGGGAAATATTAACGGATATTGAGGCCGGGAGGAGAGAAAGAGTTTAAGATTTGGATATGGACCAGTTCCCATTGATGGAGTTGGGTTCAACACCTAGTTGCCCTATATATACACACACACGCACACTAGTTAATATGTGCTTGCATTCTGCAAGCATTTTTAAATTTTACCATTTTTACAATTCATGCAAATAATCATAATCTTAATTTCAATGTTTGTTTCACGATGAGGGCCATTCGCGCCCACCCGGACGACGCTTCTGTCCTCCAACTCAGTCAATGGAAATGTGCCCACATCCAAATGTTAACTCTTTCTCTCCTCCCAGCCTCAATATCTGTTAATATCTGCTTCTTTCCGCCCTCTCTTTCCCTTTCCCCCCTCTGCATCCTTCAATTCCCGACCTTTCCACGCTCCC
Organism: Uropetala carovei; assembly: GCA_036926305.1. NCBI lineage: Eukaryota > Metazoa > Arthropoda > Insecta > Odonata > Petaluridae > Uropetala > Uropetala carovei. Next base: position 1,265,828 of record JAXCHB010000052.1, on the reverse strand, counting down.
TTCTATATGTATTAGATATAGACGCTTCTTACACATGATATTCCTATTTGAGGGGCTCAGTTGGCCACTTTTTGCCCCATTTTTGACCCATACGAAAACACGTAATTTGGTGTAGAGATTTTTATATTTGCATTTTAAATTATTTCCCATCAAGATTTGAACTCGAGACAAACTATCGGGTAGGGTATGAATTGTAGTTTCTTCTTTTTGAAGACAGAATTCCAATCCGAGTAGAATTAGCGTAAATTTGTAGGTTTTATCGGAAAAAGTGACAATTTCTCTGGGTCCAACAATTGACTGCCTAGACAACTAGCTTAATGCTTTCATATGAGTAAGCTTTTAATGAGAATCAGAGGCTTATATTTTAATGCCATTAATGTTAAACTGCGACTAATGAAGGAAATCTGATATTGTAGTAATCCCCATTTTTGGGGCAGTTTTGCTCTAGTATTTCTCCATACGAGAATAAAAAACATGAGGCAGGTCTATATAACCTAGAGTCTTAAAATTGCATGATTATAGAAATTTCATTGCAACCAAATATAAAATAAAATATTGCAAAAATTCTAATTTTTATGGGCGGTTTGCCCCATTTTTGCCACATACGAGTGTGAAAATTATAAGGCACTTCATAATGAGATACAAACTTGAAATTTGGCAGAATTATGAGTTTTTAGTTACAGCAGAAGGAAGAAATCTGATATTGTAAAAATTCGAAATATTAAGGGCTGTTTTGCCCCATTCTGCCTCATAGGAGGATTAAAATTATAAGTCACTTCTAAATGATCTATAGACTTGAAATTTGGCATGGTTATATGATTTTGGACAAATCCATTGAGAATAATTCAAAATTGTAAAATTGCTAAAATTAAAAAATACTTGCAGAATACAAGCACATATTTACTAGTATATATATATATATGTATGTATGAATGAATGAATGTAGGTATGTATGTATCATGCGTATGAAGTGTCTATATCTAATATATATATATATATCATCATCATCATCAGCCTTTTTCAGTCCACTGACGGATGAAGGCCTCCCCCAGACTCTTCCAGTTTTCCCTGTCAACTGCCTCCCTCCTCCAAGTTTGCCCCAAGAACTTAACAAGCTCTCTGTCCCACCTGTCTTTCGGTCTTCTTTTTGGTCTCTTGATGTCTCTTGGGATCCATTCAATGACACTGGATGTCCAACGCTGGTCATTTCTTCTAGCCCACTGCCATTTTAATACCTTCACTCTTCTAATCACGTCACAGACTCCCGTCTTCTTTCTTACCCAGTCGTTCCTCTTGCGGTCTCTTCGGGTGATCCCTAACATGCATCTCTCCATGCCCCTCTGTGTTGTTTGCAGGCGCTGTATCATTCTGGCATTCATGGTCCATGTTTCACAACCATATGTCAGAACAGGCAGAACACATTGGTCATACAGTCTCCTTTTTAGGAAGACTGGAATATTTGATTTAAAGATGTTCGCATTCTTGCCAAAAGCACTCCATGCCATCTTCACTCTCCGGTTGATTTCTCCAAGAAGCGAACCATCAGTAGTGATGAGTTGACCTAAGTAAACATAGCTGGTTACTTCTCCAAGTTCTGCTCCATTGATATGTATCTTCTCAGAATTTGTGAAGGAGTTGTACATAACCTTTGTTTTTAGTAAGATTCCTCTTAAGTCCAGCTTCTCGGCTTGCTTGCTCAAGCTCTTCAGTTCTTCTAAGGAGCTCTTCTGGGCTTCCTGCGAACAGTATGATATCATCTGCAAAGCGCAGGTGACTCAGATATTCTCCATTTACCTTTATGCCTTTTTCCTCCCAGTCTAGCCTTTTGAATACTTCCTCTAGAGCTGCTGTAAATAACTTAGTGGACATAGTATCTCCTTGTCTCACTCCCTTTTCGGCCTTAAAGGCACTCGTCTCTTCATGCAGCTGGACAGATGTTGTCGCATTTTCGTAGATATTCTTGATGAAGGTTATGTACGTTTCTTCTACTCCTTGTTTCTTTAGTGCACGTAACACCAACGAAGTTCGGACAGAGTCGAATGCTTTCTTGTAGTCGATAAAGCACATACATAGAGGTAATTCATACTCGTTAGTCCGACTGATTACCTCTCTCACAACTTGGATGTGGTCCATCGTGCTATACCCACTGCGAAATCCAGCTTGCTCTCTGGGTTGGGCAGCATCAAGATGGTTTTGAAGGCGCATAGTGAGTATTTTGGTGAATATTTTGTAGACTGTTGGGAGTAGGTTGATCGGTCTGTAGTTATTCAAGTCTTTTTTGGAACCTTTCTTGTGCAGAAGGATAATACATGCGTGGTTCCATGTTTCTGTTATCTTTTTCTTCCTCAGACAGGAATTAAAAATCTTAGCGAGAATTGTTTCCATATGATTACCCATTGCTTTGAATACTTCCGCTGTGATACTATCCATTCCAGATGCCTTTCCATTCTTCATACTTCTGATTGCGTGTCCCACCTCTTCCGGAAGGATACCTGGGACCTCTTCGGTGGGCATGTTTGCATCATCATTTACTTCATCATTTCCTAGAGGATCCTCATACAGCTTGGTGTAAAATTCTTGTACTCGTTTCAGGATCAGTTTCCTACTATGGGTTATGGAGCCGTCTTCTAGCATCAAGGCCATCAGCTGTCTCTTTCCGATCGAGAGATAATAACTTCTATTATTTTCTATGGCTTTCTCGATTAGCTCATAATTATATTCTTTCACATCTTCCTTGATGCACTTCCTTATAGTTTTGTTTAGTTCTGCAAAATGGATCATGTCTCTAGGATCATTAGTAATTAACATTTTCCTTCGTTTTTCCATCAGCAGTCTTGTTTTTTCGGTCAACTTTTTCTCTGGCTTTGTTTTAACTGTTCCTCCTATTTCTTCAGCAGTTTCCTTGAGTATCTCTATAAATTGGGATTCAACTTCTTGGTCTTCCAGTGCACTGAATCCATTTTTCAGTTGGAGCTGAAATTCTTCTTTTCGTTCTTTTAGCACCTGCGTGTTGATAATAGACTCAGGCTTCTTTATAAGCTTCTGTCTTTCTAACTTTGAGTTGAATTTTATTCTGCATCTTACCAAGCGATGGTCGCTTCCAGTTTTAAACTGGTTGAGGACAGAACAGTCTTCAGCCAATTTCTTCTTATTGACTAGTATGTAGTCAATTTCGTTTTTGGTACCATTGGGTCCTTTCCAGGTCCATTTTCTATTGGGACTTTTTTTGAAGAAAGTGTTCATTATATATAGACTAGTACATTCAGCAAAGTCTAAAAGTCGGTCCCCTCGTTCATTTCTGTCTCCATAGCCCCATTTTCCAACTGCGCTGTCGTCTTCCTTTTGTTCTCCTACCTTGGCATTGAAATCACCCATGACCACTTTTAGATGGCAGCTTCCTTTGTCGTGCAGTTCGTATATATATATATATATATGTGTATGTATGTATGTATGTATGTATATATATATATGTGTGTGTGTGTGTATATATATATATATACAGGGTGTATTTAAATTCAACCGACAAACTTCTACGGCCATTAGGTGGGTTAGAGGTATGATCCGAAAAATTAATCCGAGATGTCTGCATTGCCTCATTACTGAGATACAGGCCGATAAATGTACCGTTGCCCCTGTAGGGGTTGTAAAAATCCCCGCTGCTTGTAGTTACGTAGTTGGGACTGCTATGGGCAGTTCGACGTGACTGATCTGGCCGCAGTGAACTGCACTCCTTGATACCTCGAACAGTAGCTTGTTAGTCTGGCACGTGCCACCATGTCTCCCTTGTGAGTTTGTTTGCATTAGTGCATGAGTGACTTCAGCAGTGGATGCGTATACGTGGGAAGAAATGACAGATATGCTCCTTGCGTACGGTGCAGCAGACGGAAATGGCACGAAGGCTCAGCGGCCGTATCAGGGACGCTCCACGCTTGACAGGACCAGGCTACAAGGATGTTTTGGAGCAGCCACTGCCTGAACTGCTGGAGGATATGGCCTTAGACGTTCACCGAAGTATGTGGTTCATGCACGACGGGGCCCCAGCAAATTTCAGCATGGATGCATGAGAATACCTGAACGCTATTTTTCCTACGTGGTGGATTGGGCGTGGTGGTCCTGTTTCCTGGCCTGCTCACTCACCAGATCTAAATCCGCTTGACTTTTTCATCTGGAGACATTTCATATGTCTTCTCTTCTACGAGACTCCAGTAGAGCGAGAAGATGATCTCCTGTCCAGGATCCAGGAAGCATGCGACAACATACAACAGACCCCTGGTATTTTTGAGCGAGTGTGACAGTCAATGGTGCGTCGCTGTGGGCTGTGCAATGAAGTCGGTGGTCGACACTTTGAACAGCTGCTGTAGTTTCCATGTTAATGCTGAAAAGCCTGATCATCATCATATCATATTACCTTTGCAAGATTAAATTTCCCACCCTTGTCCGTTTTCACCATCTAAGTACACTAAGGGACTTCCATTAATTACGTAAGGGATCTTAAGCCATGTTTAGAAACTTCAGTCCTACCACTGAAGAAAATGATATTTACCATCCCATGTTATTCGTACATTAGAACGTAACGATTGTGCATATCCTGCCCTCTAAGAGTCTTATTTAATTAAATGAACCTAATACCTTCCGGCTACTGATAGAGAAATCAAGAAGTGCAGTTCACTGCGGCCAGATCAATGACGTCGAACCGCGCATAGCAATCCCAACTATGTAACTACAAATAGCGATAGAGGCGCGGGGATGGTTGCAAACCCTACAGGGGTAATGGTACACTCATCAGCCTGTATCTCGGTAATGAAGCGATGCAGACATCTCGGATTAATTTTTCGGATATATATATATATATATAAATAAGCAAATTTGGCAAGTGAGAGATGTGAATTTTTGTAAGTGGTGGCATAAGAGGAGTAAGTCTTGCATTGTGAGATGATGTAAGGGGTTGAGAGATTGGAAAGAGAATAGAACAAAATTGTCGAGTGTGGATAGATCGAAGAGAATAGTGGTAAGGAGTAATGTGGTAAAACGATAAGGAAATAAGAGGAGATATATAGGATTGCAACTAGTGGTTGAGAGGGATAGGAGGGAGTCAGTAGACACTTACTTGCTGTTGTGGACGTCCATGGCAATAGAGGAAGGCTTTTTCTTGGAGCTTTCGGGCATCTGCCCATCTTCGACACAAGAATATTACTAAAACTAAACCTAAGTGTCTCACTGGGGTTAGAGGGGATGGGAAGAGGATGGGGTTAGTGGGAAGGAGGCTAGGGTATTTGAGGTGGGGGTGTCAACGAAGGTTTAGACCAGGAAAGGAAAGAGAGCAGAGGATTTCAATGTGAGTGAGTTCCCATTGGCGGAGTTGTGCGGCGGGAGAGTCTTTTGGGAGAGCCCGGATTGTTTTGACTGTAAAACATCTATTGAAGGGTAGGGAGTGGCTTACCGCATGATCGGCCACTGGAAGGGGGCACTTATGAGCGACACTATCCTGATGACCATTCATGCGGATGTTGAGGGGTATGGTGGTAAGGCCCATTTAAAACGCCGGGCATTGTGTGCAGTTTAATAAATATATTATATTTCTGGAGGTACAGGTTCCGTGGGATGTAATCGGGTAGGTGATATCTGTTATCGGGCTGGTGAACGTGGAGGAAGTCTCTATGATGGGGCAAGTGAGGCACCGTGGTCTTTCGCATGGGAAAGACCTTGCGGGGGGTGGTGTTGGACCTGTAGGGAGTTCTTTGCGCCACAACAAGTCGCTTAGATTCCTGGGTCGATGGAATGATATGATGGGTGGCCTGGGGAAGTTAAGGGTGATGGGTGAGGATGTGAGAATGGGGTGGGCGGCAGCAAGGATGTTTTTCAGGGCTTCGTGTAGCCCTGGGTGGAAGGTTGTTGTGAGAGTCAGGGGGGTGTCGCTTACAGTATGTGAGTTTGGGTTCGGTGTTTTTCCGGAGGCGGGGGAAGGAGAAATGGCACGGTGCATTTAGTGGCAGGTTAATTCTGGAGGATAGCCTCGGTTGAGGGTTGCCTCATGAATTTTTGTTCAATATTCATATAGCGAAGTGCTATCCAAACATATCCTATATCCTCGGTGGGCGAGGGGATAAGGAGGGATTTTTTGGTGTGGTGTGGGTGGCAGCTGGTGTAATGGAGGTATTTTTGATGGTTTGTCTTTTTGATATGCACCGAGGTGCTGATGCGTCCATTTGTAAAACATAGATTTACGTCGAGGAACGTAGATTCTGTCGTGGAGTGGTGGGTGAAAGAGAGTGTGTGGTGGGGACTCTCATTCTCCCAAGTAGCAGTTAGAGTAAGAAGGTGCCATCCGTGTGCCCATTGCCGTTCCTTTGGTTTGTAGGTAATGGCGCCCTCCAAATGCGAAATTATTTTTGGTGAGAACCAGAGCTGCAAACCACTTCAAAATTTGGAGTGGTTTGGTTTGTGGTTCGGTTCTAAATTTTTGGAAGTGGTTCAGTTCATGGTTCGGTTCAGACAAGAATTTTGACAAGTGGTTCGGTTCGGTTTGCAGTTCGGTTTGGTTATTTCCGTAAAATTTGGCACTATACTCGCAGTTACTTTTTAAACCTACATTGGCCATACAGGAGAGGCTTCATTAAATGTGCTCAGTGATTTTATGACGATGAGTGAGGAAGGGGGGCTGCTCCAGAGAAGCATATTTGAACTGCAGGGCGGTTGGGGTGGAGGAAGGAGGTCATATCAGGGTAAAACTTGGAGATCTTCGGGTTGCTTCTGAGGAAAAGGTGGTAGCCCTAACATTAAATAACTTATGAATTTGGTCTCTCGGAGAAAGTTAATTCGCAGTTCTATAGATGGGTGATAATCTTTTGGTGTGCATTTGAACATCTTTTCTTCCAAAATCAACATGAAAGAGTAACTTGAAATGTACTGGGAAATTTGGGATATTCACTGGGGCTTATTTTTCTCATGCGGTGGTGTTTGTGAATCACAAACTAAGTGGTCACTTCATCTCTGTTCGAATTTGCCGTGTATAATAACTTGTAAGGCCAATTCATTTGTAGAACGGATAGATAAGATTCTGTATTGCAGTTTTGCTGCCCATGTAGCAGGTCATAAGAAAGTTCGATTTTCATGAAAGTTCGTATATTTCAAACCCGGATACTTTGAAGTCATAATTTTTTGGTCCCTTGAACTTCGAAATAATGAGGTTTTACTGTACTTCATCGCGCAGCTCAAAAATTCTTGTCAGCATATTTCCCTAGGATAGCCACCAGACTTCAGTATGAAGTAAAAGCATTTCATGTTTTGAAACAAATTTTTGTAGAACCATCCATTTCGGAGATATTTAACTTATTCATAATTTCCAGTATACAGCGCCACCACCATGTAGCGGTGAATTCTGTAAACATATTCAAAATATAATTTACAGCAATAAGGACGACTGTATTCTTTTACGATACCAAATAATAATTTTGCCTTATAATGCTATTCATAATAATTTAAATATCTATACCCCAAATATGGAGTAAGTCATGTGTTGGCCACATCAGATTTTTTTGAGCTAAAAGTTCTCGCTTGGATTGTATAGGTTAAGGTGAGTAAAAATAAACACCATCATCCTTTTAACTAGTTTTGATAGTGAAATTTTGGTACTTACATATTAACGGAGAGCCCAACTTGATACGTAAGTACCGATTGGTGTCTACCAAGATACCTGTAGTCTACACAGGAATTATATCTCGCTTGACTGTTGCACCACAAATGGAGAGGATATGGCGAGCCTTCAGCTTGCTTTGTTTTTATTTTAGCTTTCGTCTCCGAGCACTACCGTGCCCTTCGCCTAATTGGAACCAAACTATTCCTTCCCGTTGTCCGGTGATCGGGTTTGTAAATGTTTCGACAGGCTGATCAATCAAGATGCTTTTGATACAATTTTAGAAGAAATTGTTAAATATTGGCCACAAGAAATTAAAATATGATTGTTTTTCAATTGTTATCCATAACAAGTCATTTAAATGTTAATTGGTTTCTTTTAATGTTGTTCTTAATAATTAAAACAATTTAAATGGTATTTGTTCCATATTTATATTTTTAAGTTGGGTTCCACGTTAATACCTAAGTACCGAAATTTCCTGCTTTTCCATCTAAGCTTACCTCCTTGTGACTCCATTTCCAACGTCCCAAGACAGTAGGAATTTTGCTCTCCTAGTTGCCTCATCAGATCCATCAAGTACAAGGCCAAAACCACCATTAATTACCTCTCCCCTGAAATTATCCATAAAAATGTTTATACTGTTAACTTTATGAGAGGAAAAAGAAATTTAAGGAACAATTTCTGTCATTAAAATTTTATGAATCATTAATTGCCTCATAAAGCCATTTATAAGTAAATTACCATCCAACTCCTCCTCCATTGTGCAGTGCCACCCATGTTGCACCACGAAAAGAATCTCCAACGCAGTTTTGCACTGCCATGTCTGAAAGGGTAGTGTTAAAAGTATTAGCACCATAAAACCATTCATTGGTAAAGTAACATACGTCTCTGTTGATTCATCAAAATGCGTTAAACAAAAATAAATTATTCCGAAAAGCTTATGGGTAATGTTAGTAGAGAGCAATGTTCATGGAAAACAAAGTAATTCATAAGAAGTAATTCTTTTGAATCAAAATTTCCCATTCTTCCAAAGCTTCCAGCACATAAATATCTTTTTAAATTTCTGGAAATGGAAATGTTTCCATTCAGTATTAGCAATTTAAGGAATAAAAATATAATAATTAGAAGTACTTATATTGCCAGCCTTGACAGAGGGATGCCCCATAGCTAGGTGCACCACAGGCATAAATGCTGCCCAGGGCATGATTGTATGGGTTTATATTTGTTAATATTACAGTATTATGCTCATTTTATTAGTTCATTAACCCTTAACGAGGTTGTGCGGACGTTTGTGACATATCAGGTCACACACGGTCTATTTGACCGTGTTGGATAAACAAGCTAAAATACACTAAAATTAATATTGTTATGCAACTTTTCTTTATTTTTAAATCTATTATTGTTTATACAGTGATTTTACATTGATAACGAAGTATTATATTAGTAAACTGAAAAATATTTTTAGAAAAATTTATACGAGGCAGAGTACATACAGCATTTTAATTCAAACACAAATAACTTTTACGTAAAAATAAAACATGGACTCTAAAAATTGTGGATCAAAATTATTGTTATGTTTTACAGTCATTAATCTTCTTCATCTTCCTAATTCTCATCTTGAAATTTGGAACAACCGACACGTAGTAATGGAATGCTCTCTGCATATATATCTTGAGCATATTACACAGTACGTTGGGTCTTCCTGTTTTGTTTCCTAGAGCAAAAAGCGCATTTTCCTGGTCAATTGCTCCTCTGTTCTTGTCTTTCTTCTTTGGAAATTTCTACGAATTGCCTAATATTTACTTTTATGCTTCTGGGCACGAATTTTCAAGTAGTCTGTGCAGAGTTCTTTTGAAAGTGTTATCAAAATCTCCCTGCGGTGGATTTTACTTTGTGTGCTGCTCTCTAGTATAATGAAGCCATTGATTCCGGTTATATTCATTAGTGCAAAAAATACAGTAAGGGACCAATGATTGCTAATATAAATTTGTAAAAAAACGTCTTTGCAAATAACTATTAGTGCAAATAAATAGTATGAATAAATACGATAATCAGCGGTCTCAAACAATCAAGTGTCGATGAACTATTCGAAAAAAATTACGTATTGTTACCTCACAGAAATATAGAAGGTTGTGATAAAAGATCAAACATATTCACTTGAAAAAAACTGTGTAGTCGCCAAGGGTCCTTCTCAACCAGACATAAAGGCCAACTGACTCCTAGGCAAGCACAATCAATACATGCTATTGGAAGACAGCGCCTACCCTCCCTGTTGCTGCATGCTTGCAGAAATAAATTCTCACAAAGACCACATACATAAATTATGCTTACATGCCTGGTTGTTTCTAGTTCCCTTGCATCTAATGAACTTATGGTGATGGGTTATTACTACAATAATTTTTAAAAAACGCTTGAAAATAATTATTGGCACACACAATTTATATGGAAAATACTATAATTATCGATCTCAAACACTCAACACCTAGCACGCAGGGCACTTTTTCCCAGGCAGAAGATTCGATGATTTCTTCAAAGAATATGACATTTTTATTATTACTGCACAGAAATAAGGAGGCCAAGCATTAGATATTACTGAAAGAGATCCCGATCCTTTAGACCATGCACACCCTCTTCAGTGACCGACTAGCAAAAACAGAGATGCGTAGTAGAGAAAAACACAATGTAAACAAATAACGCTAACTCCAAGAGCCCAAAAAATCCGTTATATTGTACATAATGAACTCGAGATAAGGTACTGAGAAGTCCAAGGATGAAATGTTACTGAGAGGGTTTTAATTTAAAACTAGCTTAATACCCGTCAATGATATTGACGATGAAAATTTCAACAAAAAAATTGTTTCTAGCATCTAGCATTTTAAAAAAATTTTATCACCCAAAAATAATATCACAAAAATGGCTTTATCCCTGTAATAATTCTCTCAGTACGACATTTCTGGTAAAGGTTCTCTCATCATTGAATAATACCAAATTTGAGCTTGATCCATTCACTTTTCGTCGAGTTATTTCAAAAATCACTGTTCAGAATGAACTCCTTGTATGGCAGCTACCTGATCCTCTTCACCGATCAAGCGCATATTTGCAGGTACAGCTATATTTGTGAGAAAAGCTTATCCTGAAAATTTCAGCTCATTCGGTACAAACCTCTGCCCAGGAGACATAAATTTCCGTACAAAACATGTCCCCCCTTCAGCTCTTGTAGCAGCTCGAGATGCACTTATTGACCAAAATTTTTTTGCAGATCTAAATTTTGAAAGTTTGACAAATCCAAAATGGTATAGAACTTGAAAATCCATCAAGTAGTTCCAGAAGTATAAGCATGTCAAAAGCATCACGTACAGAGACACAGAGTGACAAACCTAGTTTTTTATTTTCTCCATACATAGTAATGGGAAAGTTTTGTATTCACGAAAAAAATCGACTTCGAGATTTCAATGGAAATACACGTTTTGAGGTTCCTAGAACACGTTTAGACTATTTTCAGAATGATGTCTGTGCGCGCACGTGCGTGCGCGTGTGTGTGCGTGTGTTTGTTATTGTGGGCGCTCTAACTCAAAAAGTACATTCCATATCGTTACAAAACTTCATATATAACACTTTAACATTAGCATAAAGATGTGATTAGTTTTTTGACAATAATGGGTAACCGGAAGTCGAGGTTTATTCGAAACCCGATTTGCTTTTTGCGATATTTCTCCGTTAAAACATCACTATTGTATATACAATTCTATACAAATGTTATAGAGAATATAATTTCCTACAACTTTCATTTGAGTCAATTTTCCATAGCATTTATTGTTTAGGAATTATTTATAAATAATTGGTTTTTTCGGTTTCTGTCAAATATCTCCTTGAAAACGTCCTTATTGGTAATCTTCTTTAGGGCCAAAGTTTTAGAGAATAATATTTCTTCCAGGTTTTGTTTGAAACAAATTTTCATAGAACCATCCATTTCGGAGATATTCAACGTTTTTCGTAATTTTTAGTATACAGCGCCAATACAATGTCACAGTGAATTCCGTCAACACGTTCAAAATATACGTAACTAGCTTAAACGCCTGGCTTCGCTTGGAAAAGAGTGGCAAAAGATTTTTATAGTTCGGGGCTAATGTTCCCCATTCCTTAGTTACGCAAGCGATGCTTGCATTAACATTTACTATTTTATGTATTGTATTGTACGCATTAACGTCTTACTTAATATTCACATGGATATATGCACCGAATCCTTTAAAGCGGCAATAAAATTATGTGGATTATGTCAATACTATTAGCCAAAACTTAAACAATAAACAACATCTTGGTTAACGAACAAATGTAAGTAGGTGTATCGATTTATGTTGCGATAAATCTTTCAATGTTAACGGTAAAAGATAACAATGTTCTAATATTCCTTAAAAATCATTTGACTTTAAAAGTATTCATAGACTATATTTAGGCATATCTTGGTGTTAGCTATTCTTCCTCTATGGCGCGCCATGGCGTGGATTTTCCTTTCATTAATCTTTACGTGTATATCTCTCCCTTTGAAGAGGACAACAATTAAGAAATTTAGCTTGTTGCCGCCTGGAAAATGGACATCTAAACCGATAAATTTTGCGCTTAAATGGAAATTTCGAGCGATATAGCATGTAATACGACAAAACATGAACTGAATTAAAATATTCAGTCTTTCGTGCGTAAAATAATCCATTTCCCGTGATCATAAGTTAATATTTAGGTAATATATTTATATCCACATCAGTGAAGGGCTGCATGGCATTTTGGGTTTCTCCACACCATTTCCCATGCATTCTTATGGAAACAGTATTTTGTTGACCCCATGAGGTACAAGAGACCCCACAGTCTGCAAACCTATACCAAGTTCTTCCTTTGGTCCATAAGGTGACCCTTGAAACTTTTGAATTTGATAGCTTCAACGGTGTAAAAACGTATAGAGAACATACATACATTCACACACACATACACACTAAAATATGTATAAGATTTACGACAATAAGGACGAATGTATACTTTTACGATATGAAATGATAATTTAGCCTCATAATGCTGTTCATAATAATTTAAATATCTATACCCCAAATATGGAGAAAGTCATGTTTTGGCCACATCAGATTTTTATATTACAGGATAGTGTAAGCCACCCGGTCTTTTAGACCGTGCGCGACCTCTTAAGGGTTAATGGTTATTTATGAGCTAGATATTACAATAGATAAAAATAAACAAGTTAGGAAAGTGTACAGCGGATCACAAATGGGCACGTTTCGTGGAATGGAGTATTAGAAAGAAATTATATACCTGTACGTAAGGGAAATAGCATTTAAAAGTTCGGCTAGACTTTACTTTATGTTCCCCATTGTTACAAGCAACGTCTCCAGCAACCATTGTTTATTATTTCTTTTATTGTTGAATTACAGCGATCTTTGTTTCGTGCGAGATATTTTTAGTATAATTTTAGGAATAAATTATACCCAGGTAAAAATGGACGAAAATATAAATTTAAAATACATGATGAAACTGGAGAATGAGGGTGATGAGCGAGTGATTGAATGGTGTGTGAATGTTGGATTGATAGGGAATTCGTATAAATGTGAAAGTTTGATGAGATTAGTGAAGAGGAAGGATGTTTCTGACGGGCTATGTGTGGCGGTATAAAGTATTTGGACTGATGAAATTTAACACTGAGGTTATTAGTTTTTTGACATATTATTTACATTGGTTGTGTTACTTTTTATGGTACAAAAAAAGGCCAAACTTTACGTTACGTCAAACATGACTGATTGGCCTGTCTTGACATTTACAAACCCAATCACTGGACAACGGGGAGGGATAGTTTGGTTCTGGGAGAGGCGAAGGGTGTGATAGCACCCAGAGACGACAACTGATATAAAAACAAAGTGAGTCGAAGGCTCGCCAATATCCTAGAAGACAGATTTGTCATTTCACGTCAGGTTGGTACACCTTTTCACCGTAATTCAATATGGCGCCACTGTCGCTTCTAACAACGGGGAACATAAAGTCTTACCAAAAGTTCTTTTCTTCATCATAAATAATCCATTTTCTTCCTATTTAATAATATGGCATGCACACATAAGGAAATTAAACATTTGTTTGTGAGATTGTTTATGTTAGCAACAATGAAGAAGTAACCATGCAACAAAATTTCCAAGTTCAACTCGAATTAAGGCAATCTTGTTTGATTTTCTCGATAACGGCTACTCCTACGATAAAAATGTATAGGAAAGGAAATACTCTTCTTTACTAGTTCTACAACTTTTATTTGAAAGATATTTTGATATGACTAATACTTTACGAGATATGATGAAAAGTTCATTTTTTGTCACGAGTCAAGTGGTGCCCCTGATTGGCGTGATTCATTTTTGCGTTTGTAAGTCCTTAATATCAAATTTTATGAAAATCTGTTTGGTAGAAGCCAAGGACAAACATGCAGATGGATGGACTGACAGACAGACCAACGATTATAGGTGCTCACGCTGGAAGTGAAATGCCCCTAAAAAAACACTGCATTAAATTAGCTAAAACTGTTCTATGTACATGACATGAATATTTTTTATTTTCTAACTAATTTATGGATGCAGTTATAATTTCTTACTTTGTATTATAGCAGCTGATTTACAGTTCTGCTTTTTGGTATTTTAGATAAATTACTCAAATTGCAGTGGTTAGATATTGAGAAGTGTGTACTCACCAGCTGTGAATGCTGATCCATCTTTTATATCTGATGTCTCTCTGAATGGACTATCAGTCCCACTAACATCATGGTGGTCTCTGCTTATTACCACAGGACCCTTTTAATAAAAAATTGATATTGTTACATATTTATAGTTTGTTAACTTCAAAACACATACATGTGCATGACCACACACAAACACACCTATACACATATTTCTGTATTGCTGAAAAAACTTTGCCTGAAAAACTTTCCCTTTATCTATAAACATGGGTTCCACACTAAATGTGCATCCTTCTTGCTATCCAAATCCAATAGTTTTTTACCATTTTGTGTCTTTTTACTAACATCTCCAGGTACTTATGTATTAACGGGGAGCCCAACTTAAAAATATAATTACGGAACAAATACCATTTAAATTGCTTTAATTTTTAAGAACAACATTAAAAGAAACCAATTAACATTTAAATGACTTGTTATAGACAACAATTGAAAAAACAATCATATTTTAATTTCTTGTGGCCAATACAGGTGACCCCCGAGTCTCGTTGGGGATGCGTTCCTGAAAACGTGTTCGAATCTCGAATATTCGAGTGTCGAACGCGGTTTTTCCATATACTTGCATGTTATAATCGGGGGATACGTTCCCGCATCTTGGAAAAAAGTCTCCCCTCACGTCCTATAAAATAACATTACTAATATGTTAATACAACAATATTAAATTATGAATAAATTAAATAAATATTTCAAATGTATAAATTATTTTTTGAACTAAAACGGAAAAAATAAATTTTTGATTCGAACTTCAAAGATAGATGTATCCAATATGTTCTGCAGACGGCCCGGTCCAGCTCGCGTGAGTCGTTTGTTACAAATGACTCGCGCGAGCTGGATAACACACCTGCATACAACTATCTATACATACAACTATTTATCGCAGCAAAATTAATCATCATCATCATAGGTAGTCTGTCCGTTGACAGGTCCGTGATTATTCTAGGTTAAACTTGGTTCTCCATATACTCCTATTTTCCGCAGTTTTCTTCATGTCTTGATAGCTCTCTTTCCCTTTCAAGTCGTCTACTAGCTGAAACCTTTTCCTACCTCTTTCTCTTTTTCCATCCACTTTTCCTTCTAGCACTTCTTTAATCATGCACTCTCTCCTCAGGTAATGCCCAATCCAGTTCGCCTTCCTCTTTCTGATAGTCTGTATAATCGTTCGCTTCTCTCCTATTCTTCGTGGTAGTTCCTCATTTTTCACCCTATCTGTCCATTTTATCTTCAGCATTCTTCTCCATGTACACATGTCGAAGCTTTCCAAGTATTTAATATCGTTTTTCCCTAACGTCCATGTTTCTGCTCCGTACAAAGCTATACTCCATACATGGCATTTTATCAACCTCTTGCGGATTTCCTGCTTTATATTTATAATCTGAAACTTGTTCTAATGGCTTTCCTCCAATACTTATGTTCAAATTTTCCTCTTCTTTACTTGATATTCGCATAACCTTGGATTTTTCTGTATTAATTTCCATACCATATTTTCTAACTGTTATCAGTAGTCTATTTATCATTTTCTGGAGTTCCTTTTCCTTTCCTGCTAGAAGTACTTGATCATCCGCGTATTTCACTGTTCTTATAATCCTTCCTCCGATTTTGAAATCTCCCGTGCCTTCTAACGCTTCCTGCATTAGCCTCTCTCCATATATATTAAATAGAATCGGCAATAGACAACAGCCCTGTCTTATTCCTCTACCGATATGTACTCCGCTGATGCCCGCATTCTTCAACCTGACCTTTACAACTTGATTCACATATAGATTCCTGATCAGTCTCCTGTCTTTCCAGTCTACACCTATATGCTTTAATATCCTCATCAGCAGTACCCAATTTACTCTATCAAAGGCCTTCTGCCAGTCGACGAAACATACGCAGCAATCTTGACTGTACTCTATTGCCCTTTATGATATGATTCTCACTACACCGATAGCATCTCTGGTTCCACGTCCTTTTCTGAAGCCGAACTGATCTTCCCCTAGCGTTTCTTCGGCCTTTTTCTCTAGTCTTTTATTAAGAATCCTCGTGATGATCTTGGAAGTGTGTGACAGTAGGGATATCGTTCTGTAGTCCTTACGCTGCATTGCCTTTGGCTTCTTCTTTAGAGGGATCATTGTTACATCTAAGAAATCCTGAGGCCACTCTCCTGAGTCGTAAATCTTGTTAATTAGTTTTGTAATCACTTTTAGTCCTTCCGATCCCATGACTTTAAGTACCTCTACCGGTATTCCATCGCTGCCTGTAGCTTTTCCTTTCTTTAGTTCCTGTATCACCTTTTCTACTTTGCTTTTCATAATACTTGGTCCCAAGTTGTCTTTTTCAATGCAATTCTCTTCTTCCAGTTCCATTTGTACCGATCCTGCCTGCTTTTTGTATAGTTCCTTAATGTATTCTTCCCATACCTGTGCTACATCCTTTGGTTCTGCGACTATTTTCCCATCTGTATTAATAATTTCTTTAACACGAATCCCATTAGACTTCCTATCTTATAACTCCAGTGCCCTAGCGTACATCATATCGTACCGTCCTAACATCTCCATCTGTTGTATTTCCTCACATTTTTCTTTTATCCAATTTTCCCTAGCTTTATATGTTACCTTTCTCATCTCATTGTTTATGCATCTATAGTTGGCTCTACCTTCTTCATTGTTAACGTTTTTCCATTTTCTTCTCTCATCCATTTTCTCTAGCATTTCCTTAGTGATCCATGGTTTTCTGATTTTCTTCTCTTGTTTCCCAATCTCTTTATTCAAGGTATCTTTGATGCTGGCTTTCACTTCCTCCCATTCTGTATCCACGGTCGTCGGTTTGTTTTCCAAATTTCTAAGGCGATCTTCCAACTTCGTGCTGAAGGCATCTTTCCTTTCTTTCAGTTTTTCTAGGTCCCAAGTCTGTCTATCTCTTCTCGTTTTCCTTATTTGTTTCAGCTTTGTAGTTACATCGACTATTAGAAGGATGTGATCTGAATCAATGTCTGCTCCTGGTAATGTCTTAGCATTTTTTATGCTGTTCCTGAATCTTTGTTTTACTAGGATGTAATCTATTTGGCATCTCATTCTATCTCCTGGGCTTTTCCATGTGTACAGCCTTCGTTTATGGTTTCTGAACCATGTATTAGTCACTACTAAGTCATTATTAACACAGAATTCTACCAGTTTTTCTCCTCCTCGGTTTCTTTTCCCAAGTCCGTATTGACCGACAACATTTTCTTCTTGTCCTTCACCAACTGTGCTGTTCCAATCTCCCATTATTATGCAGTTTACCTTTCCTCTTCCATCTTCTTCGTAAATCTCGTTAATTTGTTCATACATCTCCTCAATTTCTTCTTCTTCATGAGTGGACGTTGGCATATATACCTGGATTATCAACATGTCCACTGGGACTGCTTTTAGCTTTATTGCCATTAACCTATCGTTCGTTGCTGTTATTTTTGTCACGCTCTTCATCATATCTTTCCTAAGTACCAGAGCTACTCCCCTTGCCCCTCTATTTCCTCCTGAGTAAACTACTGTGAATTCATCCGAGTCGAACTGTCCTTCTCCTTCCCATCTAGCTTCGCTATGATATCAATCCTATTTCTTCTCATTTCTTCTTTCACGTTCTCTAGCTTTCCTGCCTTCCTCATGGTTTTTACATTCCAAGTACCTAAGCGTAAGTTAACTTCGACAAATGCTTTCCTCAAGGCAGTCCCCGCCCGGAGATCCGATTGGGGGACTATTTTACCTCCGGAATATTTTACCCCGAGAGAACTCTTATTGTCCAACCATATAATCATTACTAGGGAATTTTAATGTGGTAGTTTCCCTCTTGCTTTCCACATCGCAGTACTGTAGCCGTTCAAATCGTCCCGATCACGCCTACAGCTTTATTGGATATAGACCCAGCCAACATAATTTGTTTTCGGCTCTATACCATACTGACAGTACTGCTGCCTACTGTCAGGCACCGATGATAGTTTTTTTTTTGAAAAACCTCCATTCGCGGGGTTTGAACCCCGGAACTTTGTAACGGAAAGCCGACACGCTAACCACTACACCACCAGTGAAATTAATATAAAAGTTATTAAAAATGCACAAAATAACTTAAGAATAAAGAAACTATAAAATTAAAAATATTTTCATACCTTAAATCTTTTTCAACTGTGCTTACTGGACTTGGTTTATTAATTGATAAGTTGGAAGATTTTAGTTGGAAGAAGAGGAGCTATTGGGTGGGGAGCTGTTTATTGTTGTTATCAAATTACCTGAATTTATCACGTTCTAGAATTTTCTCCTGTTTCACGTAATTGCTGATAGTTGAAGGGCACATTCCCAACGATCGTGCAATTTCAGCTTGGCTTTCACCTTTCTCAACACACTTTAAAATTTCTAATTTCAATTCATAACTATGAAGCTTATGCCCTCTTTTATTTGATTCCCTTACATTATCACTATTACATTTCATTTTAGATGCCATGTCAAGTGATAAATTTATAAATAAATCAATAAAATAAATAAATTTAAATAAAAGATTAACAGAAAAAAGAGTGAAATCAGCACAAATTCAAACAATTAGAGCAGATATAACTACGTCTACACCAAAATTAAACCTCGCGGTTGGTCGGAACCAATTTCTACGCGAAGTTTATTCCGCGTATATTATCGATCGGCAGGATCGAAATCTTGAATTAATCGAGACTCGAACAATCGAGACTCGGGAGTCACCTGTATTTAGCAATTTATTCTAAAATTGTATCAAAAGCGTCTCGATTGATCGGCCTGTCGCAACATTTACAAACGCGATCACCGGACAATGGGAAGGGATAGTTTGGTTCCATCGAGGCGAAGTGCACGGTAGCGCCCAGAGACAACAACTAAAATAAAAACAAAGCGAGCCAAAAGCTCACCAATATCCTCTCCATTTGCGGCGCAACAGTCAAGCGAGGTATAATTCCTGTGTAGACTACAGATATCTTGGTAGACACCAATAGGTACTTACGTATCAAGTTGGGCTCCCCGTTAATATGTAAATACCTCCATTTCTCCCAAACCGTGTTTTTTGTCCTGATTCCCTTATTCCTACCCATCCAGAAGATGATCCTACACATTTAGATTTATTTTTATCTTCTCCTTTTCTAAAGAAGGGTAGAAGTCATTTATTTATTGATTTTATATTTATTTTACCTTAATATCTCCTCGCTTGATGGCAGCATTAAATTCTGTTGCAATTTCTATTCTTCCCAGCCAATCTGAATAAAGAATTCTTGCTTGTGATCCAACAACCATATTGTGCTTCTTGGCGTTGCGTATCCAATGCAAATTGTCAGAATATTGACAGTATACTGCCTCTGATGAGACGACTTGATCATTCAAAACAAAAAAGGGTTTATTATGAATGAGCCACTTTGAAGGATAATCATTTTAAACATGTTCATTGAAGGGCAAAATGCCAAAGAGAGATTATACGTGGAGATCAATATAGCCTACATATCTAAAGCTCTTCCAATGAACAATGATTAGGTATTCCTCACATGAGGAAACCAAGGAAGAATATTATTCACTTTGGAAATAATAGATGCCTTATTCATTTTGTAAGACTGTGATTAAAATGTTTGCTAACCTTTTGAGATCCTTTCTATCACTTTGGCTGCAATGTCATCTGTTACGTCAAGATCATGAGGAAGACCACTAGTACATACCCAGCGAAAAGGCCCAAAACCCAAAGAGAAAATATCCCTAAAGAAGTGAGTAAAGGAAATGTGTATAAGTTACGAAGACTTGAAATGAATACAGGATATGATAAAAGTTCATTGGACAGTTTTATTTAATGAACAAAATGACATAAATAGTGTCGGTATGGCATTATAGGAAGGTACACGAAATGACCAGTGGGTGTTAAGTTCGGAAATTAATTGATTTAAAAAAAATCTGATGTGGCCAACACATGACTTTCTCCATATTTGGGTATAGATATTTAAATTATTATGAATAATATTACGAGGCAAAATTATTATTTCGTATCATAAAAGAAGACACGTCCTTGTTGCCGTAAATTACGTATATTTTGAATGTTTACAGAATTCACCGCTACATGGTGTTGGCGCTGTATACTGGTATTAAGATAAAGCGAAATATATCTGAAATGGATGGTTCTACGAAAATTAGTTTCAAACAAAACTTGGAAGAAATATTATTCTCTACAACTTTGGTCCTTACAAAGATTACCAATAACGATGTTTTTAAGGAGATATTTAACGGAAACCGAAAAACCGGTTATTTATAAATAACTCCTAAAGAAAATTGTTTCAAATGAAAACTGTAGAAAATTACATTCTCTATTACCTTTGTATAGAATTGTATATACAATAATGATGTTTTAACGAAGAAATATCGCAAAAACCGAATCGGGTTTCGAATAAACCTCGACTTCCGGTTATCTGTTATTGTCCAAAAACTAATCAGTTCTTTGTGCTCATGCTATAGTGTTATATATGAAGTTTGGTAATGATATGGCATGTACTTTTTGAGTTAGAGCGCCCACAATAACATACACACAGACATCATTCCGAAAATAATCTAAACGTGTTCTAGGGACCTCAAAACATGTATTTCCGTTGAAATCTCGAAGTCAATTTTTTTCATTAATACAATACTTTCCCATTACTACGTATGGAGAAAGTAAAAAGGTACATTTACAAGTTCATCATTGGCAACTACAGAAATTGCAAGCTGAGTCATGAGTATAGAACATGACCAGTGACAGTCTAAACATGGAGATTTACTTAGAAGCATGGTCAAATGAAGTACATGATGGCAATGTTATGAAGTGGCAGAACATAGCAGAATGGTACAAAAGTTTTGGAAGAGTGCAAGGATGTTAAAGTTAAAGAGTGGAATTGCTGCCCAAGCACATCCATGACTGATGTCAACACTACTTTGGTCAAAGAGTTTATTTAGAAAAAATTGATGAAACAAAGTTACTTCATGAAGCAATCTGGCAAAAGCATTTAAGGCTCCTTGCCTGAGGTATCAGCCTGTTGTAGGAATATGTACAACCCCATATCACTTGTCAAATACAGAAACTTCCTGGAACATCTATAGGGTAACAGCTGTAGTTATTGGCATTATAAGCAGCTTTCAAATTATGAAATTATATAGAAAATACAGTAAACTCTCGATTATCCATGCACGGGTTATCCAGTTTGTGGATTATCCGTGCTGTCTCTCTCCTTATGCCTCGAAATTTTATTAATACTCTAAATGCAAAGAAATTCATCATTGTGAGACAACAACATTTTCGTAATCCCATTATATTAATGTTTAAAGATTGTATTATGCGCAAAATTGATGTTTGTAAATACATATATTGATTTTTTAATGTTAGCGTGTTTCATGACAATATCACAGGAATCAACATGCAACTTTAGTCAAACAGTTGTTTCTTCATGGCGGCACAGTCACTTTTACCGGCAAGCTACAAACATAAGACAGTAAGGGTGATCAGATTATAGAATCTCCTGTTGTTGTTTCACCTTGTGTGCAGCTCATTGTGCTGTGGTTTTTGTAGTGATAAACTTTTATCCCATCCTCTGTTAAAATGGTAGAAAAATGCAAGAAAATTGTTCTTCCTATTGCAAAAAAATCTGATGTGGCCAACACATGACTTTCTCCATATTTGGGGTATAGATATTTAAAGTATTATGAATAGTATTATGAGGCAAAATTATTATTTCGTATCGTAAAAGAATACAGTCGTCCTTATTGCCGTAAATTAGGTATATTTTGAATGTTTACAGAGTTCACCACTACATGGTGCTGGCACTGTATACTGGTATCAAGAAAACGTATCAAAAATGGGCGCGTTTCGTGCAATGGAGTATTAGAAAGAAATTATAGTATACCTGTACTTAAGGGAAATAGCGTTTTCAAGTTCTTTTCTTCATCATAAATAATCAATTTTCTTCCTATTTAATAATATTACATGCACACCTAGGGAAATTAAACGTTTGTTTGGGAGATTGTTTATGTTAGCAACAATGAAGAAGTAACCATGCAAGAAATTTTCGAAGTTCAACTCGATATAAGACTTTCTTGTTTGATTTTATCGATAACGGCTACTCCTACGATAAAAATGTATAGAAAAGGAAAGACTCTACTTTACTAGTTCTACAAGTTTTATTTGAAAAATATTTTGATATGATCAATATTTTCCGAGATATGATGAAAATTAATTTTTTCTCCCCAGTAAAGTGGTACCCCTGATTGGCGTACGTGATTCATTTTTGCGATTTTCTTATTATATTTTATTGAAAGTCCTTAATATCAAATTTCATGAAAATCCGTTAGGTAGAAGCCGAGAACGAACATACGGACGGACGGACGGACCGACGATAATAGGCGCTCACGCTGTAAGCGAAACGCGCCTAAAAAAGGAAAATATTTTAATAAATTGGCAGGCAAATATGGTATTGGCATACAAACTATTTGTGATATAAATATAAGGAAAAACATAACTAAGTTGATGGAGTTTGCTGCAGTTTCTGACAGTGTTGCTAGTTCCTCAAAACGTAAGAGTATGAAAAAATCAACCTACGAGAAATTAGATGCAGCCTTGCTTCTGTGGTTTAATCAAACTCCTGTTTCCGGTCCCATGGGTGCTCAGCAAGCAAGGTATTTCCATGAATCACTAGAGCTAGAAGGGAACTTTAATGCCTCATCTGGGTGGTTTACTCGATTCAAACAGTGATACGATATTCATGAAACTTTGTCAGATTATATGGGACAAAATGATTTTGATTACTTTGATGTCATAGCAGCCAGGAAAATACGAACAATCATAAAAGAAAGTGTAAAGAAGTCCTCAAAACAAACTAAAATTACAAACTTTTTGAATGGACCATTATAAAAGGCTTGTTTTCTAACCTTTCTGTTACAATTTTAATGAGAATTTAAGCACATATTTTTAAATAAATCATTTTTGCATTATCCATGTTCTTCGCTTATTTGTGCTTCCTTCTAAGTATGTAAATATATTGCTTTTTTAATGTTAGTGAGTTTCATGATAATATCACGGGAAGCAGCATGTGACTTTGGTCAATCAGTTGTTTCTTCTCAGCCGGTGGCGCAGTAGCTTGTTTTCTAACCTTTTTGTTCACGAGAATTGAAGCACATATTATTAAATAAGTCATTTTCGCACTGTCCGTGTTTTTCGATTATTCGTGCTTCCTCTTAAATCCATTAGGTTGGATAATTGAGAGTTTACTGTATATAGAATCTGAAGAAAAAAAAGTTTTATTTATTAATATCTATATCTCAAGAAACGTAAAAATATTATGAAGAAAAAAAATTTCATTATCATTTTTAAGGTTAATCAAAAAATTTTAAAAAACATCATAATTGGCACACGTGAATACAGCAGTTTTTTGGTACCTAGTTATCTAATGATATTATTTTTTTAAATAACATGGATACATTTGTAGCATACATATAAACTTGAATCTACCTCATTACTTCTTTTTATATTATATAAAAAATCATAGAATTTAAAAACAAGAATACATAAATTTGCTAAGATAAGTGAAAATAATTTAACTAAAATTGTAAAAATAACTCCAATTTCATTAAGACATATGTGAGAAACATATACTATATCAGATTCATCATCAGGTGGTACATG
The DNA here is from genome assembly GCA_036926305.1 of Uropetala carovei. Lineage (NCBI taxonomy): Eukaryota > Metazoa > Arthropoda > Insecta > Odonata > Petaluridae > Uropetala > Uropetala carovei. The sequence goes on along the minus strand of JAXCHB010000052.1, from coordinate 1,241,778 downwards.
ATTCTGATGAGCTTTTCTTTCACATGGAGTATTCTAACTTAACTTTTTCATTAGTTATTACCACAAATGTATGTAACATAAGGAAAGCTGTTTCTTTTGTCGAGTAACTCACAATCAGTCTGCAATGGTGGTTTGCATGTTGTGTTGCATTCTGTTCTTTCTATCAACTTAACCTGCGAGAATGCAAGATGCCGGCATCTTAGGCAGATAGCCAAATTAATGTTATGCCAATAACATAAAATCTTGATATGCCAACATATGAGATAATATAGTTATTGGTATTGCCAATAGATAATGTCTTGATATGCCCAAAAATAATGCCCAATGTCCCATTAACTATATACTGTGAAATGAAAAATGTTTTTTTCCAGGTATTGAGTTAATTAATGCGGGTACGTTTGAAATAAAATGCTCTATTTAAAAATAAAGATACTATACCAAATATCTGATTTATTCAAATTTTGACCAACAATTATTAGACACCCTCTATAAATGTGATTTATATGAATAAATAACTTTAAACAAAATATATAGGTAACTAAAATATTAAAAAATTCAATCGATTGTCAAAATTAACACCAATTACAAAAAGCGATCTCTTATCCAAATCACAAGTGTAACAGCAATACAGCTTAACTGCCAAGCATGATGTAATATTTTAATTTTTTCAAAGACATAATGACATCTAGCTTGGAAAGTAATTAACTTTATTGTTAGATTTGACATTAGCAATGGTTAAAACAGAAATCTACTTGACTTTTGTGAATGTGTCAGTTATTTTCTGCACTTATTAGTAAGGGAGGCAAAAACCTGTGTAGTGCCAATCAACTAAGTCATGCCTCGTTTAGCGCATGTTTGTTTAGCGTAATTTCGATATAGCGCAATTGGAATCGCGTGGTAGGTATACATTTTTATTTATTTTTTAATAAAATAAATACTGTATGTATGGTACGTACTACAAAATAAAAGTATTGTTCACGGTGCACATTTATGTTGGCTTTTGTTTGCTTAAAAAACTAAAGAAAGCTGTTTTCACGTAATCAGTTCCAATGACATATTTGCGGTGTTTTGTTTAATACGGAATTTACTCGTGTAACCCGCGAACTCCTATTTTTGGGCCGATTCGGAGGGAAAAAATTAATTTGAGCCAGAATAAGTTTTTTTTTAAGTCACCGATTCCTACTCCCTGAAACAAGTTCCGCTCATGTTAAGCATCTTCTCCCTTCTACGTGACGCAATTTATTGGATGATCTCTTTATGATGATACTAACAGAAATCTCCTCAACGACAGTCCTCTTTTTTAAATCCCTTAACTGTTTTTCTTGTATTATTATGCAACTTCGTCCCCACTTCTGTTTTTGACGTAATATTACGAACAGATGTTGAGTTTCACGAACTATTTGTTCTTCTATGAACCGGAACTTCCTTAGGTGGATGGAGAGTTTTTTTTGCATATCTTCTAGTGAGTAAATATTGGAAGGTTAGGAAAAAACGAGTCCAAACACTTGAGATGTGGATTTCCGTCTTCCTTTCGAACGATGAAATCTTTCATTCACAAAAACATTTTATCACTCCGAATTCCTTGAAGTGGATGAGGGAAAAGGATCAAACTTGAACCTACCTATTTTCAAGCCAGCAAACCCTCAGTATTCATTGAACTATAGTTATCAGTTAGTTGGCGTATTCTTTCTGCCTACTTTTGCGAGTTTTTGCCTGCTGCGCGGGCGCAGCTTATACGTTTGTTGGTCGCATAAATACGCATGTACCTACATCGTGGAATTCGACATTTTTTACGAATATAAACTTAGACGCAAGCATATCGCAGAGAATTTACTGTCAATACAATTTATATAACCTGTTCAGAAATCCTCTTGTAAGACGCGCACTCCCTTTTTCCCCCGGCGTTTCGGGAAAAATGTGCGCGGCGTACACGAGTAAATACGGTATCTATGGCAAAATAACATTTTAACTGTAAATACGGGGAAATAATTTCAGTAAATCATGGCGATCATGGCAGAAAGAAGAAAATTGAGTAAAGGCGGTCAAAGTGTAGAAAATAATCGTAAATTATCAAGGAAAACATAAATCTTGAGGAAAAACTTACAGTGATTCAGTGTTTTGAACAAGGTGAGCGTCAGAGCAATATTGCACGTAAGTTTAACTTCACAACGTCTACAATTCATACAATTTTGTTAAATAAAGACAAAATAAAAAGTTCCATTGAAGGAGCCAGTGCAGTAACTGCGAAGAAACTCACACGATCACTTATTGTTAGTAATATACTTGAAAAAATGGAGAAACTACCAGTGTTGTGGATTGATTCTAAGCGTTCTAATGAACACATGCCCCTTAGTGAAGCAATAATTTGCAGTAAAGTACTTTCCCTGTTTTAATGTGTAAAGCAAGAAGAGGGTGGAGATTCTTCAGAAATATTTCATGCCAGTTCCGGTTGGTTTCAAAATTTTAATCGCCGCGTAAATATACATAGCGTTCGTTTTACAGGTGAATCAGCAAGCGTTGATAAAGAAGCAGCTATAAAGTTTCCTGGCGAATTTAAAGCAATTATTGATAGGTAATGGTGAATGCCCCCACACATAAATACAATAAGTAATTTACCCTTAGATTTGAGCGCTGCAGTGACGAAAATGATAACTCGCAGAACCTAGCGATCTATGTATGCATAAATGCGAGCACCGCTGCGAAAGATTTAAAATTGTATTAATATTGATTATAAATGATAACTAAAATTAAATAAATAAAAAATTAACATTAGCGAGCCTTGCAATTTCGCGAACTGATCACTACTAAGTATTTGTTATAATCGGTTTGTTTAGCGCAAAGACCGTTCGGAACGTATATTTTGCGCTAAACGAGGCATGACTGTATAGTCTTTACCCAGAGGTGAGCTGCCAAAATTTTAACTGGATCTCGCCCAATTTGAGACCTATCAAAAGTTTTAAAAAGTCTGATGTGGCCAACACATGACTTTCTCCATATTTGGGGTATAGATATTTAAATTATTATGAATAATATTACGAGGCAGAATTATTATTTCGTATCGTAAAAGAAGACACGTCCTTGTTGCCGTAAATTACGTATATTTTGAATGTTTACAGAATTCACCGCTACATGGTGTTGGCGCTGTATACTGGTATTAAGATAAAGCGAAATATATCCGAAATGGATGGTTCTACGAAAATTAGTTTCAAACAAAACTTGGAATAAATATTATTCTCTACAACTTTGGTCCTCACGAAGATTACCAATAACGATGTTTTTAAGGAGATATTTAACGGAAACCGAAAAACCGGTTATTTATAAATAACTCCTACACAATAACTCCTATAGAAAATTGTTTCAAATGAAAACTGTAGAAAATTACATTCTCTATTACCTTTGTATAGAATTGTATATACAATAATGATGTTTTAACGAAGAAATATCGCAAAAACCGAATCGGGTTTCGAATAAACCTCGACTTCCGGTTATCCGTTATTGTCCAAAAACTAATCAGTTCTTTGTGCTCATGCTGTAGTGTTATATATGAAGTTTGGTAACGATATGGCATGTACGGTTTGAGTTAGAGCGCCCACAATAACACACACACACAGACATCATTCCGAAAATAGTCTAAACGTGTTCTAGGGACCTCAAAACGTGCATTTCCGTTGAAATCTCGTGGTCGATTTTTTTCATGAATACAATACTTTCCCATTACTACGTATGGAGAAAGTAAAAAATTATATTAATCACATCGTTCAAGGAATTTAATAGAAAACTTAATTGAAAGAATCTTATTAGATGAGCAAAATACACAACATTAAATTAAAAGTCTTAATCAAATTGGAAAGCAGCATTTTATTTCTCATAGGAAGTATCGAGAAAGTATTGTTATCGCGAAAAAATTCGACCTCGAGATTTTTACGGAAATATACGTTTTAGGTATCGCTGAATCCGTGAAAGTGGTTTTGCAATGCCGTGTCTGTCTGTCTGTTACTGGCTCTGGAGCCCACACGCTAGAACGAAAATGAATAAAATCTCGTACTTAAGCATTTTATCATACTGAGCAGAGTATACATATAAATGGTTGACATTGATCAATAATTAAAAGTGGTTTATTCTACGCATTTTTAACAACAATCCGATTTTCTCGAAAACGGCTCTAACGATTTTGATCAAATTTCGTACAGTCACTTGAGTTTACGTCTTCAATAATACTGTATAGTTCATATATCTAAAAAAATGAATATAAGGTTAGTTTATTCTAGGCAACTTTTACAATAATATGATTTTCTCAAAAACAGCTCTAACGATTTTGATCAAATTTCGTACAGTTACTTGAGTATACATCTACAATAATACTATATATTTTATTTTTCTCAATGAATGAATATAAGGCTAGTTTATTCTTGGAAAACTTTAACAAAAACTGGATTTTCTAAAAACAGGCTCATACGATTTTCATTTTCTAATGATAACTAAACGACGCATTAGTATATGAGAAAGTTTGTACAATGTATGTTGTACCGATTTTTTTAAGTCTGCAGGACAGGGGAGAAACGATGACGTTTGAGACCATACTTAAACTTTAAGATGGAATATTCTGTTGTTGATGGTCTATATTTTGTTAAACTTAAAATTCTCTCATTCCCTCCCTCTCCCCCTCCCCCATCTACTTCCCTCTCATTTAGGGTTAAATGGAAGAGGGGACCTTATGGCCTCAATTTCGCCCTGAAAATAAAGCCACTTATCTATCTATCTATCTATCCCCCTCCCCCATCTACTTCCCTCTCTCCCCATCCACCTCTACCACCCTTTGCCATCTCTCTCTCATAAAGCATTCAAAGCACGTTTATACCCATAAGGATTGAAATCTTATGAATATTTTAGAGTGTATGTGTGTATGTGTATGTATGTTCTTTATACGTTTTTTCACCGTTGAAGCTATCGTACTTAAAAGTTTCATGGGTCACTTTGTGGACCAAAGGAAGAACTTGGTATAGGTTTGCAGACTGTGGGGTCTCTTATACCCCATGGGGTCAACAAAATACTGTTTCCATAAGAATGCATGGGAAATGGTGTGGAGAAACCCAAAATGCCATGCAGCCCTTCACTGATGTGGATATAAATATATTACCTAAATATTAACTTATGATCACGGGAAATGGATTATTTTACGCACGAAAGACTGAATATTTTAATTCAGTTCATGTTTTGTCGTATTACATGCTATATCGCTCGAAATTTCCATTTAAGCGCAAAATTTATCGGTTTAGATGTCCATTTTCCAGGCGGCAACAAGCTAAATTTCTTAATTGTTGTCCTCTTCAAAGGGAGAGATATACACGTAAAGATTAATGAAAGGAAAATCCACGCCATGGCGCGCCATAGAGGAAGAATAGCTAACACCAAGATATGCCTAAATATAGTCTATGAATACTTTTAAAGTCAAATGATTTTTAAGGAATATTAGAACATTGTTATCTTTTACCGTTAACATTGAAAGATTTATCGCAACATAAATCGATACACCTACTTACATTTGTTCGTTAACCAAGATGTTGTTTATTGTTTAAGTTTTGGCTAATAGTATTGACACAATCCACATAATTTTATTGCCGCTTTAAAGGATTCGGTGCATCTATCCATGTGAATATTAAGTAAGACGTTAATGCGTACAATACAATACATAAAATAGTAAATGTTAATGCAAGCATCGCTTGCGTAACTAAGGAATGGGGAACATTAGCCCCGAGCGAAGCCGGGCGTTTCAGCTAGTCTATTGTAATATTACTATAAAAGCCCGTCAATATGACGGGATATCTTTAGTTAACCTTGAAATAGTTGCTGCCTCCCCCTCTCTCTCTCCTCCTCCCTCACTCCCCCTCCCACCCTCTTTCTCTTAAATGTAAGAAGGGACTATATAGTCTCAATATCGCCCTCAATAAAGTCGTTTGTCTGTCTGTCTGTCTCCTTCCCTCTCTCTCCCTACCTCCATCTCTTTCCCTCCCTTCCTCTCTCTCGCTCCCTCCCTCTTTCTCCCTCCCTTCTTCCCCACATTCCCCCTCCCTATCTCGTATTAAAAGCATACAAAGCACGCTTACACCCATAAGGATTGATATAACAATAGGATTTTGAGGTCTAACAATATAATTGGTAGCCAAGGCAACGTCCCGTTAAAATGGCCAGATTTCCACAAAATATGTAATATAAACGTTTAACATGAGTGGTTTCGAACTGTAGGCGGAAAAAGATGAACAAAATAAGAAACGTAATTTTTTATTCAAAATGGTTCAGATCCGAAGATCTTAGGTTAATTCCTTTTAATGTTAATCTAAAAAGAATGAAATCCTGCACGCCAAAAAATCGATTATTTACGTGTTAGCTTACGGAAAATGGAAATGTCTTCCTTGGAGTCGAACCCAGGACTTTTTTGGAGATTTATTTTCATCATTATCTTAAAACTAGTGTAATGCCCGTTGAAATATCAACGGAAGAATTATAGATAGATTGATTATTAATATTTGCATTTAAAATAATTATTAGCACACTTTTACATATGAAATATTTCGTCATATATTACATTTCTAGTGAATATTCTGTTGTCGTTTAGTAAATGCCTTTGGTTTTTATTTTCGGCAATAAAATTCTGTTCTTCTTCTCCCACCTTGTTCTCGTCAATGCTGCATATATATGTCGGTGTGCAAAGACCGGGAAATAATTATATGTATACATATATAACGTAGGGAAAATAATTAAATTTCGTGCACTTAACTTTATGATTGTTTTCAAGTTGTACTCTGTACTTACGAAGAAAGGAAGCTTACTCGAATCCTCAATAATGTTCTCCGTCGTTACGTATTACATATTTAAAATAAAATTCTTTAAAATATTTAAATTAAAAACTAACTAATTAATCAATCAGCGGAAGAATTTCTTTGAATACTATCTGAACAAAAACAATCAATTTATTTCAACATTGTAAATTGTTCCCTTGACGGTTGAATGGATTGTTGTATTGCAGATCCATATTAACAAAAAAAATAAACTAATTGCTTATCGTAGAAACCGTTAAAATAGTTTTAAATTGATTTTTGCTTTGAAATATACTTGTCAATTCAGTACATACTGTAAATTCCAATTCCTTTTATAAAAACAAATCAATTCATTAAAAGATTCATTCGCCGGGAAAGCCTGAAATCTTTTTTCAGATTCACTGTTGTTTCTTCGAAAATTGCCTGTTAACAGTTTTAAATGTCCTTTTAATTTTAATTGAATTTTAATTTATATTCGTTTCCAAACTTCGGCCATTGTTACGAAATTAATTCGAGGAACAACAATATAAATTCGTAAGCACGTATGGTTTACAAAGAATTTAATATAAGAATGCTTTTTATTTTCAATTTTTCTAAAATGACACTGTTGATACTGAAAATTTTTTACATTTACGTTAATATACTTATTTTCGACAAAACGCCAATCTCTCCCCTTCCTTCCTCTCTCTCTCTCGTATTGTAGCACTCAGGGCACGCTTATTCCCAGAAGGATGTATACAATAATAGTAATTTGAGGTTTAACAATATAATGAGTCGCTATGGCAACATTCCGTTAAAATAGCAAGATTTGCATAACATATGCAAATTAAACGTTTAACATGGAATATTTCGAACTGTGGGCGAAAAAAGACGAACGGAATAAAAAACTTTATAAATTTTTCTTCAAAATGGTTCAAATCCGAAGGTTTCTAATTTTAATTTTCAAATGAATAAAAGCCTGCACGTCGAAAAATCGCGTTTTACATGTTAAGTAATGGGAAATGGAAATACCTCTCTTGGAGAGGAACCAAGGAATTTTTTCGCGATTTAAATTCGTCATTCTCTGAATAAGTGTTAATCAAGCATCCCTACCAAGTTTCGAGTTTCTATCATTATTATTTCTCGAGTTATTAGCGTTTTCATAGCGTGACCAACCAACCAACGGACGACGGCCATTATTATATAAAATGTTAATCGAGCATTCCTGCCAAATTTCAATATTCTTTCTCGAGTTAATACCATAATTCGCTACCGGAGGCACGGCCTTTAGAATAGCGTGACCGACCAACCAACCGACCTGGGATAATCTATATAAATAAAATTGTAACCTATGTCTGTACATTTGTTTTTTTGTCGGGGTTTCACTTTTTTTCTGTTTTGCGTCACAAGAAGACGTTTCAACCGGTTTGCATAATTGTTGTCTGTCTGTTTGTTTGTTACCGCATCACGAAAAAACGGCTGGTCGAATTTTTATGAAACTTTCAGCGTATTTTTAGACTGGTCCAGCTTAAAATATAGGCTATGTGGTGTATCTCAAAAAATATTTTAAGTGGGGGTTTGGGGGTGGCACCTATTTGGTTTTTCGACGATAACTCTCGAGTGAATTAACTTAGGAAGTTCAAATTTGATATTTGTCACTTTCAATACTAGTATAAGATCACGTTTGTAGATGAGCAAAACCAGACCAAGGGGAGAGGGGTTGTGGGGAGGGGGGCGGGGGGTGGCACCCGCAAAAGAAATCGCTGATTTCAAGCTAACGGTTGATTAATTTCCTGATTTTCCCGATTTAGCTGAATTTCCTAAATTTCCTGAATTTCCTGATTTATCTTATTTTCCTGATTTTCTTCAATTTCCTAATTTTCCTGATTTTTCTGAATTTCCTGATATTCCTGAATTTCCCGATTTTCCTGAATTTCGTGATTTTCCATATTTTCCTGAATTTCCTGATAATTTTCTACATCTTTTTATCAAAACAATTTAATAATAGCTGAATTTCCTGATTTTGCTGAATTTCCTGATTTTCCTAATTTTCCTGAATTTCCCCAATATCCTAATTTTCCTGAATTTCCTGATTTTCCTAATTTTCCTGAATTTTCTGATGTTCTTAAATTATCTGATTTTCAGGATTTTCCTGAATTTCCTGACTTTACTGAATTTCCTGATTTTCCTGATTTTCCCATTTTCCTTTATTTCTGGATTCTCCTGAATTTTCTGATTTTCCTGATTTACCTGAATTTCCTGATTTTCCTTATTTTCTACATCTTATACAAGTGAGAAAGGTGGGATAGGACTACTTCCTTATCCGTAATTGGACGGCGGGTATTGAATAAACTACGCGTATTTTCCCAGGTAGATTTGAAGCAAATTTGGTACGATTGTGGAGGGCTCCCGGAAATAATTCATACGTGGTTTTTGTTTCTCTCTGCCCGCTGTATTCAACACGGCGGCCGAGTAAATTCTTAAATACCATGTATCATCTAGAATTCCGATCGGATTTGAAACAAATTTCCCCGGGCAACGCCGGGAATTTCTGCTAGTACCTATATTATAAAATAGTAAACGTCGTTCCACATAGCAACGGAAACTTCCACATAGCAACAGTGAAAACATATGACGTCATAGTGGCGTAACCCACCATTTCATCATACACGATAATAAAAAATCGGTACAGCATACATTGTACTAACTTTCTCATATATGGGTACTAATGCTCCGTTTACTTATCTTTAGAAAACGAAAATCGTATGACTCCGTTTTTAGGAAATCCAATTTTTGTTAAAGTTGCCCAAGAATAAATTAGCCTTATATTCATTCATTGTGTAAAATGAAATACGAAGTATTATTGTAGATGTATACTCAAGTAACTGTACGAAATTTGATCAAAATCGTTAGAGCCGTTTTTGAGAAAATCGAATTGTTGTTAAAGTTTCCTAGAATAAACTAGCCTTACATTCATTTTTTGAGAAATATGAACTATATATTATTATTGAAGACGTAAATTCAAGTAATTGTAGGAAATTTGATTAAAATCGTTAGAGCCGTTTTTGAGAAAATCGGATTGTTGTTAAAAATGCGTAGAACAAACTACTCTTAATTATTTATCAATTTCAACCATTTCCATGTATACTCTGCTCAGTATGATAAAATGCCTAAGTACGAGATGTCATTCATTTTCGCTGTACAGTCTAGGCTCCAGAGCCACTAACAGACAGACGGCATTGTGAAAACCACTTTTTCGGATTCAGCGACACCTAAAACGTATATTTCCGTAAAAATCTCGAGGTCGAATTTTTTCGTGATAACAATACTTTCTCGATACTTCGTGTGAGAAAGTAAAAACGTGAAAGTATATGCTTTATAACAAATTTAATTGCAAAATACTATAAAAACTGATATCGTATTTTGATTGAAAAGGATACCTTACTTTAGTCGGTGTTTTTAATACTTTCTCCATACTTAGTAATGGGAAAGTATTGTGGTCATGAAAAAAATCGACTTCGAGATTTCAACGGAAATACACGTTTTGAGGTCCCTAGAACACGTTTAGACTATTTTTGGAATGATGTCTGTGTGTGTGCGTATGTTAGTGTGGGCGCTCTAACTCAAAACGTACTTGCCATATCGTTACCAAATTTTATATATAACGCTTTAGGATGAGCACAATGAACTGATTAGTTTTTGGACAATAACGGTTAACCGGAAGTCGAGGTTTTTTCAAAACCCGATTCGGTTTTTGCGATATTTCTCCGTTAAAACATCATTATTGTATATACAATTGTATACAAATGATATAGAGAATGTAATTTCCTACATCTTTCATTTGAAACAATTTTCCATAGCAGTTATTGTTTAGGAATTATTTATAAAAAATAATCGGTTTTCATCAAATATCTCCTTGAAAACACCATAATTGGTCATCTTCGTAAGGATCAAAGTTGTAGAGAATAATATTTCTTCCAAGTTTTGTTTGGAACAAATTTTCGTAGAACCATCCATTTCGGAGATATTTTGCTTTTTCCATTATACAGCGCCATAACCATGGAGCGGTAAATTCTGTAAACATATTCAAAATATACCTAATTTACGGAAGTAAGGACGACTGTATTCTTTTACGATAGGAAATAATAATTTTGCCTTATAATGCTATTCAAAATAATTTAAATAACTATACCCCAAATATGGAGAAAGTCATGTGTTGGCCACATCAGATTTTTAAAATATGTAGTTCTTTTGGCGTGACAGCTGATGGCGTTTACAAAGAAAATAAATCGCTGTAAAATTGGAAACAAGGTTGTTTACAAAGAAAATAAATGGAATCATTTTGGGGACATAACTAGACCCGCGATATATCCAAATCCTCGGTATAGTGAGGCACGTTATAACGGAGTTGACTGTATTTGAAATTTGACATTATAAGTTTTTTTACCAAAACAATTGGAAAAATCCATATTTAACTTTTGGGGTTGTTTTTACACGATTATTGCACAATACGAGGATAAAAATTATAAAGCATTTCCGGAGAAGCTGAAGACTTGAAATTTGGTAGAATTATAGTTTTTGGTCACAAACAAAGGCAAAAATCAGAAATTGTTAATTTTAGGGGTTTCTTTTACACCAGTATTCAGAATAGGCTGAAATGTTTATAGAATGCAAGAATTGTCTACTAGTACTTCATACAATCCCAATCATGCAAACAGCTGGTGGATGCCATTTTACTACAAACTCTGCTATTCATACACTATGTGAGTTGTTAAGGATAAAGGATAAAACAATTTTATCATGGTAGTATTGAAATGGTAATTAATTGATTGGACAAACGGATCAATGAAAATATAAAACTGTAGTGAACGATGCACACAATCATAATATTATGCATGCATGAAAAGTTATAAAATATTTTTTTTCAGAGCCACAGGTCTTTTCACGTTACTTTACTATGATTTCATATTTTAGAAATTCATAATTTAAAGTTATGCTTTAGGTGAAATTTCTAAGATTTTGCAAGTTTTTGGAATATTTTCAATAGGACAAATTGTTTTCATATGTCCAAAATATAAAGTGTTGATACCCCATTATATCCTGAACATAAGATGGATAACGGAAGGATAATATCTCATCCTCTGGTTCTGTTGTTGCATCACTTGATATGTTTGATTTGATGTCTACATCTGCACCAGCCCTCCTAGCCTCTAGAAGGAAGGCATTCCCATAATCCCAGAAGAAAGCACCATCCTCTGTCATCTTATTTATTGCTGAGATATGGCGACAAAGACTTTCTTTTACCAAATTTTGGAAATGACTTTTTTTGGCTGGATCAGCTAATGCCTAAAAAGAATAAAAAAAAACTTTTAAAACTTTTGTAGGATCTAGAAGTTGAATTTTACTTCTTTCACCTCAATGGTATCCTTAATTATATTTTGCATTCTCACTTACAGTAAATTTAGCAACAAAAGTGGTCTAACCTTCTGAGCTTCTTCAAAAGATATCTGCACAGGATAATAACCACCACAAAATGGATTATGACAGGAGGTTTGATCTGAGCCTAAGTCAACTAAACGTTCACCTGTATGCTCCAGCTCAACAGCCAATCTTTCCCATAGAGCCACAGCATTTCCATGGTATCCAATGCTAACTGCCTTAAATAAAATATAAAAATGGCCATATGTACTATTGTTTTATAGTAAATTGAATGAAAATTTTTTTCAAAATACAAATCTGTTAAATTAAATGTACATACCAGCTTAAGCTTTTTAGCTTCCCTTATTCTTGTCATTAGAGAATCCAAATTATTTTCTATCTCCATCAACCATCCTTGATCATATCGCTTTTTAAGGGCATCATAATTCACCTAAATGAATCAGAAATTTTATATCAAATTACATAATGTGAAGAATTATGATTGGGCAAGTGAATCATTTCTGTTTTAACCCATTGGCATAATTAACCAGTGCCGGATTACCCAATACTAAGGTGACTATATGTACCGGTTTGGCCGGGACAGTACTGGTTTTGGAGCACTTGTCCCGGTTTCGATAATACTATCGATCCACACAAGCGAAAATAGGGAATAGATTTGATAAAGACCGATGGAACGAAGTAACTATACATAGCGATATTAAAGCACTCTATCTACTATATACATATAATTAGCCGAAGTAGGGGTGGTAGATGATCTGGGAGCTTTGCTGCGCGTGCTTACGGCATATTGCCGAGAGAGTGGTGGAACTGCACGCATCGGGAAATAACCGGTAAGAGACGGGGGTTCCCAATCGTTTGTTCCCAGCGTATTGTGGTATTAGGAGTAATAAAAAGAATGAGAATTGATGTATACTACCACAGTGTACTACGATGTAGCTAACTGGCCTGTAACAATCTCGAAGTTTTGATTCCGCCATTCTTCATTTGCCATTACATTTTTTGTTCTGTTTACTCTGTGGAATTTCCGCGTGTTCCACTAGTTTGAAGGAAATGAGATGTGAGGACGTGTATATAATTTGAAGTTGTTCCACGTGGTAAGAAGTTGTTAACAACAATTTAAAATAATTTTTGCCAGTTTCTATTTAACCTATTCTATGTTAAATTACTTTTCTCAGCATCGATCGAATGTTGTCAACCCTAAAGACAATAAGAAGAAAGTAATGCCAGGGGAAATTTTGCAGTTGCAACAAATTGTGCATTTTCCAGACTGAAATGAAGACTGGATTCCCCTCTCCACCCCACCACCCAACCATATTCAACAGTAAGGCTTGGATTTATTGGAGAAATAATGTAAAGAAACACTTTGTTTGTTGTGGTCTGCTTTCATGGTGTGTAAACCCCACAGTCTGTTAGGCTGGGTTCACACGATGCAAGTTCATGCACGAGTTGAGGAGTGCGTGTTATGGCACAAGTAGGCGAACTTGAATGGAGCGTGCGTGGTAGCGTTCACACGATGCAACGGACTCGAATGATTTCAGTTCCCAAAATGGATCCGGTAAGTGAAGGTGTCAACGTGGTTTGTGCAATAATAGCTTAGGAATTGACATCGAGGATTAAAAGAAAACGTAAAAGTAGATGTTGGGTGAGAAAGTGGATCGCGAAACGCGGCGAAAGTGGGGCTTCTAATACTTTATGTTATGAACTGAGATCAGTTTTGGAATCGTCTTGCCCCACAAGTGTTTTCAGATGTCCTCAGAACATTCACAAAACAACATGTCATTCACTATTAAACGTCGAGAACTCTTCAGACTTTTGATGGAAAAGTCTCCTGATAGCTGGGATGTGAGGTACGAGCACGTGGATCTTCACATCAAGGGCACCTTAGAAGTAGATATAACAGAAGCTGACTGGAAGGCAATGAAATTGGAGATTCGCAAGCAGTATGCTACTGTCAGAAAGAGGTGGGAAGAAAGTTGTCGTAAGGAGGACAGGTTCTTTCATAAAAACAATAACTGGCTTGACCAATCAATTACTATTTCTATTCCCACTGCAACGGCTGCTGCAGCTGCATCTAATGAAATGCCATGTTCATCGAAAGGTAATTAAATGAGAATTTTCATGCAGCTAAATTCAAAGGTTTAATTGAAACGGAGGCAGCAATGACGGACGCCTTCGCAACGTCCGGAAAGAGTACGAAAAAACAGTAAAATTTCGAAAAAGAATGCATATTTCTGAATGATTTGACTGTGTAACATGTAAACATCACAAGAATAAGATAGTATAGAGCAGGGGTCGGCAACCTACGGCTCGCGGGCCTCATGCGGCCCCCGAGAGCATTTTATGCGGCCCGCGAAGCCATGTTCAATAAGTGATCGGTATAATTTAACGCAGTCAATTCCATATTTTGTCAGTTATATTATAGTCTCAAAACCTTTTCTGGTGGTTTTAACACTATTAAACTAATTAGAATTGATTTTCACTAATATGAGACCACAAAATCTCTAGGTAACTTCTGATTTAAACGCCCAGCTGGTCCGCTGAAGCTCTCGTGATTTTCAATGTGGCCCTCCGAAGCGTTCACAACAATGATGTAGCCCACCATATAGAAAAGATGCCGACAAACATCAAGGGTAGCAAACAATGAGGATTTGTTGAATATTTTTTTAACATCTTCTGATCCAATTATTTCCTCTTTGAGGCCACTACCGCCAAAGAAGGGTGGTAGGCTTAGTGCAGAGATGCACAGATGTAGAAATCGAAAATGAATCAGATGACAAAAATGATGTTTAACGAAAAATGTGTTCTCATTTATTTATCACGCTTTGTTTGAATATTACATTTAATAAGAAGAATTTCTCATGCATTGTAATTTTCAAGCTCTAAACTTCTGTAATAACACTACGGCAATAAAGAAAAAATGAAAAATATTATTACTTCCATCTCGGACAGCCACCTCTCATAAGATTAGTGCATGGATGTGCAAACACTCCCTACAGATTACGGCAACCAGCAATACATGCTCATTGCACCTTTGCTAAAACATCGCAGAAATGTTTGTACAGAATAAATTTCTTCATAACCGTCTGTTGGAACTTGAACTACAGCACTGGGGACTGGATTTAGGTTTTGTCCACGTTTACTGGTATTTGGTCCCACTGCGTGACGTCTTGTGCGAGCTCTCGACTAGCACTGAAAATTTTTAAGTAGGTTTAAAAGTGATTCGAGCGCGTGCGTGGACTGGTGCGTGCACGCACGTGAAGTGTTCAGACGGTTCGAGTGCCCATTCGAGAGCTTGCGTTCGTCATTTCTCGTGCATGAACTCGCATCGTGTGGACCCAGCCTTATGGAAAAAACTCAGCCTTGTTAGCTTATTTAGTAAGGTTAGCAATAAAAAAAGAAAAATACCCCTAAATCATCATGACCCCTCGTAGGAAATGTAAATTCAATGACGATTTAAAGAAAGAGTTTGGATTTATTAAAAAAGTAAAACCTGAAGATGAACATGAAGTGCAATGTACTGTTTGTGGAACGAAATTTTTGGTTGCCCATGGTGGTCGTTCCAATATTAATGATCACATGACATCCAAAAAGCATCAGAGAGCTCTGAATGCAGCAAGTTCGAGCCAAACACTTATGCCTTTTTTAAGAGACAGGAATTTGGAAAAGATGATTTTGTTTTAGCGGCAAAAGAAGCTACACATGCCTATCATACAGTGATGTACAACCACATCTTTAGGTCTATGGACTGTGCATCTCAACTTATTAAAGCCATGTATGAAAAAAAATTCAGCTGTGCCCATATAAAAGCTGAAGCAATAGTTTTAAACATAATTTTTCCGATTGTAGAAGATGAAATTAAAGCTGATTTGAATGAATGTAACTTTATGTCATTATCCACAGACACTTCTAACCATAAGGATTTAAAATTGGTTCCAGTTATGGTTAAATATTTTAAGGCATACAAAGGGATTAAAATCAAGCTCCTAGAATTTAAAGACCTTCCAGGAAAAACCTCGAAATTGATTGATAATGATTTAAAAGAAGTTTCAGATATTGGTTCAGACAACACAAATAGCAAAGTGGTCAAAAAAATGTCTTAAAGGAAAATATTGGGTCAGATGTGATAGAAATAGGATGTGCAGCACACATTGTTCACAACGCTACTCAAGCAGCAGTCGATCAGCTCCCTTATGACATTGAGGCAATGGTTTTAAAGATGTACAAATATTTTTATATTTATACTGTTTGAGTGGAGAAACTGAAAGAATTTTGTTTGTTTGCTCAAACAGAATACATATAAGAAGCTATTGGATATAGCAGTATACGTTGGTTGCCACTATTACCAGCAATCGAAAGAATAATTGACATATATCCAAGTTTATGTTCCTTTTTTCTCTCCGAAAATGCATGCCCAGCTGGTATTTGCAAATTTTTTAAAGATGCTACATCTGAATTATGGTTACACTTTTTACTAATTCAATTGAAATTATTTAGTGACACTGTCTTAAAAATTGAAGAGAAGAATATTTCATTAATGGAAATAGCCACTGCCCTGGCTAATTTGAGAAATCAGATGATAGCAAGAAGAGAAGCCAAGTTTGTTGGAATGAAGGTGTTAATGATGGTTGAATCACTCAAAGACGAAGGTGAATTAATGCCTGAGACATTCTATAAGACAGTCGATATTTTCTTCCAGACTGCATTGAATTATTTAGAAGAATGGACAAGAAACTTTAAATTTGTTTCCATCTTTGAATGTACAACCTCTCACTTGATCGGAGGGAAGTGATTCGATAGTCAATTGCCTATACTCCAGGGGCAAACAGAGTTTGTCCCAGTTTAGCTGATCGGAAATCTGGTCACCTTACCCAATACGCACATGCCTATGGGCCCCAAGCTTAAAAATCGGTACAACATACATTGTACAAACTTTCTCATATACATACTAATGCATCGTTTAGTTATCTTTAGAAAATGAAAATCGTATGAGCCTGTTTTTAGAAAATCCAATTTTTGTTAAAGTTGCCCAAGAATAAACTAGCCTTATATTCATTCGTTGGGAAAAATGAAATACGTAGTATTATTGAAGACGTATACTCAAGTAACTGTAATTTCAGCTTCATAGCGCATTTCGAAGTACCTAAACCATGAAATGTTAGTAAAATGATTTATAATTTTTTACGGCCATGAAAATTCACATTGTTGCAATTTTGCAATTTTTCCTCCGATTATTTTATATCCTATCATTCTATATCGACTCTTCTTACAGAGGATATACGATATAATTCTATATCGACTCTTCTTACAGAGGATATACGATATCATTCTATATCGACTCTTCTTACAGAGGATATACGATATCATTCTATATCGACTCTTCTTACAGAGGATATACGATATAGGATACTAGTGAACATGTGCTTGCATTCTGCAAGCATTTTCTCTAACCTTAAAAATAAAAATAAAAATAAAAGCCTAAAAATTACTTTCAATGCATAAGTTCGCATCTCGGTTCCGAATTACGTTTTTCTGTTTTGAAAATTTTGGGGTATGAACAACCCCAAAAATTTATAATTATGAAACTTTTATAGGTTTTCAGCATTTGTTCCGAATACCTCACATTTATGCCAAATTTCGTCAATGTAGCACCTCTAGAAGTGGATTTATCTGAATTTCGTTGTTTAAAATTTGTTAATTTTTAACAGCCACAGCAATAAATATTTCTAAAATTTTGAATGTTATTTACCACCGGGACATTACTTCCTAACTGTGTTAAAATTTCCAGCTTTATATATATATCATGTGGAAGAAGCGTCTTTATATTACAGATATAGATATATATACATATATATCAAGTGTAAGAAGCGTCTTTATATTATTGATATATAGGATGATACAAAATTATGAGGCACTTCCAGATGTGCCAGAAACTTGAAATTTGGTAGGATTATAGGTTTTTGGTCAAAACCGAAGGAAACATTCCGAAACTGACGAAATTCCTATTTTGAAGGGCTATTTTGGCCCATTTTTGCCCCATTTTTTGCCCATAAGAACAGTAAATTGGTGTATAGGTTTTTATATTTGCATTTTAAAATTACTTCCCGTCAAGATACGAACTCGAGACCTAAACTATTGGATAGGATATAAATTGTAGTTTCTTATTTTGGAAGACAGAATTCAAATCCGAGTAGAATTAGCGTAAATTTATAGTTTTTATCGTAAAAAAGCTGTAATTTTTCTGGGTCTAAGAATAGGCATCCTTGGTAACAAGCTCTATCCATTCATATGGGTAAGCTTTTAATGGGAATCAGAGGCTTATATTTTAATGCTGTTAATGTTAAACTACACCTAATGAAGGAAGTCCGATATTGATATAATCCTCATTTTTTAGGGTGTTTTGCCCCATTATTGCCCAATTCGAGAACAAAAAAGGCGATGCAGCTGCATAGCACCCAGAGACTTGAAATTTGGCACGGTTATAGAAATTTCATTGCAACCTAAACGAAAATTATAAAATTACAAAAATTCTCATTTTTAAGGGGCGGTTTTGCCCCTTTTCTGCCCCATGTGAGAACAAAAAAGGCGATGCAGCTGCATAGCACCCAGAGACTTGAAATTTGGCACGGTTATAGAAATTTCATTGCAACCTAAACGAAAATTATAAAATTACAAAAATTCTCATTTTTAAGGGGCGGTTTTGCCCCTTTTCTGCCCCATGTGAGAACAAAAAATGCGAGGTTGCTGCATAGGACCTAGAGACTTGAAATTTGGCACTATAATAGAATTTTCATGGCAAACTAAGATAAAATTGTAAAATTGCAAAAATTCCAATTTTTAATGGGTGGCTTAGCCCCTTTTCGGCCCCATACGAGTGTGATAATTATAAGGCACTTCTCAATGAGATACAAACTTGAAATTTGGCAGAATTATGGGTTTTTAGTTACCACAGAAGGAAGAAATTGTAAAAATTCGTAACGTTATGGCTGTTTTGCCCCATTATTACCCCATACGAGGATTGAAATTATAAGGCACTTCTAAGTGATCTACAAACTTGAAATTTCACACGCTTACATGATTTTTTTTAAAGTCGACAGGGAATAATTCGAAATTGTAAAAATCCTAATATTTTAAAATGCTTCTTCATTATATATTGACGGGCCTTAGAATATAGGAACATTCAAATTTCCAGCGCAAACTACAATAGTTGGAGAGCTGAAATTTAATACATAGGTGAATCGAAAAAAATAATCGGAGGAAAAATTGCAACAATATGTATTTTATTGGCCATTAAAAATACAAAATTATCAGGCACTTCCATATGTGCTAGAAACTTGAAATTTGGTGGGATTATAGGTTTTTGGTCACAACCGAAGGAAAAAATCCAAAACTGTCGAAATTCGTATTTCGAGGGGCTATTTTGGTCCCTTTTTGCTCCATTTTTTGCCCATAAGAAAACAAGTAAATTGGTGTAGAGGTTTTTATATTTGCATTTTAAAATTACTTCCCTTCAAGATACAAACACGACACTTAAACTTTCGGATAGGATATAAATTGTAGTTTCTTATTTTTGAAGACAGAATTCAAATCCGAGCAGAATTAGCGTAAATTTATAGTTTTTATCGCAAAAAAGTGGTAAATTTTCTGGGTCTAACAATAGTCTTCCTAGCAACCGGCTTAATGCTTTCATATGGGTAAGCTTTTAATGGGAATCAGAGGCATATATTTTAATGGCTTTAATGTTAAACTATGCCTAATGAAGTAATTCCGATATTGTAATAATCCCTATTTTTGGGCTGTTTTGCCCCAGTATTGCTCCATACGTAAACAAAAATTATGAGGCAGCTCCATATGACGTATAGATTTGAAATTTGGCCTGGTTATATAAATGTTATCGCAACCGCAGATAAAATAAAATACTGCAGAAATTCCAAATTTTAAGGGCGGTTTTGCACCATACCAGTGTGAAAATGGTTCGGCAATTCTTAATGAGATACAAACATCAAATTAGGCAAAATTATGGGTTTTTAGTTACAGCAGAAAGACGAAATCCAATATCGTTAAAATTCGAAATCTTAGTGACTGTTTTGCCAAATAATTGTCTTATGCGATGAATAAAATTATAATGCACTTCTAAATGAGCTACAAAGTTGAAATTTGATACAGTTATATGATTTTGTACAAAATTCCTTGGGAATAACTTTAAATTGTAAGTATGCTAAACTTTAAAAATGTTTGCAGAATGCAAGCACACATTAACTAGTATGATATATATATATATATATATATATATATATATATATATATATATATATATATATATATATATATATCATGTGTAAGAAGCATCTATATATTATTGATATATATATATCATCATCATCAGCCTTTTTCAGTCCACTGACGGATGAAGGCCTCCCCCAGACTTTTCCAGTTTTCCCTGTCAACTGCTTCCCTCCTCCAAGTTTGCCCCAAGGACTTAACAAGCTCTCTGTCCCACCTGTATTTTGGCCTCCTTTTCGATCTCTTGATGTTTCTTGGGATCCATTCAATGGCAGTGGACGTCCAACGCTGGTCATTTCTTCTAGCAATATGGCCTGCACACTGCCATTTTAGCACCTTCGCTCTTTTAATCACGTCACAGACTCCCGTCTTCTTTCTTACCCAGTCGTTCCTCTTGCGGTCTCTTTGGGTGATCCCTAACATGCATCTCTCCATGCCCCTCTGTGTTGTTTGCAGGTACTGTATCATTCTGGCATTCGTGGTCCATGTTTCACAACCATATGTCAGAACAGGCAGAACACATTGGTCATACAGTCTCCTTTTTAGGAAGACTGGAATATTTGATTTAAAGATGTTCGCATCCTTGCCAAAAGCACTCCATGCCATCTTCACTCTCCAGTTGATTTCTCCAAGCGAACCATCAGTAGTGATGAGCTGACCTAAGTAAACATAGCTGGTTACTTCTCCGAGTTCTGCTCCGTTGATATGTATCTTCTCAGAATTTGTGAAGGAGTTGTACATAACCTTTGTTTTATTAAGATTCATCTTAAGTCCAGCTTCTCGGCTTGCTTGTTCAAGCTCTTCAGTTCTTCTACGGAGCTCTTCTTGCCTCCCTGCGAACAGTACGATATCATCTGCAAAGCGCAGGTGACTCAGATATTCTCCATTTACCTTTATGCCTTTTTCCTCCCAGTCTAGCGTTTTGAATACATCCTCTAGAGCTGCTGTAAATAACTTAGGGGACATAGTATCTCCTTGTCTCACTCCCTTTTCGGCCTTAAAGGCTCTCGTCTCTTCATGCAGCTGGACAGATGTTGTCGCATTTTCGTAGATATATATATATATATACTGGCTGAAATGACCGGATTTGCTCGGGAAAGAGTGGCAAACGATTTTTATGGCTCGGGGCAAACGTTCCTCATTCCTTAATTAGGAAAATGATTCTAACATTAACATTTACTATTTTATGTATTGTATTGTGCGCATCAACGTCTTACTTAATATTCACATGGATAGATGCGCCGAAATCTTTAATGCGGCAATAACATTATGTGGATTATGTCAATAGTATTAGCCAAAACGTAAACAATAAACAACATCTTGGTTACCGAACAAATGTTAGTAGATATTTCGATTTTTGTTGCGATAAATCTTTAAATGTTAATGGTAAATGACAACAATGTTCTAATATTCCTAAAAAATCATTTGACTCACTTTAAATGTATTCATAGACTATATTTAGCATGGGTTTCCCAAAAGTGAACTAAAATCTGATGTGGCCAACACAACTTTCTCCATATTTGGGGTATAGATATTTAAATTATTATGAATAATATTACGAGGCAGAATTATTATTTCGTATCGTAAAAGAATACAGCCATCCTTATTTCCGTAAATTATATTTTGAATATGTTTACAGAATTCACTGCTACATGGTGGTGTCTCTGTATACTGGAAATTTACGAATAAGCAAAATATCTCTGAAATGGATGGTTCTACGAAAATTTGTCTCAAACAAAACTTGGAAGAAATATTATTCTCTACAACTTTGGTCATTACAACGTTTTTAGGGAGATATTTGACGGTAACCAAAAACACCGATTATTTATAAATAATTCCTAAACAATAACTGATACAGAAATTTTTTTGAAATAAAAGATGTAGGAAGTTATACTTTCTACATTTTTTGTTATGGTCAATGTATACAATAATGACGTATTATCGGAGAAATATCGCAAAAACCGAATCGGGTTTCGAATAATCTTCGACATCCGGTTAACCGTTGTTGTCCAAAAACTAATCAGTTCTTTGTGGTCATGCTAAAGTGTTATATATGAAATTTGGTATTAACATGACAAGTACTTTTTGAGTTTGTGCGCCCACAATCATATCCATTCATCCACTCACACGCACAAATACATCATTCCGAAAATAATCTAAATGTGTTCTAGGGACCTCAAAACGTGTATTTCCGTTGAAATCTCGAAGTCGATTTATTTGGTGATCACAATACTTTCCCTATACTATGTATGGAGGAAGTAAAAAGAGAGAACTATTTTTAAAGGTAATCCAAGGATACAAACCTCTGCAATCACACCCACACATCCTGCAATAACTGCTGCCTTTGCCTGTGCACCACTCATTCCACCAAGACCAGAGGTTATGAAAATTTTACCTGCCAAATCCTCCACTTTTAGATATTTTCGAGCAGCATTCAGAACTGTGATCTGTAACCATTTAATATTTTTTATGAAAAACATTGTTTGAAAAATGAACTTGATGAATTTATAGCACAAACACCCACGATTGTGCATTATTCATATCACTCTTTCAGATAACAATCATTGCAAGATGCAGTTAAACATGGGTAATTTATTTATATGTAATTTCATTATAAACATCAGTCATGTGATAATATTTTTAAGTGTGGTCATACAAAAATTATCATTAAATTACTAGTGTAAGTTTCCGTTGAATTTCAACAGATTTAGTGAATCTAATATCGCTGCCAATTCTAGGGCATATGTAATATGTAAAAAAACATTTTAGTTTAGGAAAAACTGAAAATCACCTATTAAGAATAATTTTTCATTGAACTGTTCCTAACAATTAACCAAATTTGTTTGTATGCAACCCATTTCCAAGCTAACTAAATTCAAATACTGTAAACCCTCGATTTAACGGACCTCAGTTTAGCGGACTTCAGATTTAACGGATAAAATCTGCTGGAACCGAGTTTTGTGTGAATTTCAGGCAATAACGGACTTCGCCTCAAAAAACAGGGTGTTGTTTCGCGATTCAATTCGGACAGTGTAGTACACTGAACAATGTACGCAATACAGCTGACTCAAACAAAGTGGCTATCGCAGCCTCTTTGTTTGTCTTCTCTCTGTGAGTAAAGCTTCATTAATTTCAATGCTGAAACAACAGTTCAAAGCGAATAGCACTTATCTTTTGTCTATTTGAAGGTTTAATTGGCATTAAATTAATTGGAGGCAACAATGAGAGCCTCCTTGGCAACGCCCGGAATGAGTACGAAAAATCCACAAAATTTCGAAAAAGAATGCATATTTCTGAAAACTTCGATCATATAAAATGTAAACATAGCAAGATTAAGATAGTATAGAGTTTTATCCGAAGAATAAAGCAAAAACAAAGAAAATCGGTCCATATTTACGTAGTTGATGAATGAAGTAAAAAACCCTTGCACTCTGAAAAATCGAAAATCCCGTGTAAACTTATGGGAAAATAAATTGTCTCCTTGATTCGAACCCGGGACACTTTAGCCAAAGAAAATATTTTTCCAGGGACCTCATAGTTAATAGAAACAAAACACTGTTCACTGCATATCTTTACGACAAACGGTTCTCGAGAAATATGCCGCTGTAATGCTTCACGTACGTACCATTAGAATTTTAATATTATAAGATTATTATTATTCTTGTTGTCGTTATTACAGTAAAGTATTATTTTAGACAGTAATTATCATTATGCACTATCAATAAAGTAGGTTTTCTCATGTATAAATGTGTTTTTGTTCTCGAAAAATTCCATTTGCCATTTAATGGACATTCGGCTTTAATGGACACCCCTTCCCCCTATTAGTCCGTTAAATCGAGGAAATACTGTATTATGATAATTTTATTTCCTATCATATCACTTTTGCCAAATCCAGCTTCTTTTCTGTGTAATTATGCCTTTCTGAAGTGTTTGCTTTTATGCCATGTAAGCAAGAAACCCGTGGAAAGTATTGTCCTAACTTGTACTTTGCCTATACCTATAGTATAATATATGTAGGTCCAAAAGATAGAAGGGACGATACGGAAGAACAGCCCTAGCTCTAAATTTATATTAATATTTGAAAAATACAACTTTTTATGTATATAATTTACCATATCTGGCCTAAATGTATATTACTATTTGAAAAATAAAACATTTAGTGCAAATAATTTTACATACCTAGTATAATTATCCATTAAAATTTAACGGGAGGATTACGATCATTTAAATCATTAAGAAAGGTAAACTTTTTAAATATAATACATCCGAATAAACTAAATATTTACTTGCAGTTCTGCGTTAAGTTGCCGTCTTTGCAAGGGTTGTTGATGTGTTTGCGAAGATATATCGTAATTTTCCGATTATAATACGAAACCTATATAATATGCACCCATGTTTTCACAAGTGAAATGTGAAAATTCTCTATCACTATAGATAATACGCACCTATTTTTTTGTAAAAAATCAATGTAGTTTACTTGACCATCTGTAGTATAGGGACAGTTCTTGCCTTGCCACGAAATGAGATATGTGTGAGAGAGTTTACGAAAATATCACGTTACGCTATGCTATGCTATAGAAAAACATTTTGTCTCAATGTCACCTTTTGTATTAATCTGATCAGTTGGAATACGAGTTCGCGCTTTGCTGCCAAACTAGATATGTTTGAGAGGGGTCTAGGACAAGTGGCCGCTGCCAACTGGGCATGGCCAACTGGGCACGGAGCCAACTGAGTGGGAAGCCAACTTGCCGCAGAGACTAATGAAAGTTTGCTATTTAGTACAGACTGTATTAGTATATAATAATAATATAATTAATATATTTTACCGAATTCTACAGGTTGGTTCATCATTAGAAATCTCAGTTTACTTCCCTTTATTCGTTTTTTTTTGTACTTCATATAAATAAACCCAAAAGAAGTTATCCATACAGAATTTCACATTGGGGATGAAATTTTAAAAAATCTACTGCAAAACTTAAAGGGAACTTCACTTTCCACTGCATCATACTCATATACAATCTCGCACGTCAATTTGTCGCAGGACTCAGAAAGCCCCTAAATCGGTGTAGGAGTTTTTAAGTTTGCTTTTTAAAATTATTTCCTGTAAAGTTTTGAACTCGTGATTAAAATTATCTTAAATATTTAGCGTAAATTATTAGTTATTATGGAAAAAAACTGAATCAAAGCCAGTGTTCAATCATGGACAACATTGCCTTTTCACGGGTTTCTTTCTTGTAAAACATAAAAGTAAACATTTCAGAAAAACATAATTACACAAGGAATGAAGTTGGATTTGGCGAAAGTGATACGATAGGAAATCAAGTTATTGTTATATTTACATGCAATACACTTGGAAGCGGATTGTTTACAAACAAATTTGGTTAATTGTTAAGAAAACCTAAGGGAAAAAGTATTCTTTATAGATGGTTTTCAGTTTTTCATAGAATAAAATGCTTTTGTATATTCTGCATCTGCCCTAGAATTGGCAGCGAAAGTAAATTCACAAAATCCGTTGAAATTCAATGGGCACTTACACTTCTTTAAACATAAAACATCTCTGCTTCTATTACTCCAATAGGGATAATTATTTTTATTATGCCTCTTGAAAGGCTGCTTATAACAACTGTAGAAATCAGAAACATATATTGTCAATCAAACGCTTTTGAAAAATTAATAACCTTACTCATAAAACATTCCGATATCTACGTTTTTAATTCTCTTTAAATATAAAATGTCATATCTCAGCTTCTATTGATCCAATAAGGACAAATTTATTTGTGGTGTCTCTTGAAAGATTACTTATAACAACCATAGAAATCAAAAACATATATTATTAATCAAACGCCTCTGAAAAATGAACAACTTTTCTCATTCACCGAAATTTTTGCTTGGGACATGAAAAAGTCGGTCAGCGGAAAACGTTTTTCCTAATTGATTTAGAACATGTGCAGAAATGCTGAAATTTACTTTTGGAAAAGACACCTTTCCAATATCATTTGTAGTTCTCATGATATGGGTGTATAAACAAAAGCGTGGTCTACACCGGTCGAGAAATAGACCGAAGCGATATTTTCACTTTGTTTAAAGTGAGGCTGCCTAAAACCATTCATCATATTTTGTAGTACCCGCTTTATAATGCAGCTAAAAAAAGCTGAACCTTATTAATTTGAATATTTTCATTTGCAAATAATGCCAAGTTATAATAATAAATAAGTATTCCCAAGTTGATGTAGACTTTTGATAATATTATAATATAATATAATAATATAAATTTTCTTGCACATCCAAAGCAATTTAGTTGAGAAGTAGTCTATGGTCATTACGGAGGCAAATTCTCATTTGCACTCTATTTTTTACTTATAATATAGTACGTTTAGTTTTGTGACGTAATTTAATTTTTGCGACGGACCTACGCACTTTCGGTTTACTTCCCTTTATTTGCTTTTGTTAAATTAACGGAATTAAAGTTCAATAATATAATTGGAAAACGTATCGATAATTATGTAATTGTGAAATTCCCTTTAAATTTTGCAGTAGATTTTTTTAAATTTCATCCCCAATGTGAAATTCTGTATGGATAACTTCTTTTGGGTTTATTTATATGAAGTACAAAAAAAACGAATAAAGGGAAGTAAACTGAGATATCTATATCTATCTACAGTTCACCCTGCAAGCCACTGCAATGGTGTGTGGCAGGGGGTGCAATAGCACCAAGGGAAAGCGCATAATGATGAACCAACCCGTAGCATTTGGTAAAATATATTAATTATATTATTATTATATACTAATGCAGTCTGTACTAAATAGCAAACTTTCATTAGTCTCTGCGGTGAGTTGGCCCTTTGCCCAGTTGGCCGTGCCCAGTTGGCGGCGGCCACTTGTCCCATTCCCGTTTGAGAGAGTTTACGAAAATATCACATTATGTTCTGACTCCCATTAAAGATCGATACAATGTATAAAAACCTCCCTCAATGTTGCCTTTTGTATTAATTTGTTCCGTTGGAATAACAGTTCAACCTTTCCTGCCTGGCGACATCGTTTACGTGAACATCAAGTCCAGTTCATACAAGTCGATCGAGGTGTGTAAAATGTTCTCGGCGATGCAATTTACGTAGACGACGAGCGAAAACACAAGAACGCCGAGGAAATGTTTGAGGACAGTGAGGGGTGTGGTAATGAATTCCTAGGCTTTAGTAATTCTGACAGCTAAAGTAAATAAATAAATTTTGTTTCGAAAAATAATATTTAAAGGAATGTTATCAAAATGCATTGAAATGTACGATTTATTTGTAAAAACATGTTTGTTATCGAAATGCATTGTAATATACGATTTATTGGTAAAAATGTTCAAAAATATAAATTATTTGCATATTGAAAAAAGTTGTATGCATTTATAACCATATATATAATATGCACCCTGACTTTTTGTCAACTATTTCCAGAAAAAATGCGTATTATAATCGGAAAATTACGGTAATAATAACATTAATAAGCCGTCTTTATTAGGTCGATATTTTATACATCAATGTCCATTTTTCCATATAAAGCTGACGAAAACAAACAACCATGTCCTAGGCAGGATTTCGAACCCGTGACTTTAGTTACTGTCGGCAGATATGCTAACCATCCATCTACGAAGCCCGACAGATATCACCACAGACGTTCTTTAGTTTCATAATGGTGTCATGAACCCTGATTGGCTGCCATTCAACCAATGAAAATGCAGAATGTGTTTATGACAAACCAAGCAAAGTATATTAGATCGATTAATGTCTAGAACCATAGAATATAAATATAAATATCATTTTATATTTAAAAATTACTTAATATCTTATAAGATCTAAAGTCTCAATTATCACATACTGTAGTTCCGTGAACTATTCCTTGTGGCCCAATATAGCAGTAGCTCCCAGCAGTCATTTGGCCATACCTAATGAAAAGATTTTTTAAAAAGGTTTGGTTTTTTGCTGTAATATATTCATTAACTATTTAACTAAATCATAATAATGCAGTTTAATTAATATTGATTTTCTTACATAGTTACTCCAAGAGCAAACATTTTATCATAGCCACTTCTAGAAGAATAATTTGGTATGACCATTCCGTTAGTTAAAACAACTCGTGGAGACATTGGCGGAGATGGGAATATTCCCAATGGGTGTCCAGAGTACATATGCAATGTCTGGTCGCTGTCCATTGTTGCTAGGTAATGCAGGACTATTCGGAACTATAAAATAATTAAAATATCCTTAATAAGTTAGATTCCTGTGGAATAATTTTAGCTATAAAATCAATGAAGACCATTATTGTTACTTAAAAAGGGTTGAATTATTTGTTGCATTTCTCAATTATTAGTGAAGCCTATGCACATATGAGGACATTCTGTTTATCTTAGTTATATTGTGTAATTTTTCAAAAGCATTTACAACGTATGCCATACTAAACTACCAGGAAAGCTACTTGTATACAGTGTAAAGTTTTGGGATAATCTTAATATCATATACCAAATATGGCTATGAGCAATTATTTGACAAAAAATAAACTAATTAAATCTACAGTACCACAGAGTTCAATTCTTGGCACACACAGCCAAAGATTTCCTGAACTAAACTTTGATCTGGGTTACTGACCTAAGGCCGCACCATGGGGGGGGGGGCAAGGGGAGGGGGGGGGGGGGGACACCTGCCCCCTGAAAATGTGTAAAAACGTAAATATTATATTAGATATTATTTTAAAATGTGAAAAAACTGGGCATGCAAAAAAACTTAACACGTTGCGTACGGATGGCAAAAATTCTCGCCATTCAAGCGTCACTTTATTATAACAAATATCTCATTTATTGATACCTCCAGGGTCGTCTCTAGGCAGTAGGCAGATAAGGCACCGCTTTAGGGTGGCACCTCATTGGGGGCGGCAAATGAGTTGGTCTTATATTCGCCCAAATTGCGTTAGTCATAACTCATTGTCATAGAAATAAATTAATTAAAAAAGGTTTTTTAAAAAGTAACTTTTATATTATGCACTAAAAAGGAAAAAAAAATTTTTTATTTATTTATCGATCGTGAGTTCGGCTGGTAAGGAGTAACAAAATTTAAAACAATTTCAGTCGAATAAATTCCTTCTTGCTCAACAGTGTTGATTTACTAAATCAGATTTTTTCGTGATCACAATACATTCCCTATACTACATATGGAGAAAGTAAAAATCTGATGTGGCCAACACATGACTTTCTCCATATTTGTGGTACTATTTTCAGAATGATGTCTGTGTGTGTGTGTGTGTGATTGTGGGCACTCTAACTCAAAAAGTACTTGCCATAGCATTACCAAACTTCATATATAACACTTTAGCGTGAGCACAAGAACTGATTAGTTTTTGGACCCCAATGGAGGTATTCTTGTTAGCGACTGCCCCCTCATACACTTCACTTCCCTTTTTTAACCGGGTTCCTACCCATGATCCCTGTGTCAAAACACCACACATGTGGAGTATCGCACCAACAGTGTCGTCTCAGATAGTATCGAGGCTCTCTACCTGTGATTTTTCAAGTGTGCCTCCAAGGAGTTTCTTTCTCCCACACAAGTTTGTGGGCCTGAGGGTTTTATATGTCACAGTATAGTGTTAAAATGCATGCCTCCCATGGGCGTCGGCAGAAAATTTTGCGGGGGGGAGGGGGCAAAACACAAAACTGCCTATTACCCAGGGGCGGACGCATTCTTCCCAACCCAGGAAAATTTTACTTAACCGGCCCCCAACTGACCACAAATCCACACCAATGAAACACTATGTATTATATTATCAATGTACTGAATATCCTCTTGAAATTAACTTAAAGTATATTTTAAATGACTAATTTATTTCCCTTAAAGCAGGTTAAAATCAGAGCTCGGAATGAGCCGGAATACACCGGAACACCACTCGTCACATGCGCCGATGATACCGTTCCGTTTCGTCTGACATTTCCTCTACAGTCAGTTGTGATTTTTTGTAAACTTTGTGACAAGTCGGTGAATTCAGCGGAAAAGTACTTTGCCTCACAGCATATAAGTACCTCAAAACATAAAGCTGGAGCCGATAAGAAGGATGATGGCATTATTTTGTTCAGCTTCTTTGAATCAGTCTGAGTTTTCCTTCAACTTGTGTAAATCTTTCGTCGAAGCCAGCATTCCTTTGTGGAAATTAGAAAACAGTTCTCTGAAAGAGTATTTGGAAAAATATACGAACAAAGAGGTTCCAAGTGAGTCAACATTCAGGAAAACCTATTAGATAAAGCATACAACTGCATTATCCAAAAAATCAGAGATGATGTTGGGGATAAGAAAATTTGGATCTCTGTAGACGAGACTACCGATGCTGTGGGAAGGTTCGTTGCAAACGTCATAATAGGAACCTTGGAAGTTAGTCAGCCATAAAAATTTATTTACCTATGTAAGAAGTTTTGGAAAATGCAAATGGCTCAAAAGTACAGACATACAGTTACGCAGAAATTGAGACGAGTCCTGCAGATATAGCTTTTTTTAAATATGCCCCTGTCACTTCTATGGGGGTAGAGAGATCCTTTTCACTTACAAAACACATCCTAACTGACAGAAGACTGAGTTTTTCATTTGAGAATTTAAAAAAGTCTGATGTGGCCAACACATGACTTTCTCCATATTTGGGGTATAGATATTTAAATTATTATGAATAGCATTATAAGGCAAAATTATCATTTCATATCGTAAACAAATACAGTCATCATTATTGCCATAAATTAGGTATATTTTGAATATGTTTACAGAATTCAACGCTACATGGTGGCGGCGCTCTATACTGGAAATTACGAAAAAGTTAAATATCTCCAAAATGGATGGTTCTACAAAAATTTGTTTCAAACAAAACTTGGAAGAAATATTATTCTCTACAACTTCGGTCCTCATGAAGATTACCAATAACGACGTTTTTAAGAAGATATTTGATGGAAACCGAAAAATTTGATTATTTATAAATAATTCCTAAACAGTAACTGCTATGGAAAATTCTTTCAAATGAAAGTTGTAGGAAATTACATTCCCTATAACATTTGTATAGAATTGTGTGTGTATATATATATATATACACACACATACAGGTATCCCTCGCCCTACGCGGAGGTTACGTTCCCGAAGACTCCGCGAACTGCAAAACTGCGAACGGCAAATGCATAGACTAATGGAAGAATGGGATTCCGTTCCTACATCTGCGAAAGTGGTCCTAAAAATTATTTACTTTACCTTACTGACGACTGTAGGCCAGAGAAACATATAGTAAGCTTAAAATATGAAAGGAAAACCAAACTGACGAACATTTAAATTTAGGAAAACTAAGAAAACAGAAGTTTATTAATTCACCGTGAATTATGTGGAGTATACATAGGATGTTGACAATGGAGGTGTTTCGGAAGAGCATGAGTTGGAGATGGAAGAGGAAGATGAGGGACTTGGCTTCAGGAATTCTGTGATTTGGAGCTGTTTCCCTTTTGTTTTGATTTTTTTATAAATTTCGTCATAGGGAGATATTGCAGAGTCATTCTCTTAAAATTGATGCTCCTTTCCATAGATGGATCAGCGATTGCAATCACATTTTATTGAAATATTATACCTACTCCGTATAAACTCCATATAATAGTAATAATTGGTTTAAAATAAATGCCTTTTTACCTTCTCCATACATAGTATGGGGAAAGTATTGTGATCACAAAAAAAATCGACTTCGAGATTTCAACGGAAATACACGTTTTGAGGTCCCAGAACATGTTTCCACTATTTTCGAAATGATGTGTGAGTGTGTGGTTGGATGGATGGATGTGATTGTGGGCACTCTAACTCAAAAAGTACTTGTCATATTAAAACCAGATTTCATATATAACACTTTAGCGTGAGCATAAAGAACTGATTAGTTTTTGGACAATACCGGTTAACCGGAAGTCGAGGTTTATTCGAAAGCCGATTCAGTTTTTGTGATATTTCTCTGATAATACATCATTATTGTATACATTGAGCATTACAAAAAATGTAGAAAATATTATTTCCTACATCTTTTATTTCAAACAATTTTCCATAGCAGTTATTGTTTAGGAATTATTTATAAATAATCGGTTTTTTCGGTTTCTGTCAAATATCAAACGTCCTTATTGATAATCTTCGTAAGGACCAGAGTTGTAGAGAATAATATTTCTTCCAACTTTTGTTTGAAACAAATTTTCGTAGAACCATCCATTTCGGAGATATTTAACTTACTCGTAATTTCCAGTATACAGCGCCACCAACATGTAGCGGTGAATTCTGTAAACATATTCAAAATATAATTTACGACAATAAGCATGACTGTATTCTTTTACGATACGAAATAATAATTTTGTGTTATAATGCTATTCATAATAATTTAAATAATTATACCCCAAATGTGGAGAAAGTCGTGTGTTGGCCACATCAGATTTTTAGTGCTTATTTTCATGTTTTTTGTGCCATTTTGCCTGCCTGTTTTGACATTTATAGTGCCTGAACTTCCAGGCTTTACCTATGACATAGTTTTTTAAGTTTATGCTTTCCTAAGCACATGAGCTGCATAAGGTTGAGTGAGTTTATTCAGTGAATTCTAATCTGTTTCATTTTGGTTTTGATGCACAAACTTGGTTCATTTTTGGGCAGTCGGCAATAAGTTGTCATTACATGAAACGTCTGTTTTCATAACTTTATTTCTAGGTATAATAATTTCATTTGTCTGCATTACATCTGTAATTGAAATGATAAGTTAGTGAAGCATATAAATATATAAGTACAAGACTAATATTATCAAATTATGTATAAAAGAAATCGACACAATTTAAAACATGAAAGACAAAAATTTTAGGCAACACTTATTTTGGTATAAAATGCTTTGTGCCCCCCCCCCCCCCCCCCAGGAATTCTCATATGCCATCCTTGGGGAAGCAACGCGCATGTTAAGAATCACTGGAATAGATGGAACTCCCATGTTCAGTATGGGATGGCATGTAATCATTTACATAGTGTTTCCTTACATTATAGTCTTATGATAGCCTTTTGTGTGCAAATAATAAAGTAATTTTCAATGAAAGACAAACAAATTTAATCTAGCAGCAACCTTGAAAAAAATTAATGCATATACGGGAAAAAAGTTGAACATCTTTTCAACTAAATTTTTACCTGTGCCCAATTTGAAAGAACCTGCCCATTTCCTCCATAGGTTACAAGTTCTTGGGGAAATTGTGCCACAGAAGGATCTAGATTATTCATCATCATTAACATCAATGCTGCACATTCAAGGCATTTTGATGGATACTCAGAAATAGGATATGCTCTGAAATTAGATCAAAACATCAATCAGTTTACAAAAATTAATAAAGTACTTAATTGTACATTAGAAGTTATAAAGAAGACAAATAGAAATTACGACTATAGGAGTCACATGGGAAGTCAATGTTCTGAAAGACCTAGCATTTAGTTTTATAACTATCTTTTTGAAAAGAAAAATCCATTGCATTCTTTTAAATTACCATGTATTCTGGCATATAAGTCGGCCTTTGAAGTCTAAAAAAATTTTCCCAAAACTTGGGGTCGACTGATACGCCGACCATAAAATGTGAACCTTAAATTAAAAATGAATAACATCGATATTTAAGAAGACCGTTGATCTTTCGGTGGAGGTGATCGCTATTTTGAATCAGCTGTTTCAGTATTTACATTTTATGACATTTACCGTATTTGCTCGTGTACCACGCGCACAATTTTTCTCGAAACGCCGGGGAAAAAAGGTGGTGCACGTCTTACATGAGTATTTCTCAACAGGTTATATATATTGTGAGTATTGATAGTAAATTCTCTGCGTCTACGTTTATATTCGTAAAAGACGTCAAATTCTACGAAGTGTATGCGTATTCATGCGACCAAGCAAACGTGTAAGTTACGCCCGCGCTACAGACAAAAACTCGAAAAAGTAGCCAGAAAGAATACGCCGAAAAACTGATAACTATAGTTCAATGAATACTGAGGGTTTGCTGGCTTGAGAATAGGTAGGTTCAAGTTTGATCCCTTTCCCTCATCCACTTCAAGGAATTCGGAGTGATAAAATTTTTTTGTGAATGAAAGATTTCATCGTTCAAAAGGATGACGGAAATCCACATCTCAAGTGTTGGGACTTGTTTGTTTCTAACGTTTCTAACCTTCCAATATTTACTCACGAGACGATATGCGAAAAAACTCCCCATCCGCGTAGGGAAGTTCCCGTTCATAGATGAACAAATAGTTCGTGAAGCTCCGCATCGGTGCGTAATATTACGTCAAAAACAGAAGTGGGGACGAAGTTGCGTAATATTACAACAAAAAGAGTTAAGGGGTTAACAAAAGAGGACTATCGGCAGGGTTGGACTGGGAAGCAAATTCATACTGGGAAATCGAGATCAGTCCCGAAGGTGTGTTCTCTCCATGGTTCCCTTTAAGCTGCGAGACCGCGGCCGTGCAGCAGTTTTTGAAGAGCCGCACATTAAATTTTTCAAGCGCTCACAATTCTGTGTATTTTCGAATATATCGGAAGAGGACCTCGTCAACCCCGGTGCATATCCGCGCACTATCGTCATGCAGGCACGCATTGCGATATTCATTCCGCCCATGGATGAAAAAAAATAGAAGGAACTATGGTTCTCTCCCAGGTTAAAGGAGTATCAGCGGCTCACGAATAGAGATTCCAGATGCCAACTTATTCCGACAAAAAGTGTAGGTAGAAACTGATAGTAAATTTTTAATGACAACTGTTTTTATTGAGTAACAGTAATAGACTTAAAACTCAATTAAAAGATACAGCTTTAATATTATAAAAACATTACGTCATCTCAATCTTGAAGATGCACCAACGGCAGTACAAACAGCGCATTTAAACCCTAAACGTTTCTAGGTCGTGTAGATACGCGTAAACTTCGTAGAGTTCTTCGTCTTTTGCTAGTATAAACGTAGACGCAAGCGTGTTGCAGTAAATTTACTATTGAAACTCGTAAGTTTTAAAACTTGGTCAGAATTCTTCATGTATGACCAACATTTTGGAAAAAAGGTGCCCAGGGTACACATTTGCAGTATTTTATTGAATTTCACCACCGTAGAGATCGATCGCGATCACTAGGTATAATTCATTAGCAGCTGAAATCAATCGAATTATAGGAAACTTTATTTAGTGGGTCAAGCTCTCCAAAAATAAGCTTCTTAATGGTTGAAATTAAAACATCTGTCACATGGAATGCTCAAGGAGAATAGCATGAACTCTAAACAATATTTATATATATTTTTATTATTTTTATTTCTGGTTTGTTAAAACTTGGATTGTACATGACTTTGATTTTGTCTGAAAACGGTTTCATGAGAAGTATTTTTAAGTGAAAAAGTGGAGGTCGACTTATACGGTGAACATATGCCTAATCATGTGTTTTCATCCAAAAAATCAGGGGTCGACTTATACACCGGGTCGATAGATTCATTATGCTATACATATAAGTTTTAACCAATTTTTCAAAGTACACTTTATATAGCCATTTGTAATAGTGTTATTGAGTGCCATTAACAAAAGAAAGGTTATATTAGCAACTTTCTCATTTCTCATGGATCAGCACAAGTACAGTAGAACCTCCAAATTCACGGGGTTATATTCCCGACAACACCGCGACTTTGGAATCCGTGAAAATAGAAGCAAAGGCCTTCTGAAAAAATGGGGGTTAGGTTCGTGGCTGCTGCGTGCATATGAAGCCTTGCGTAATTATATCGGTGTATTTCTCGAGAACTGTTCGTCATAAAGATATAAGGTAAACGCCATTTTGTTTCTACTGGCTATGAGGTCCCTGAAAAAATATTTTCGTTTGCTAAATTGTCCTGGGTTCGAATCCAGGTGACAATTATATTTTCCCATAAGTTTACACAGGATTTTCGATTTTTCAGAGTGCAAGGTTTTTTTCCTTCATTCATTAAAAACGTAAATATGGACCGATTTTCTTCTTTTATGCTTTATTCGACGGCTAAAGCTCTATAATATCTTATTCGTGCGATGCTTACATGGTATGTGGTCAATTTTTTCAGAAATACGCATTCTTTTTTGAAATTTTTCGGATTTTTCGTACTAATTCTGGGCATTGCCAAGGAGACTCTCATTTTTGCTTCCGATTCATTTAAGCCTTAAATTTGAAGGTTTAATTTGCCTTAAATTATAAGTCCAATTAAACCTTCAAATAGACAAAAGAAAAGCGTTATTGATATATTCTCTTAATTGATAATCTACATAAACGCTTGCATTGACATAGCCTTTATAGTAGGTCCTGTAAGAAGTTAAAAGCAGTAGCTGATAGACAGTTGAAGGAAAACAACTGTTTGTAAGTTCGTCTATAAGGGTGCAACGATAATTATTGGAACTAAGGTAAGGTATAATGAAAAATTTTTCCCCTTTGAATATACTGCGATATGATCTAACGTAGGGCCAAACTATTTAGATTATTTGCAAGCGTAGCTGCAGTAGGCTGCTTGTGTGGCATTTAAATCTGCCATAGCCATATAGTAGGTTTAAAGGGATAATTTTGCATAAACCGTGATTAGCAAAGAATATAACAAAAATATTTATTGAATCAAGTAAATGGCAAAAAAATGCATGCATTAAATTTGGTGAGAGCTAGAAAACGAACCCCTCGCCGAGCATACAGTTATGCTACCATTATGTTCAGCAATATACTCATACCTTAAAATGGAGGTTATTGTTCCTCTTTCTGCTATCGGTATTATCACTTGCTTTCCTCTTTTTTTCGTAAAACGGGGCCACAGCGTGATAAAAAAACCTCGCGGACGGGGAAATTCATTTGTTTAGTGTTTTTCTCATCCCTTCAAAGATGGCAGCAGTAGTCGGAAAAACCGCGAAACTGAGAAGCACGCGAATTTGGAAGCCGTGAATTTGGAAGCCATGAATTTAGAAGCCACGAATTTGGAGGCTCTACTGTATATACACAGTATAATCATGATCATAACATGCTTTAATAACCTCTAAGGAAATATGCACACTTGGATAAGTGTACAAGACTGAATGAGAAGTTATAGAGATTACATACTTGTGAAACATAGTTTAAGAATTTGCATAAATAAGTCACAGATGTTACCAGGAGCCACATTGACTCAAATTTAAACTTTTTGATAGCGAATTTAGCTACAAAGCAAAAGCAAATCAAGAAAATGAAATTTGGTCTAAGTGGAGAGAATGAGAATGAAGATGTAATAAAAGCCAAGTTAGATGAGAAGAAAGGTGAAATGGAAGAATGGAATGGCAGGAAATTAAAGAGAGCATAACATAAACTATGAATAAGGATAAATAAATGAAAGGAAAGCCATAGATCACAAAAGAAACGGTCGAGGAAATGTATGAAAGAAGATGAAAAGGGAAAAGAAGGTAGGGGAAAACTGGAAGAAAAGCTAACAAGTTAAGAATGGCTACTGATAAATCGATAGGGAAAAACTGTCAAATATGCAGTATAACCCCCAAATTCGCGGCTTCCAAATTCACGTGCTTCACAGTTTTGCGGTTTTGGAATACTGTTGTCATCTTTGAATTGAAGAGAAAAAGCACTAAATAAATGAATTTCCCCATCCGCGAGGATTTTTTTATCACGCTGTGACCCCGTTTTCCGAAAATAACTCAAGTGATAATACAGAAAGCAGAAGCAAAAAGATGTTTACTTTAACCAATTGAGTGGGTATGCCATATATACC
Source organism: Uropetala carovei (assembly GCA_036926305.1). Lineage (NCBI taxonomy): Eukaryota > Metazoa > Arthropoda > Insecta > Odonata > Petaluridae > Uropetala > Uropetala carovei. The sequence continues at coordinate 1,203,503 of JAXCHB010000052.1, read as the reverse complement.
GTATTCACCCGAATCCAAGACGACCCTGAATCTAAGACGACCCCCCATTTTGATGATTCCAAAACAGAAAAAAGCTCAAATTGACCTTCATGACTACAAAAATTATAAATCTTGTCAAATATTTATTTTCTCTTATACTTTTCTTGAATGTCATTGTCTTTTAACATTTTAAAATCATAAGATCACATCACAAATAGAACCATTCAGGTTTTCAAACAAATTAAATGGTAGCATTCATTTTAAGATAAAATTAAAAATAAAGTAAATACATTGAAAGAATACACTCATTTCAGGACAACAAAAAAACATTTCAATCCAAGTGCTGCATAAAATCATTTTATTGTGTTAGCCATCATCACTGTCTATGCAACCTTCACTATTTTCCTCATGCTCACTATCTTTATCACTCTCAACTTCATCATCAGTCTCCCACAAAACATCATCCTCACTCCCATCCATGGCATTAGATAAGCAGCATTTCTTAAATCCTTTCACTATTACTTTTGCATTTATTTGTTGCCACGATGCCTTGATCCATTGGCAGAGCATTGCAACTTCAGGTTTCTTAAGATTTCCTTTTGGTGTTAAAGTGTGAGTTCCACTCTGTAACCACTCAGAATACAAAACCTTTAAATTATTTTTAAGACACTTATTGACAGCAACATCTAAACTTGAAGTTGCGATGTCATTCCTCCAGGTATTACAATAAGATCAATATTCATCGCACTCATTATGTTTTTAATTTCAGGAGATGTGTCCTTGAATGCATCCAGTGAAAGCATTGCTCTTTGTTTCAGTAAACCTCCTGGCCGTCTATTCCACACCACATGTAACCAATCTCTCATTAGTTCTTTAGTCATCCACCCCTTTTCTTGACACCGATTATTCCACTTGGCAAATGTTTCTTAGGCATTGTTTTCCGCTTTAGAATCACATATGGTGGTAATTTAGTCCCATCTGCTAAAACCGCCAACATTACCGTGACTCGCATTTTTTCGTTGCCTGTAGTTTTAATTAGGACGGACTTCGCACCTTTTTCGTTCACAGTATAATTAGATGGCATGTAGAAGAAAACCGGAGTTTCATCGGCATTTCCTATTTGGCTCAAAAGGTAATTATTGGTTTTTCTAAGTCCAATTACGTATTTCTGGTAAGCGAGAAGTTTTTCTACATAGTCTTCTGACAATTTCTGACACAGCGAAGTTCGTCGCCGTAAAGAAAAATTATTTCGTCGCATCATTCTCACGCACCAACTTCTGCTGGCCTTGAATTCTTGCAATGATACATTAAGTCCTCTAGTAATTTCATTAGCTTTAAGTATAATACTTTCAGTCGAAACAGGCATACCGTTCTTCCTCATGGTGCGCACAAACTTGACTACTTCTTCAATGCCATGAAATCGGCCTAATTTTGGACCACTGAGCGACTTCCTTGTGGCTTTGGCTTTTTCTAGTTCCTGTTTTGAGAGTTTCCATCGACGCACATTTGCCTCAGATACACCGAACTTTCTACTCGCATCACAGTTATTAGTTTTTTCGGCGTAATTTATCACGATCAGCTTAAAATTTGTATCTTAGCTCCGTCTAATTCCTTTGTTAACTTCCCCTTTGCACTCGTGCCACGTACTTCAACATGATCTGTCATTTTAACTTGAGGGTTGTGCATTTAAATGAAGAATGCACAACTCAAAATTACTGTCACACTTATTCTTAGTGAATCGCGGTGCGTCGTTTGAAAGGGGAATCCCAATGATTTCCGCTCTCATTTGTTTTGCATTGCGGTTGGCATTACGTGCAAGATGAAAGTACGTCGTCTGTGTTATGATCGTCGACGATGATTATTAGTCTAAATAATTATTATTCCCATCATGTTTTTCTTATTGTTATTACTATTTGTTTATTTCACTTCTTTATGTACGTACTTGAATTTGCTGTTGTGAATTGTTTACTCTAATATACCATTTGTTGTAAAAACCATTGATTAAATGCTTAAATATACTTCGTATTCGAATGTAAGACGACTCTTGATATTTACAGCTGAAAATTTGGAAAAAAAAGGTCGTCTTAGATTCAGGTGAATACGGTATTTGTCATGGCCTGCGTAATCTGTATGCCGTGTATATCCTTCACGTCGTTTTTGGGCCATCTGCTATGGGTATGCCGAAATAGTCCGTCATGAAGCATCTCCGGTATCTAGCTGTGTCCTTCTAGTACAGGTTACAGCCCATAGATGGTGTTTTCTTCCTTTTGCCGAGAAAAAATAAGCTTCGTACAAAAACTCTGCATGTGTAATGCGGGGATGCCTATACCTGCCCCTGCGGTAGTGAAAGCGGAGGTGTGCCTTTTTCGCATCCCCTTGTGAATTTAAACCAGTACGACCACTTTCCTCTAACTCTATAGAATATTTCTAGGCAAATGGAGCAATAAAATCCTCTCCGTTGCAGTGAATGTTTCATATGCAAAACATACGTGAAGAAATATTCTCAGAAGATTGAGAGGGATATTTGTGATATTATGGATAGAAGTGAAGCTTAAGTGAGAAAATTGAGTTGCAAAATAAACATGCTAGTGGCCGGAGTGCAGCATCAGTGGGCAGGCAATATGCGATAAACTGTACGGCTATGGCAGATTTAAATGCCACATTGTATTGGTTCAAAACCACTTTTAGCCTACCTTTTCATCATTTATTGTAGTCAAAATAATGGAGAGCCGCAAACATATCCCCCATTTTCTCATAAGGCCTTTGCTTCTATTTTCGCGGATTCCAAATTCGTGATGTTTTTGGGAATGTAACCCCGCGAATTTTGGGGTTCTACTGTATACATCAATTTGAGATGCTAATAAGGTTTGATTTGTGGTACTGAAAGACAAGAGAATTAGTTAATTGCATATACCTCATCCTATTGACTATATATGCTAAATTACATACAGAATGTACCGTAATTTTCCGATTATAATATGCACCCTATATCAGGGATGGGCCATACGTCGATTGCGATCGACCAGTTAATCGCAAGCATGTTTTCGGTTGATTGTCTATGCATGGAAGAATATTTATAAATGATTTATTTCCTTTTAGTTTGAAATCTACCCTATTTTTTGTTGCGAGGATCTTTGACCATAATATAGTTCTTAATTATAACTACACTAGCATTACCCGCGCAGAACATCTGCGCGCTAGTCTAACTTTATTGCTCAGTATCATAAATTTCTTTATACACACAATTTTTGATCTCTTGATTTGCAGATACAATAATTAGAGAGTCAAATGATCTTACGTGGCACACAATAACATTGTATTGCTGCAACTTCTGTTTTTAAAGTAGGTGCGTTATCTCTCCTTAAGTCTAAGTTCGGATATTCCATGAAAACCATTCTAACTTTTACTGTTGGATTAGATTGTGTTATCCTATGCATTTGATTGTAAGACTCAGCAAATGGATTTATTTGTCTTAACATCGTATCTAATCTCTCCATTACAATTCGTGAACAGCCTTGGTTATA